>OY744571.1:3615755-3937473 GCA_963556235.1 Cryptophagus acutangulus
GGAAATAGTAAGTTAAATTTCAGAATAGGTAAGTTTAATTTCGGAAAAAGTAAACTAAATTTCAGAATAAGTAAGTTTAATTTTAGAAAAAGTAAACTAAATTTCAGAATCGGTAAGTTCAATTTCAGACAGCGTTAAAAATAAATCTGTAAGTCGAATCAAGATGATTATTTAAGTATTATTAATTAATACCTACTAATAAATAGGGTGGTCCACGTAAAACCATTGTTGCTGATGATAGAAATAATTTGGAAATGGCTGGAATTAATTGTGAAGTTATATTTTTTTAACTTCTTTTTTTTTCTGTTTCTTGTAACCGTTCGTTAACTAAATAATTTGTTATTAATAAATATTTTTTTTATTGCACTAATAAATAAATTATATTAAAAATTTATTTCTGAAATTCATTTGACTTTTTCCGAAATTAAACTTACCGATTCTAAAATAAAACTTACTAATTCTGAAATTTAACTACTTCCGAAAATGAACTTACTAATTCTGAAATTGAAGTTGAAATGGTATAGTATTTTAAAAGCTATTATGACTTTTGTAGTGAAAAATGTACTGCTAAAGCATGTGAATAGCTAAGTTGCTGGAAAACAGTACAAATTGCTATATTCTGGTTGGTGAATGATTATTATCAGACGTGATTATTGACCAATAAAAAAAATTTGGTATGAATTTTTTTGAAAACAAACTTATGGCAAATTATTTATTTATTTGGAAATTCAACATCAATTCATTACTAATTATGACATTATGTCTTTTTAAATGTTTGTTTTCATTGGTAAACTTGTTATGTATTGTTTAAACTTTTTAGTTTCCCGACGAATTCCAAATAAATCGTCCAAGGCGTTTATTGGTAAGCTTAAAAAAAAGTCAACGCATATTCAAATTGATAATTTGTTTATTTATTTATTGGTAAATTTATTTGTTTTACTGTTTAGTTTATACTATAATCATTTTATATATTTCGCTACATTTTAAAAGAATTATTTAAAAATGGTAATAATTAAAAAGAACCGTGCAAAAAAATCTGTAGCACAAAAAACAAGAAAAAGCAAAGCAAAAGCTAAATTATTGCGACAAAAAAATAATAAAGATGATGAATCTGAAGAACAAAACAATGTAGATCAAGATAAAAAAAGAATGGAAATCAAAAGAAAAAATAAAGAATATAGAGATAAAGAGAGGAGGAACGACAAGACTACAAAAAGAAAAAAAAGAGAAGAACCAAAAATCAGAGAAAAAAAAGACATGATGATAAAATTGCTAAAAACGTGAAAAGAAAAGATTCAGCTTATAAAGATGAAGAGAGAAAAAAGAATAAAATTGCAAAAAAGAAAAAAAGAGAAGAACCAGAAATTAGAGAAACAAAAAGACAAAGTGACAAAATTGCAAAAAAAATAAAAAGGGAAGATCCAGCTTATAAAGTCGAAAAAGAGAAAAAGATAAAATTGCAAAAAAAGAAAAAAGAGAAGAACCAGAAATAAAAATTATTATTATTATTAAAAAAATATATTATTATTATTATTAAAATATTAATTTGCGTAAAAGTTATTAAATAGTGTGCAAAGTTATTAATTCAAATTTGATAAATTTTCAAAATAAATAACTAAAAACGTAAAAAATGTACAAGTAGACATACGGTTTGAACGCCCTTAGTATATACAAAACGATGCTTTTTGAACTTTTAAAAAGTATTAATTTGAATAAAAGTTTTTAAAAAGTGCCCAAGTTATTATTTATAATTTGATGAATTTTTGAACTAAATAATTAAAAACATAAAAAAATGTACAACTAAATATACTGAAACCCCTTGATGTATGCAAGACGATGCTTTTTGAATTTTTGAGAAATATTAATTTGGGTAAAAGTTATTAAAAAGTGCCGAAGTTATTATTTCAATTTTGATGAATTTTTGAAATAAATAATTAAAAACATAAAAAAAATGTACAAAAAAACATACTTCTGAAAAGCAATTGATGTATGCAACACGATGCTTTTTAAACTTTTGGAAAGTAATAATTTGAATAAAAGTTAGTAAAAAGTGGCCCAAGCTATTATTTAAAATTTGATGAATTTTCAAAATAAATAATTAAAAACGTAATAAAACATACAAATAGACATACTGTTGAAAAGCCCTTGATGTATGCAACACGATGCTTTTCAAATTTTTGAAAAATATTAATTTGCGTAAAAGTTATTAAAAAGTGCCCAAGCTATTATTTAAAATTTGAAGAATTTTTAAAATAAATTATTAAAAACATAATGAAATATACAAGTAGATATACTGTTATAAAGCCCTTGATGTATGCAAAACAATGCTTTTTGAATTTTTGAAAAATATTAATTTGTGTAAAAGTTATTAAATAGTGCCGAAGTTATTATTTCAAATTTGATAAATTTTTAAAATAAATTAATAAAAACGTAATAAAATATACAAGTAGAATTAGTGTTAGAAAGCCCTTGATATATGCAACACGATGATTTTCAAATTTTTGAAAAACATTAATTTGCGTAAAAGTTATTAAAAAGTGCCGAAGCTATTATTTCAATTTTGATGAATTTTTGAAATAATTAAAAAATAAAAAAAATGTACAAAAAAACATACTTCTGAAAAGCACTCGATGTATACAACACGATGCTTTTTAAACTTTTGAAAAGTAATAATTTGAATAAAAGTTAGTAAAAAGTGGCCCAAGCTATTATTTAAAATTTGATGAATTTTCAAAATAAATAATTAAAAACGTAATAAAACATACAAGTAGACATACTGTTGGAAAGCCCTTGATGTATGCAACACGATGCTTTTCAAATTTTTGAAAAATATTAATTTGCGTAAAAGTTATTAAAAAGTGCCGAAGTTATTATTTCAATTTTGATAAATTTTTGAAATAAATAATAAATTAAAAACATTTACAAGTAAATATACTGCTGGAAAGCACTTGATGTATGCAACACGATGCTTTTTTAATTTTTAAAAAATATTAATTTGCATTAAAGTTATAAAAAAGTGCCGAAGTTATTATTTCAAACTTAATACATTTTTAAAATAAATAATTAAAAACGTAAAAAATGTACAAGTAGAAATACTGTTGGAACGCCCTTGATGTATGCAACACAATGCTTTTTGAATTTTTGAAAAATATTAATCTGCGTAAAAGTTATTAAAAAGTGCCGAAGTTATTATTTCAATTTTGATGAATTTATGAAATAAATAATTAAAAACATAAAAAAAATGTACAAAAAAAACATACTTTTGAAAAGCACTTGATGTATGCATAACGATGCTTTTTAAACTTTTGGAAAGTATTAATTTGAATAAAAGTTAGTAAACTGCCCAAGCTATTATTTAAAATGTGATAAATTTTCAAAATAAATAAATAAAAACGTATTAAAATATACAAGTAGACATACTGTTAGAAAGCCCTTGATGTATGCAACACGATGGTTTTAAAATATCTGAAAAATATTAATTTGCGTAAAAGTTATAAAAAGTGCCGAAGTTGTTATTTAAAATTTGATGAATTTTTGAAATAAATAATTAAAAACATTGTAACGAAGCGTTTTCGTTACGCCGGTCTTTGCGCCGGTCTTTGCAAAACCATTGTTGCTGATGATAGAAATAATTTGGAAATGGCTGGAATTAATTGTGAAGTTACATTTTTTTAACTTCTTTTTTTTCTGTTTCTTGTAACCGTTCGTTAACTAAATAATTTGTTATTAATAAATATTTTTTTTATTGCACTAATAAATAAATTATATTAAAAATTTATTTCTGAAATTCATTTGACTTTTTCCGAAATTAAACTTACCGATTCTAAAATAAAACTTACTAATTCTGAAATTTAACTTACTTTTTCCGAAAATGAACTTACTAATTCTGAAATTGAAGTTGAAATGGTATAGTATTTTAAAAGCTATTATGACTTTTGTAGTGAAAAATGTACTGCTAAAGCATGTGAATAGCTAAGTTGCTGGAAAACAGTACAAATTGCTATATTCTGGTTGGTGAATGATTATTATCAGACGTGATTATTGACCAATAAAAAAAATTTGGTATGAATTTTTTTGAAAACAAACTTATGGCAAATTATTTATTTATTTGGAAATTCAACATCAATTCATTACTAATTATGACATTATGTCTTTTTAAATGTTTGTTTTCATTGGTAAACTTGTTATGTATTGTTTAAACTTTTTAGTTTCCCGACGAATTCCAAATAAATCGTCCAAGGCGTTTATTGGTAAGCTTAAAAAAAAGTCAACGCATATTCAAATTGATAATTTGTTTATTTATTTATTGGTAAATTTATTTGTTTTACTGTTTAGTTTATACTATAATCATTTTATATATTTCGCTACATTTTAAAAGAATTATTTAAAAATGGTAATAACTAAAAAGAACCGTGCAAAAAAATCTGTAGCACAAAAAACAAGAAAAAGCAAAGCAAAAGCTAAATTATTGCGACAAAAAAATAATAAAGATGATGAATCTGAAGAACAAAACAATGTAGATCAAGATAAAAAAAGAATGGAAATCAAAAGAAAAAATAAAGAATATAGAGATAAAGAGAGGAGGAACAACAAGACTACAAAAAGAAAAAAAAGAGAAGAACCAAAAATCAGAGAAAAAAAAAGACATGATGATAAAATTGCTAAAAACGTGAAAAGAAAAGATTCAGCTTATAAAGATGAAGAGAGAAAAAAGGATAAAATTGCAAAAAAGGAAAAAAGAGAAGAACCAGAAATTAGAGAAACAAAAAGACAAAGTGACAAAATTGCAAAAAAAATAAAAAGGGAAGATCCAGCTTATAAAGTCGAAGAGAGAGAAAAAGATAAAATTGCAAAAAAAGAAAAAAGAGAAGAACCAGAAATTAGAGAAACAAAAAGACAAAGTGACAAAATTGCAAAAAAAATAAAAAGGGAAGATCCAGCTTATAAAGTCGAAGAGAAAGAAAAAGATAAAATTGCAAAAAAAGAAAAAAGAGAACAACCAGAAATAAAAATTATTATTATTATTAAAAAAATATATTATTATTATTATTAAAATATTAATTTGCGTAAAAGTTATTAAATAGTGTGCAAAGTTATTAATTCAAATTTGATAAATTTTCAAAATAAATAACTAAAAACGTAAAAAATGTACAAGTAGACATACGGTTTGAACGCCCTTAGTATATACAAAACGATGCTTTTTGAACTTTTAAAAAGTATTAATTTGAATAAAAGTTTTTAAAAAGTGCCCAAGTTATTATTTATAATTTGATGAATTTTTGAACTAAATAATTAAAAACATAAAAAAATGTACAACTAAATATACTGCTGGAAACCCCTTGATGTATGCAAGACGATGCTTTTTGAATTTTTGAGAAATATTAATTTGGGTAAAAGTTATTAAAAAGTGCCGAAGTTATTATTTCAATTTTGATGAATTTTTGAAATAAATAATTAATAACATAAAAAAAATGTACAAAAAAACATACTTCTGAAAAGCAATTGATGTATGCAACACGATGCTTTTTAAACTTTTGGAAAGTAATAATTTGAATAAAAGTTAGTAAAAAGTGGCCCAAGCTATTATTTAAAATTTGATGAATTTTCAAAATAAATAATTAAAAACGTAATAAAACATACAAATAGACATACTGTTGGAAAGCCCTTGATGTATGCAACACGATGCTTTTCAAATTTTTGAAAAATATTAATTTGCGTAAAAGTTATTAAAAAGTGCCCAAGCTATTATTTAAAATTTGAAGAATTTTTAAAATAAATTATTAAAAACATAATGAAATATACAAGTAGATATACTGTTATAAAGCCCTTGATGTATGCAAAACAATGCTTTTTGAATTTTTGAAAAATATTAATTTGTGTAAAAGTTATTAAATAGTGCCGAAGTTATTATTTCAAATTTGATAAATTTTTAAAATAAATTAATAAAAACGTAATAAAATATACAAGTAGAATTAGTGTTAGAAAGCCCTTGATATATGCAACACGATGATTTTCAAATTTTTGAAAAACATTAATTTGCGTAAAAGTTATTAAAAAGTGCCGAAGCTATTATTTCAATTTTGATGAATTTTTGAAATAATTAAAAAATAAAAAAAATGTACAAAAAAACATACTTCTGAAAAGCACTCGATGTATACAACACGATGCTTTTTAAACTTTTGAAAAGTAATAATTTGAATAAAAGTTAGTAAAAAGTGGCCCAAGCTATTATTTAAAATTTGATGAATTTTCAAAATAAATAAACGTAATAAAACATACAAGTAGACATACTGTTGGAAAGCCCTTGATGTATGCAACACGATGCTTTTCAAATTTTTGAAAAATATTAATTTGCGTAAAAGTTATTAAAAAGTGCCGAAGTTATTATTTCAATTTTGATAAATTTTTGAAATAAATAATAAATTAAAAACATTTACAAGTAAATATACTGCTGGAAAGGCCTTGATGTATGCAACACGATGCTTTTTTAATTTTTAAAAAATATTAATTTGCATTAAAGTTATAAAAAAGTGCCGAAGTTATTATTTCAAACTTAATACATTTTTAAAATAAATAATTAAAAACGTAAAAAATGTACAAGTAGAAATACTGTTGGAACGCCCTTGATGTATGCAACACAATGCTTTTTGAATTTTTGAAAAATATTAATCTGCGTAAAAGTTATTAAAAAGTGCCGAAGTTATTATTTCAATTTTGATGAATTTATGAAATAAATAATTAAAAACATAAAAAAAATGTACAAAAAAAACATACTTTTGAAAAGCACTTGATGTATGCATAACGATGCTTTTTAAACTTTTGGAAAGTATTAATTTGAATAAAAGTTAGTAAACTGCCCAAGCTATTATTTAAAATGTGATAAATTTTCAAAATAAATAATTAAAAACGTATTAAAATATACAAGTAGACATACTGTTAGAAAGCCCTTGATGTATGCAACACGATGGTTTTAAAATTTCTGAAAAATATTAATTTGCATAAAAGTTATAAAAAGTGCCGAAGTTGTTATTTAAAATTTGATGAATTTTTGAAATAAATAATTAAAAACATTGTAACGAAGCGTTTTCGTTACGCCGGTCTTTGCGTCGGTCTTTGCAAAACCATTGTTGCTGATGATAGAAATAATTTGGAAATGGCTGGAATTAATTGTGAAGTTACATTTTTTTAACTTTCTTTTTTTTTCTGTTTCTTGTAACCGTTCGTTAACTAAATAATTTGTTATTAATAAATATTTTTTTTATTGCACTAATAAATAAATTATATTAAAAATTTATTTCTGAAATTCATTTGACTTTTTCCGAAATTAAACTTACCGACTCTAAAATAAAACTTACTAATTCTGAAATTTAACTTACTTTTTCCGAAAATGAACTTACTAATTCTGAAATTGAAGTTGAAATGGTATAGTATTTTAAAAGCTATTATGACTTTTGTAGTGAAAAATGTACTGCTAAAGCATGTGAATAGCTAAGTTGCTGGAAAACAGTACAAATTGCTATATTCTGGTTGGTGAATGATTATTATCAGACGTGATTATTGACCAATAAAAAAAATTTGGTATGAATTTTTTTGAAAACAAACTTATGGCAAATTATTTATTTATTTGGAAATTCAACATCAATTCATTACTAATTATGACATTATGTCTTTTTAAATGTTTGTTTTCATTGGTAAACTTATTATGTATTGTTTAAACTTTTTAGTTTCCCGACGAATTCCAAATAAATCGTCCAAGGCGTTTATTGGTAAGCTTAAAAAAAAGTCAACGCATATTCAAATTGATAATTTGTTTATTTATTTATTGGTAATTAGAGAAACAAAAAGACAAAGTGACAAAATTGCAAAAAAAATAAAAAGGGAAGATCCAGCTTATAAAGTCGAAGAGAGAAAAAAAGATAAAATTGCAAAAAAAGAAAAAAGAGAAGAATCAGAAATAAAAATTATTATTATTATTAAAATATTAATTTGCGTAAAAGTTATTAAATAGTGTGCAAAGTTATTAATTCAAACTTGATAAATTTTCAAAATAAATAACTAAAAACGTAAAAAATGTACAAGTAGACATACGGTTTGAACGCCCTTAGTATATACAAAACGATGCTTTTTGAACTTTTAAAAAGTATTAATTTGAATAAAAGTTTTTAAAAAGTGCCCAAGTTATTATTTATAATTTGATGAATTTTTGAACTAAATAATTACAAACATAAAAAAATGTACAACTAAATATACTGCTGGAAACCCCTTGATGTATGCAAGACGATGCTTTTTGAATTTTTGAGAAATATTAATTTGGGTAAAAGTTATTAAAAAGTGCCGAAGTTATTATTTCAATTTTGATGAATTTTTGAAATAAATAATTAAAAACATAAAAAAAATGTACAAAAAAACATACTTCTGAAAAGCAATTGATGTATGCAACACGATGCTTTTTAAACTTTTGGAAAGTAATAATTTGAATAAAAGTTAGTAAAAAGTGGCCCAAGCTATTATTTAAAATTTGATGAATTTTCAAAATAAATAATTAAAAACGTAATAAAACATACAAATAGACATACTGTTGGAAAGCCCTTGATGTATGCAACACGATGCTTTTCAAATTTTTGAAAAATATTAATTTGCGTAAAAGTTATTAAAAAGTGCCCAAGCTCTTATTTAAAATTTGAAGAATTTTTAAAATAAATTATTAAAAACATAATGAAATATACAAGTAGATATACTGTTATAAAGCCCTTGATGTATGCAACACAATGCTTTTTGAATTTTTGAAAAATATTAATTTGTGTAAAAGTTATTAAATAGTGCCGAAGTTATTATTTCAAATTTGATAAATTTTTAAAATAAATTAATAAAAACGTAATAAAATATACAAGTAGAATTAGTGTTAGAAAGCCCTTGATATATGCAACACGATGATTTTCAAATTTTTGAAAAACATTAATTTGCGTAAAAGTTATTAAAAAGTGCCGAAGCTATTATTTCAATTTTGATGAATTTTTGAAATAATTAAAAAATAAAAAAAATGTACAAAAAAACATACTTCTGAAAAGCACTCGATGTATACAACACGATGCTTTTTAAACTTTTGGAAAGTAATAATTTGAATAAAAGTTAGTAAAAAGTGGCCCAAGCTATTATTTAAAATTTGATGAATTTTCAAAATAAATAATTAAAAACGTAATAAAACATACAAGTAGACATACTGTTGGAAAGCCCTTGATGTATGCAACACGATGGTTTTAAAATTTCTGAAAAATATTAATTTGCGTAAAAGTTATAAAAAGTGCCGAAGTTGTTATTTAAAATTTGATGAATTTTTGAAATAAATAATTAAAAACATTGTAACGAAGCGTTTTCGTTACGCCGGTCTTTGCGCTGTTTTTCCTGAAACAAACACTTAAATTACGTTTTACCACGGTACCACTACTTTACATACTCACCGTAACTGGTAGGGCTGCCTGTCTTAGCTCATATTTATGACAAATCCGTACGAAGGCCCGAAGAATTGCTTCGAGGTGGATTCCCGCAAACATCTAAAATGTTTGAGGTTAGGTGCGAATCACTGCTACAAACGACTATGTTTCGATACTTACCCCATTAGAGGGTGTTTCCTGCAGGAGTTGGGCGGCGTCCACATCGTTTTGTTGCACTTTTGTTGCACTTACCACTTCACTTAACTGCCGACCTAACTGCCTCGTTTTGTTTACGTTTGAACTGTCAACTGTATGCACCGGTCGGTTCACGAGTCAGCTGTTGCGTTTAAACTACGCGTTAATCGACCGAATCCGAATCGCTTTTAATTAGCTGTAGTAATTAAACCGACTTGCAAATATTGCATCGATTTATCCGTTTGTTTTGTCTGAAGCAAGTTCTGGTCGAGACAATTGGAATTTCTTCGTTTCGTAATGAGGTTTGGAACAACATCCTGACGTATGTGCACCGCAGAGGTTAATGGGATTGTTTACAACGTGTGCTACCGCGGAAGTGCAGTTAAATAGTGCATCATGGGTAATTTTGTGTTTAAATGTGCGCCAGTGTCGGTTGTGTTTGTTCGCGCGGAAATTTGAATTGTCTTCGAATTTGGGGTAGCAGATTCGGCACCAGAAGTTTGGGATCGGTTCCTCCTTCTCATCCACCGAAGAACAATGAGTTTTTGCATGTATTTTATTCAATAAATAGGTCAGGAGCTCATTATTTCACTCTCTTTTCCTGGGCCACTGAAGCAATCCAGTACTATCGCGTATTATTAGTTCGAACCGTTTTTTCCAACAACTTCAATAAATTATGCAGTAAGTCTTTGTTAATTTTATTTTGGTGCAAGTCTCTTGTGTTTTTGTCATTCCGGTACCGCAGCTTTCTGCACAAAGGTCTTCTGGGGATTGGGTCGAGTGCAAACCGGCAATTTTCCGTCGACCTCGTTTAGGCTTAGCGTGTCACGTAATTGGTGGCTGGGTTCTACGAGACAGTTTCTGATCTTTTGGCTCGAGTGCAAACTGCCAAATTTTCTAGCGAACACGTTTCTAACGAATCCCAGCTATTCCTGGTGCACGCCGCCGTTTGATTTAAATAACGACAATAGTCCGAATCAGAGACCACACTTTCACCAAAGTAAAATAGCCGTTCTGTTCTGTAAACCGTTTTTCCGCTCGTTGTCGTGAGCATTATTATTAACTGTAAACCGTTCATTTCTATGTAATAAAGTTTATTTAACCGAGTTTTTCTGTGTGCGTTTCCAAATTTTACCTGTTACTCCGACTGAATCCGCTACCCAATCGAGAGCAAACTCGTTAAAAACTGGCGCCCGAGCAATTTAAAAATTCCGGAAAACAGCGTCACAAATTGGCGCCCGAGCAGGGACCGTTATTTTTTTTTAATTTTTCAATAATTTTTCCGGGACCGTTTCGTTTATAAAATGCTAAATTTAGGAACCGCTTTTTTAAGTATTTAGCATTTTATTATTTGTCCGAAATTAAATATCATTATGAATCCGATTAAGTACTTTAAGTTTGTTCTGGGGTAAAGAAGTGCGAAGGGAAGTAAGTATTTTCTTTTTGGTGTGTTATATTACTTTTATTTAATTTGTGTTCACAACTAATTACGTTCGACAAAATGCCCGAGCACGAGGGAAATGTTTCAAACGATGCTCATCTGAGTGGCGCTGAAAGACCCACTTCGCCCGCTCCATCTGAAGGTGAAGTTGAAGAAAGGCAGTTATCCTGGGTTCATAAGCTACGAAAATCCGAGCTAATATCTGAGCTCGAAGCGAGGAATTTGCCGTCCGATGGAAAAGTACTGGCTCTAAGAAGCCGTTTAATGCAGTTCCTGGGTTCGGTGCCGCCGGAGTCGCCTCAGTTACCGCCGCCTACCACTTTTGTAACTAGTATACCGCCGCCTTCAATTTTCTCGTTAAATGTGCCGTTAACGCGAACAACTCCGCGACCAGTTTTCAGCCCGGTTTTTCCGTCCTCAACCGCCGCGTTCGCCCCTGCCGATTTAGCTGCGATGGACACCATTAGACGGTGGAATGTTTTGTTTAATGGCGAGTCCGATCCGCTGGCGTTCCTAGAGCGAATCGACGAGCTCCGAGAGATGTATGGTTTAAACGAAAACCAATTACTGAGGGGAATGCCGCATTTATTACGGGATCAAGCACTCCGTTGGTTTCATTTGGGACAGTTGAACCGGGGTACGTATGAAAATTTCCGTCAAGCATTTCATGGGTGTTTTCTACCCCCGGATCATGCACACCTAGCCTGGGAAGCCGTCCGCAACCGTGTCCAGGGTACTCATGAAAAGGCGGTAAGGTATATTATTGAACTGCATACCCTTATCCGTCGAGTGGGTGGAATAACCGAATATTCGCCGTGCCGATTGCCATACCACCGACGAATTGCTCCTCCGTATGCGTGAGCAGGAAGTGGTCCAGGAGCGAATAGCTCAGGACGCGGCCACTAATCGCTCTCGCGAACCATCTGCCCGAGCATATTCGAGGGCGCCGCCTAATGTCCGTTTTAATATGGATCTGACGCAACCGCCGCCACCGATAAGAAGTCCTTTACCGCCCACGCCGCCCCAATCAAGAGTTAACCCCATTTCTAGTCCGTCTCGGTTCGATTCACCCCGAACCCCATATGACCGCCCTGCCGAAATCTGCTTCCATTGCGGCGAGACGGGACATCGTCGCAATGAGTGTCGCAATCCGCAAAAGATTTTCTGTTCCCGTTGTAAGACGGAAGGTGTGTATTCCAGGGATTGTCCTTGTGGAAACCGCTCGGGAAACTGAGTGGGAACTGTTGGATGACCAGGCCACAAAAGTTGTCATCCGACGAGGCCTCATTTTGTGGTATTAGCACCGACGACTGCTTATTCATCCCAATTTCCCTAGACCGAAAAATTTTCACCGCTTTAGTAGATACCGGAGCTATGGTTTCCTACATAGGTTCCTCCGTAATCAACGCTTTTCCCACTGTTAAAATTGAGGACGTGCGCTGTAACACCCGGTTAGCCGATGGGTCTTCCACCCAAACCGTTGGGATGGTAAATTTTGAAGTCCGTTTTGGAAATACCGCTTCCGTCGAAAGATTTTTGTGTTTGCCGTCGCTTGTCGCCGACGTAGTGCTAGGAATGGATCTTTTAAAGAAATTTCAAGTGACCGTAGATATTGTAAATAATAAAGTTTATTTTCCCGCACCTGATACTGCCGAAATTGCGGTGAGCGAGTCTTCTCACCCCAAATCCGTTGCATTTTTGTCCGAACAGTTGACGTCTGCTGAGCAAATTCAACTCACCGCGTTTCTTGACTCCGAACTAGCAGGATTTACGCGGCTAGAAGGTCCAACCACTCTAGCACAGCATAGTATCAGCTTAATCGACAAGACGCCGATTAAGCAACGATACCGATCCCAAAATCCTCGTATGCAGCAGATTGTATACGAGGAAGTTGATCGAATGTTGGCGGAAGGAGTAATTGAGCCTTCGAATAGTCCGTGGAGTTCACCCGTTGTAATTGTCCGCAAAAAGGATGGTAAGCCGAGGTTTTGCATAGATTTCCGAAAAGTCAACGATGTGACCAGGAAGGATGCTTATCCGTTACCGTACATTAACGCCATCCTGGACAAATTACGTGGAGCCCGCTATATCACTACACTGGATCTAAAACAGGGTTACTGGCAGATTCCACTGTCTCCCGAAAGTAAGCCAATTACCGCCTTTACCGTCGCCGGAAAAGGTTTATTCCAATTTAAAGTAATGCCGGTTGGATTACATTTCGCACCTGCAACTTTTCAGCGTCTCCTGGACCGGATAATTGGCCCCGAAATGGAGCCACATGCCTTTGCCTATTTGGACGATATAATCATCCTTGGCAAAACGTTCCAGGAGCACCTGAAAAATATCCGGGAAATCTTCCGTCGTCTTAGACTGGCCAACTTAAAGTTAAATCCAGATAAGTGTCAGTTCTGCCGTAAATCCTTAACTTACCTCGGTCATGTAGTAACGGCCGAAGGTATCCATACCGATCCCGATAAGGTTGCTTCCATCCTAGAAATAAAACCGCCAATCAATGTGAAGACATTGCGGAGTTTTCTAGGTGTTGCTTCTTGGTACCGTCGATTTATTTCGAATTTTTCAAAACTGGTCTCGCCGCTCAACAAGCTCCTCTGTAAAGGTCAACGTTGGATCTGGGACGAATCCCATCAGAGTGCGTTTCTTTCCCTGAAGACCGCACTCACCGAAGCTCCGGTGTTAGCTTGTCCGGATTTTTCTAAGAGATTCACGTTACAAACCGATGCATCCGACTATGGTCTTGGAGCCGCATTGACGCAGAAAGTCGAGGGCCATGACCGCGTAATTGCTTACGCCAGCCGTACTCTGTCTCCCGCCGAGAAAAACTACTCCGTAACCGAGAAAGAGTGTTTGGCCATCGTGTACGGCATAGAAAAGATGCGACCGTACCTCGAACTGTATCCGTTTACCGTTGTCACCGATCACCAGTCTTTAAGATGGTTACATTCTATTAAAAGTCCGACTGGTCGTCTTGCAAGATGGAGCGTTTTCTTGCAGCAGTATGACGTTGACATCCAATTCCGTAAGGGCGTTTTGAACCGGGTGGCAGACGTCTTATCCCGACAACCGTTGCCGCATGCTTCATTTGAAGAAGATGCCGGTGAGCTGTGTACCGTGGATGTTGAAGAAGGCTGTAATTGGTACGACCGAAAAATAAAGGAAGTACAAAAAGACCCCGTTTCTTTTCCCGACTATCAGATCCGTAACAACCGTTTGTACCGTCATTTCTGGGATCACACTGATCTCAAAGAAGCCGAATTTACTGAGGCATGGAAACTTTGCGTTCCTACACCGCGACGCAAAGCAGTTCTCTTAGAAACACACGACCAACCAACCGCGGGTCATTTGGGTATATCGAAAACGATCTGCAGGATAGCACAATTTTATTACTGGCCGGGAATGTTTCGTGATGTTACGAAATACGTCCGTGGCTGTGTTACCTGCCAGAGATTTAAAGCCCAACAGTAAGCCACCGCCGGAAAAATGCAACCCTCCGTCGTGTACCGTCCTTGGGAAACTATTAGTACCGATTTAGTCGGACCCTTGCCGAGATCTTCAAAGGCAAACACATGTCTATTTGTGTTTCAAGACCGACTTTCAAGACCGACCGAAGACCAAGACGTTTTTCTAAATGGGTTCATTGTAAACCGTTGGCTAAAGCTACTGCCGGTAACGTCGCCAAAGCTTTGTTTGACGAAGTTATCACCCGTTTCGGATGCCCGGATACGGTCATCAGCGATAAGGGCACCCAGTTTAACAGTAAGACGTTCAGGACGCTGCTAAAAGACTTGGAAATCCGTCATCGTTTTACTCCTCCGTATACACCGCAAGCCAATCCCGTGGAACGGGCGAACCGTACTCTGAAAACCATGATTGCCCAGTTTTGCAACCAGGAACACCGGAAGTGGGATCAGCAATTACCGTCGTTGATGATGGCCATAGATAGTGCGAAGCAAGACTCCACCGGTTTTACTCCCGCGTTTCTCAATTTTGGTAGAGAGTTAAATTTGCCCCATGCGTTACACCGTACTCCTACACCTGTTAACAACGAAGAAGATGCCGCCGACGTTACCGAACCAAATGTGCTTCCGCACACTCGGCGCCTGGCCGAGTTGCAAGATGTGTTCAAGTTAGTACGCCTTAATCTTGAGCGGGCGTTTACCCAGCAGAGTCGCAACTACAACCTTCGCCGAAGGGACTGGCGTTGTCATGTAGGTGATCAAGTGATGAAAAGAGAACATCACCTGTCCGATGCTCATCAGTATTTTACCGCCAAGCTTGCTCCTAAATATTCCGGTCCTTACACCGTGGTGAAAGTTTGGTCTCCTGTTGTCTACTCTCTTAAAGATGCCCAAGGCAAACGGTTGCCTCGTGTACATGTGAAAGACCTTAAACCCGCGGTCAATAGCTCGGACTAGCTTATGATCCAAACCCACTTTGTTTCAGGGCAACATTTTCCGCAACCCCTAAAAGTCGCCATCCGTTACGGGGACGTTTCCTTCCGGTCCACGACATTAGGCGTTATTGGGGCCGGGCTCCGCAACCGCCGGTTTATCCGCCAAACACGCGGCAAACACTCCGGGTACAAGTGGTCCGGGACCCAAAAGCTGAGCCTATGGCCCACCGTCTGCAGGTTCTGTTTGGGGACGAACCGGATGGGGTGAACTCAATCCCCGTACCGCGTTGTCGCCAAGAGGAGTCGCCCCGGATGGTTGTCACCCCACCGCGTTGTCGCCAAGAGGAGTCGCCCCGGATTATTATCCTCCAGGACGTCCTCCTGTCCGCCGAGACCGACAAGGAAACCGGGGAGGGAGAAACCATTGAGGACATTTTTTCGATGGTGACCCCTCTGAACTCTCCGGTCCCGGAAGAAAGGAACGAAGAGACCCCGATGAAAGGGGTGGCTGACGATGTACCGTCCCCGGACATCTGGGTTCCCACCCGTAAGGAGCTGCTGCAGCTCTGCGCGGACACGTTACAGCCCTGGTCGCCAGAGATGTTGTCTGCCGCCTTACGGTTATGTCCCGTTGGATGTCCGCGGCATCAGCGGTACCGCTGCCGCTTCCGCGACGCCACCGGAAGGCGTCGCACTTTTTCCGTTCCGGGGTATCCGACATAAGGGGTTTGAAACCGTATTTGTGCTTGTTGTGGCCGTATCCGTATGTTCTGTGTCCGTCCTTTTCTCGATAAAGATTTTTCTCCGAGGTAGTCTATGTTTCATTGTTTTGTTTCAAGACTTCCGGGGATAATTATCATGAGGCCGAGGACATCCTGACGTTGGACTCCCCTGACTTGGAGTCCCTTTCCTCGGGTGGGGAAAGGGCCGCCAAAACCAACGATGGATCAGGAAGCCCCGAGCCTGGTCCTTCTATGGCGTCACCCGCTGCCACGCCACCGCAGCCCACTGGTCCCGCCAAACCTAAAACAGAGTTTGATTTCCGCCTTCCAAAGCCCACAGAGATAGCCGAGGTAGACGGACATACCTATCCGGAGTACTGGAGGTACCTGGACAACCCCGAGTCAGTTCCAGCCCCAATCGACGGGGTGGTCCAACCAAAGTCTCCGCCGTACACACCGGAGTATCTCCATTCACGGAGATATGCTCCACCGGATTTCCCACCGGCGCATCAGACCCTGTGGCGACTGCTGTGCCATACACGAACCCCTACGGCTTGCCACCTTCCACGGTATTACGTACCGTTTCCAGACGCCAAGCCGGCGCAGTTTCGGGAAATCGCCATCGCTCTGAAGGTGATGGGTTTTCCTCCTCGGGACGTAAGCTGTCTGATGCACCGCCAGAAGCTTTGTTTTGAGCGAACTCCGTTGCCCGTGGATCGGTCCGACCTCTGCTGGCGATGCGGGGAGATAGGCCACCGACGTACGCATTGTACCGCCCCGCCGATAGTCTTCTGCTCGAAGTGTGGGCGTCGGGGAATGTTGTCTAGCAAGTGTCGGTGCTATCCGTTTACCGTGTGGTACGAATAGTCGAGCGGCAAATCCGATTGATTTACCGTTATTTACTTAGTTTTAGTTGACCGATAAAGTTAGAAGTGGTTATTATTTTGTTTTTATTTACCGTTGTTATTAGGGGGTGCTGTTTAATAAATTTGGGGCTTATAGAATCTATTACATTTATGACTGACAAATGTTTTTTTGAAAATGTATATAAATATACGATTTTTCAATTCTCAAATTGGAGTTAATAGTTTACAGTGAAAATAATCTCAAAGTCAATCTCCAAATAAATAGATGCATGACAATAATCTAATGAAAAAATATTCGGGCACGGCTAATATATATTAATAATATTCTGGGTTCGATTCCCAGCCGTGCCCGAATATTTTTTCATTAGATTATTGTCATGCATCTATTTATTTGGAGATTGACTTTGAGATTATTTTCACTGTAAACTATTACATTTATTTTGTTTTTTTCCGAACACCGCTTTATGATGTTTCCTTAAGTTTTCCTTGGATAAATTCTCGCTTGTTTTTGTTTTCCGAAGTAAGAGGGGGATGTAACGAAGCGTTTTCGTTACGCCGGTCTTTGCGCTGTTTTTCCTGAAACAAACACTTAAATTAGGTTTTACGACGGTACCACTACATTACATACTCACCGTAACTGGTAGGGCTGCCTGTCTTAGCTCATATTTATGACAAATCCGTACGAAGGCACGAGGAATTGTTTCGAGGTGGATTCCCGCAAACATCTAAAATGTTTGAGGTTAGGTGCGAATCACTGCTACAAACGACTATGTTTCGATACTTACCCCATTCGAGGGTGTTTCCTGCAGGAGTTGGGCGGCGTCCACATCGTTTTGTTGCACTTTCCTTGCACTTACCACTACACTTAACTGCCGACCTAACTGCCTCGTTTTGTTTACGTTTGAACTGTCAACTGTATGCACCGGTCGGTTCACGAGTCAGCTGTTGCGTTTAAACTACGCGTTAATTGTCCGAATCCGAATCGCTTTTAATTAGCTATAGTAATTAAACCGACTTGCAAATATTGCATCGATTTATCCGTTTGTTTTGTCTGAAGCAAGTTCTGGTCGAGACAATTGGAATTTCTTCGTTTCGTAATGAGGTTTGGAACAACATCCTGACGTATGTGCACCGCAGAGGTTAATGGGATTGTTTACAACGTGTGCTACCGCGGAAGTGCAGTTAAATAGTGCATCATGGGTAATTTTGTGTTTAAATGTGCGCCAGTGGCGGTTGTGTTTGTTCGCGCGGAAATTTGAATTGTCTTCGAATTTGGGGTAGCAGATTCGGCACCCGAAGTTTGGGATCGGTTTCTCCTTCTGATCCACCGAAGAACAATAAGTTTTTGCATGTATTTTATTCAATAAATAGGTCAGGAGCTCATTATTTCACTCTCTTTTCCTGTGCCACTGAAGCAATCGCGTATTATTAGTTCGAACCGTTTTTTCCAACAACTTCAATAAATTATGCAGTAAGTCTTTGTTAATTTTATTTTGGTGCAAGTCTCTTGTGTTTTTGTCATTCCGGTACCGCAGTTTTCTGCACAAAGGTCTTCTGGGGATTGGGTCGAGTGCAAACCGGCAATTTTCCGTCGACCTCGTTTAGGCTTAGCGTGTCACGTAATTGGTGGCTGGGTTCTACGAGACAGTTTCTGATTTTTGGCTCGAGTGCAAACCGCCAAATTTTCTAGCGAACACGTTTCTAACGAATCCCAGCTATTCCTGGTGCACGCCGCCGTTTGATTTAAATAACGACAATAGTCCGAATCAGAGACCACACTTTCACCAAAGTAAAATAGCCGTTCTGTTCTGTAAACCGTTTTTCCGCTCGTTGTCGTGAGCATTATTATTAAATGTAAACCGTTCATTTCTATGTAATAAAGTTTATTTAACCGAGTTTTCCTGTGTGCGTTTCCAAATTTTACCTGTTACTCCGACTGAATCCGCTACCCAATCGAGAGCAAACTCGTTAAAAACTGGCGCCCGAGCAATTTTCTGAAATTCCGGAAAACAGCGCCACAACATAAAAAAATGTACAAGTAAATATACTGCTAAAAAGCCCTTGATGTTTGCAACACGATGCTTTTTGAATTTTAAACAAATATTAATTTGCGTTAAAGTTATCAAAAAGTGCCGAAGTTATTATTTCAAACTTGATGAATTTTTAAAATAAATAATTAAAAACGAAAAAAAATGTACAAGGAGAAATACTGTTGGAACGCCCTACCTTGATGTATGCAACACGATGCTTTTTGAATTTTTGAAAAATATGAATTTGCGTAAAAGTTATTAAAAAGTGAGCAAAGTTATTATTTCAATCTTGATAAATTTTTAAAATAAAGAATTAAAAACGTAAAAAAATGTACAAGTAGACATACTGTTTGAACGCCCTTAATGTATGCAACACGATGCTTTTTGAACTTTTAAAAAGTATTAATTTGAATAAATGTTATTAAAAAGTGCCCAAGTTATTATTTAAAATTTGATGAAATTTTAAAATAAATAAATAAAAACGTGATAAAATATACTGTTGGAAAGCCCTTGATGTATGCAACACGATGCTTTTTGAATTTTTAAAAAATATTAATTTGCGTTAAAGTTATCAAAAAGTGCCGAAGTTATTATTTCAAACTTGATACATTTTTAAAATAAATAATTAAAAACGTAAAAAAATGTACAAGTCGAATTACTGTTGGAACGCCCTGGATTTATGCAACACAATGCTTTTCAAATTTTTGAAAAATATTAATTTGCTTAAAAGTTATTAAATAGTGCCGAAGTTATTATTTCAAATTTGATGAATTTTTGAAATAAATAATTAAAAGTATAAAAAAATGTACAAGTAAACATACTGCTGGAAGGCAATTGATGTATGCAACACGATGCGTTTGAAACTTTTGAAAAGTATTAATTTGAATAAAAGTTATTAAAAAGTGCCCAAGCTATTATTTAAAATTTGATGAATTTTCAAAATAAATTCTTAAAAACATAAAATATACAAGTAGAGATACTGTTAAAAAGACCTTGATGTATGCAACACGATGCTTTTCAAACTTCTAAAAAATATTAATTTGCGTAAAAGTTATTAAAAAGTGCCAAAGTTATTATTTCAAACTTGATAAATTTTTAAAATAAATACTTAAAAACGTAAAAAAATGTACAAGTAGAAATACTGTTGGAACGCCCTTGATGTATGCAACACGATGCTTTTTGAATTTTTGAAAAATATTAATTTGCGTAAAAGTTATTAAAAAGTGAGCAAAGTTATTATTTTAATTTTGAGAAATTTTTAAAATAAATAATTAAAAACGTAAAAAATGTACAAGTAGACATACTGTTTGAAGGCTTTTAATGTATGCAACACGATGCTTTTTGAACTTTTAAAAAGTATTAATTTGAATAAAAGTTATTAAAAAGTGCCCAAGTTATTATTTAAAATTTGATAAATTTTTAAAATAAAAAAATAAAAACGTAATAAAACATACAAGTAAATATACTGTTGGAAAGCCTTTGATGTATGCAACACGATGCGTTTTGAATTTTTACAAAATACTAAATTGATTAAAAGTTATTAAAAAGTGCCCAAGTTATTATTTCAAATTTAATAAATTTTTAAAATAAATCAATAAAAACGTAATTAAATATTGAAGTAGAAATAGTGTTAGAAAGCCCTTGATGTATGCAACACAATGCTTTTTGAATTTTTGAAAAATATTAATTTGCGTAAAAGTTATTAAAAAAAGCCGAAGTTATTATTTCTAATTTGATGAATTTTTAAAATAAATAAGTAAAAACGTAAAAAATGTATAAGTAGAAATACTGTTGGAAAGCCCTTGATGTATGCGACACGATGCTTTTTGACTTTTTGAAAAATATTAATTTGCGTAAAAGTTATTAAATAGTGAGCAAAGTTATTAATTCAAATTTGATACATTTTTAAAATAAATAACTAAAAACTTAAAAAATGTACAAGTAGACATACTGTTTGAACGCCCTTAATGTATTCAACACGATGCTTTTTGAACTTTAAAAAAGTATTAATTTGAATAAAAGTTATTAAAAAGTGCCCAAGTTATTATTTAAAATTTGATGAATTTTTGAAATAAATAATTAAAAACATAAAAAAATGTACAATTAAATATACTGCTAGAAACCCCTTAATGTATGCAACACGATGCTTTTCGAATTTTTAAAAAATATTAATTTGGGTAAAAGTTATTAAAAAGTGCCGAAGTTATTATTTCAAATTTGATAAATTTTTGAAATAAATAATTAAAAACATAAAAAAATTACAAAAAAAAACATACTGCTGGAAAGCACTTGATGTATGCAACACGATGCTTTTTAAACTTTTGAAAAGTATTAATTTGAATAAAAGTTATTAAAAAGTGCCCAAGCTATTATTTAAAATTTGATGAATTTTCGAAATAAATTATTAAAAACGTAATAAAATCTACAAGTAGATATACTGTTATAAAGCCCTTGATATATGCAACACAATGCTTTTTGTATTTTTGAAAAATATTAATTTGCGTAAAAGTTATTAAAAAGTGCCAAAGTTATTATTTCAAATTTGATAAATTTTTGAAATAAATAATCAAAAACGTAAAAAAAAGTACAAGTAACCATACTGTTAGAAAGCCCTTGATGTGTGCAACACGATGCGTTTTGAATATTTGAAAAATATTGATTTGCATAAAACATAATTAAAAACGTAAAAAAATGTACAAGTAGAAATATTGTTGGAAAGCCTTTGATGTATGCAACACGATGCTTTTTGACTTTTTAAAAAATATTTCTTTGAATCAAAGTTATTAAATAGTGCCCAAGTTATTATTTTGTAGAACCTCGCTATTTAGTAATAAGTATTTAGTAATAAGTAGTCCATAAGTATTGCTGAACAGCAATAATCAATAGCTGATCATCGAACCTTACGTTCGATGACAAAATATAATTAGAACCAGTCCAGAATAATCGCTATAACAGCGAACACCTAGCTAACCAATAAAAATATACTGTAACCATTAATGCAGTTGTTTAATTACAACTCTTTATAATTCGCGACATTACATGGCGATCGTGACAGGACGTAAAGTGTGACCTAAAGTGTTACCTAAAGTGTTACCGAATTAAAGTGTTGCCGAATTAAATAATAATAAGTGTTCCGCGAGTGATTTTCAAAATGGGTACATCTAACTCCAAAAAATCAGATATTACCGACACGGGCGTGGTCAACTCTAACTTCATCGTGGATGAACAATCTATATCGATGCCACACAACATAAGAATAGTTCTTTGGATCATCGCTGCTGCCGTTTTAGTAATGTTGTTACTGAAGATGAGGAAATCCTACCGAAGGGGACTCAAGCGAGATATGACCAGAAGCATGGTTTTTAGAACGCAAGCCCCAGAAGTTTAAAGCTACTCCAGCATCAAACTCGAGTACCACCCAAACTCCAACCGACAACAAATTTCAACTACTGCTGAGTAAGTCAATTTCGACATCAAACCAATGGACAATACATAAACAATGGTATGTGAATTTTTTTTTACTGACTATGCGGAAGTGTTTAAACTCTAGTGACATACTTTCAACATAAAGACAATTATAGATCATTGTAATGTTTTAAATTATTATTAAATTATTACTAGAAGTTTTGAATTAAGCTATACTATTAAATTGATGTAATGATAATCTTATATAAACAATTATTTTTTTTATTTTCCTTATTGTAATACATTATTCTTGAATGAGTTGGCAAGATAATTTCACTGCTTTATCAACACTTAAAGACGCAATCGTCAAAGAATCTAAGCGGGTATTAAAAACAAAGGTACCAAAATCGGAAGCTGTAAGAAGCGATGTACGCGATAATTTGTTAAGATATTATAATCAATTTATCAAAACAATAGCTCCCTGCTGGAATTCTCTAACCGAAGAGCAACGATTCGCGGTTAAAAAACTTTTTACTACAGTTAGAGATAGAGTGATTAGGGCATTTCAAGTAATAAAAGTAACTTACATAGTACCAAGCAGTTGTATTGAAATCATTAACCCAGGAATTAAGACAGAAAGTACAGAAGACGAAAAAGAAACAGAAGGCGAAGAAATAGATGACGTAGACACAGACGTAAGTGACGAATTAGAAAACCAAGTAGACCAAGATAGCGTTAATATGGCTATGACAAAAATAGAATTTTTTAATTTTGCTAGCAAAATACTACCAAATGAGTTTGGCGGTTCTCCTGAGAAACTTCAATCATGTTTAGACGCATTAAGTCTACTTCAGGCTAACTCAGAAGGACATTTGGAGAATGCAGTAGCATACGTTAAAACCAGACTGACTAGTAAAGCACGTGACTTAATAACCGAAAATGACAATTTTGCAGACATACTTTTAAAGCTGAGACAGGGAATTAAAACGGAGAGTTCACAGCTCGTTTCCGCTAAGTTACTCGCCATAAAGCAACATAATAAAGAGGCAGCTAAATATGCATCAGAAATTGATATTCTTGCGGCAAACTTGAAAAGGGCCTATATCTCCGAGGGAGTTCCGGTGGCAACAGCAGAATCATACTCCACAAACTTAACCGTTAGGGCTTTGGCAAAAAATTCGAATACTGACAAGTTGCGAGTTATAATGGAAGCAGGTACTTTTTCTGCGAGTCAAGAAGCTCTTACTAAATTCGTAAATGCTAGTTCGGAAAGTAACACCGCGACCGTACTATACGCACATAACCAGAGACCAAATAGAAGACCCCAATACAGGAATTACGGTTATGGCAACGGGCGAATATATAGTAATTCTGGGAATTACGGGTATTCCGAAAGCAGCAAAGGTAACAACAATAACTATCAAAAATACTCATATAGAGGACATAGAGGTTTTAATAGAGGTTTTAATAGAGGTTCTTCAAATAGAGGATTTTACCAAAGAGGTAAAAATGATCGATTTGTAGGCGCGTATGAGGTAGGGTATAATCAGGAAAACCAAACGGGACCCCCAAGAAGGTCCATTGGGGGAAGAATCGTAAATATATTTAATTTGGACCTTGCACTTTCGAATTTTGTAGTGGTAAAAACTGAAATGACAGGAAATATTAACGTAGTATTATTAGTAGACACCGGCGCGGACATATCTTTATTTAAGAGATCCAAGATTGATCCTACTCAAATTGTAAATACGGCAAACA
Source organism: Cryptophagus acutangulus (assembly GCA_963556235.1). Lineage (NCBI taxonomy): Eukaryota > Metazoa > Arthropoda > Insecta > Coleoptera > Cryptophagidae > Cryptophagus > Cryptophagus acutangulus. The sequence goes on from OY744571.1 coordinate 3,640,015, forward strand.
GTAGCACCATAAAAGGAGTGACAGAGGGCACCACTAGTTCGATAGGTACCTCAAACAATTTTATCTACCTAAATGACATCGCGGTGCAACACACGTTTCACATAGTTAGTTCAGACTTTCCAATACCAGCAGACGGTATTTTAGGAAGGGATTTTATTTCAAACTGTCAATGTCGACTAGATTATTCTAGTTGGACTATGACTCTAAGAACTGAACAAAATCAAATTAGTACTCCAATTCTCAATAGCCCTGATACGAATATTGCAATAATTCCACCACGTTGTGAAGTAGTAAGACGTTTAAATAAATTGATTGACTCTGAAGAGGACGCCGTAGTGCTAAGCAAAGAATTAGCACATGGTGTTTTCGTAGCAAGTGCAATCGTATCTAATAGTAATCCTGTAGTTAAAATAATAAATACAACTTTCGAAACTGTATCATTAAACACTGAAAATATTGAAACATCAAATTTAAACAATTTTCATATAATACAAATAGAGCATAACATCGACAAGGAAAGGAATAATGTCCTTTTACAACAATTCAATAAAGACATTCCACATTTTGTAAAAGACGAAATGCTTAATATGTGCACAGAATTTTCAGATATCTTTAGTATGAAATCTGATAAATTAACTACAAATAATTTTTATAAACAAACTTTCAAACTATCTGATAGCACTCCGGTGTATATCAAAAATTATAGAACACCAAATGCACAAAAAGAAGAGATAAACAGACAAATTAGTCTAAAGCAAAAAGATGAAATAATAGAGCCATCTGTGTCTGAATATAATAGTCCAATTTTACTAGTACCAAAAAAGTCAACAAACGGAGAAAAAAAGTGGCATGTAGTCATAGATTTTAGACAGTTAAATAAAAAATTAATAGCAGATAAATTTCCATTACCTAGAATAGATGACATTCTAGATCAACTTGGGCGTTCCAAGTGGTTCTCTGTTGTTGATCTAACATCCGGTTTTCACCAAGTTCCGTTAGAGGAAAAATCGCGCGATTTAACATCATTTAGTGTGGATAGCGGATCCTTTAGATTTACAAGATTGCCATTTGGTCTTAAAATCAGTCCTAATAGTTTTCAAAGAATGATGTCAATAGCATTTGCGGGCATAACCCCAGAGAAAGCATTTTTATACATGGATGATTTAATTGTAATAGGTTGTTCAAAACAGCACCATTTGAAAAATTTAAGAGGAGTCTTTGAAACTTGCAGAAAATATAATCTTAAACTAAATCTAGAAAAGTGTAATTTCTTTAGAACAGAAGTAACATTTTTAGGTCATAGGATTACAGATAAAGGTATTCTGCCAGATGACTCTAAATATGATGTTATAAATAAATACCCTACTCCAACAGATGCAGATGCTATAAAACGATTTGTCGCTTTTTGTAACTACTATGGTAGATTTATTAAAAATTTTGCTGAAATATCAAAGCCACTAAATAAATTAACTAAGAAAAATGTTGAATTTGATTGGTCAGACGAATGTCAACGATTATTTGAAAAACTTAAAAAATCGCTTATCTCACCTGAAATACTGCAATATGCGGATTACCAGAAGGAGTTCATTTTAACAACAGATGCTTCAATGGAAGCTTGCGGCGCGATATTAGCACAAAATTTTGAAGGTAGTGTACTACCTATTGCATATGCATCTAAATCGTTCACAAAAGGGGAAATAAATAAATCCACCATCGAAAAAGAGTTAGCTGCCATACATTGGGCTATAAAGTATTTTAGACCATATCTTTATGGTAAAAAATTCCTTGTCGAATCAGATCACAGACCACTAGTTTACTTGTTTTCGATGAAAGATCCATCGTCTAAATTAACGCGAATGCGTTTAGATTTAGAGGAATATGACTTTGATATTGAATATATCAAAGGTAAGGATAACGTAGGAGCTGATGCATTATCTAGAATTAACATAGAAGATTTAAAGAAAATTACAACAGGAACAAGCAAAATACTTGCAATAACTCGTTCAATGACGAAACAACCACATGACGTAGTAACTAACGATAATACTAACAATGACGAAATAGTAAAACCGATAATATACGAAGCAATAGAAAATTATGGTGTCATAAAATCAACAATTTTAAAATTTTCAATAAACTCGAAATATATAACAATAATTTTGCAAAAACAGGGAAAAATCAGCGCAGAAAGCAAAGTTTTATTCACTAATGGCAAATTTCCTCTAGAGGAAATATTGTCTCAGCTCGAATCTATGGCTAGTGAATTAAAATTAAACGAAGGAAAACTAAAAAGTAATGACCCTATATTTAACAAGTGCACTATAAATAAGTTGAAAGAAATTGCAAATAATACACTGACAAAGCTTCATATAGTACTTTTAAAGGATCCTATAATAATTAAAAGTACGATTGAAAAAATAGATTTGATAGACAAATTACACAATGATCCGTTATCGGGAGGACATTGCGGACAAAAGAGGTTACTTAAAAAACTTCGAGCACAATATACATGGAAAGGTATGTCACGTGACGTAGCTTCTTATGTTAAAGCTTGTCAAAAATGTCAATTAAATAAAATTAAAAATAAACATATAGAACCTATGGTAATTACGCCAACACCTAAAAAAGCATTCGATATTACTTGTATAGACACTATTGGTCCTTTCATAACGACAGCACATGGTAATTCTTACGCAGTAACGATTCAATGTGAATTAACAAAATATGTAATAATTGTGCCTATACCAAATAAGGAAGCACGCACAGTTACAAAAGCTATCATGGAGAATTTCATTTTCATATACGGTCCCATGAAAGAAATACGAACTGACATGGGCATGGAGTACAAAAATGAAATTCTTGAAAAGTTATCACAATTATTGAACATTTCACAAAAATGTTCAACCGCGTATCACAGCCAAAGTATTGGTGGCTGTGAGAGAAATCATAGAGTAATAAACGAATACATTAGAATGTACATTAACGAAACAAAAACTGACTGGGATGAATGGATTAAATATTACTGCTTGTGTTATAACACAACACCTAGTGCATATCACAATTATACTCCTTTTGAATTGGTCTTCGGTAAAAGATCGGAAATGCCTGAATCACTGCTAGGTAACTCCATAGATCCTGTATACAATATAGACGCATACTATCAAGAAGTTAGATATAGACTTCAAACTGCTCATAAACGCGCTAGAGAATATCTAGTTAAGGCTAAAAAAAAACGGAAAATTGATTATGATAAAAACAGTACTAAAATTAGTTTATATCCGGGCGATTTAGTCTTAATAAGTGATGAAAGCAGAAATAAATTAGATCCTTGGTATAAAGGTCCCTTTACAATCGTAGATTCAGATGATGTTAATTGTACAATCAAAAACGATAAAAATAAAATAGTGAAAGTGCATAAAAATAGAGTGCAACCGTTCAACCAATGAAGGTTACAACGAACAGTGAAATTAGATATGTAGTAAATATTTAAAAAATTTAATTGTTTTATTGTATTGCAATTGTAATTTAATATAAGTAGTATGTAAGGGGTCATATTTCATCATTCTATTTTTAACAGCTCATTAATTGTAAGTTGAATATATTTTAATCTTTTTAGTATAATTTGAATGTACTTCACTTTATGTAAATGTGAAGTCCATTCCTTTAAAAAGGAGGAGGTGTAGAACCTCGCTATTTAGTAATAAGTAGTCCATAAGTATTGCTGAACAGCAATAATCAATAGCTGATTATCGAACCTTACGTTCGATGACAAAATATAATTAGCACCAGTCCAGAATAATCGCTATAACAGCGAACACCTAGCTAACCAATAAAAATATACTGTAACCATTAATGCAGTTCTTTAATTACAACCCTTTATAATTCGCGACATTACAATTTCAAATTTGATAAATTTTTAAACTAAATTAATAAAAACGTAATAAAATATACAAGTAGAAATAGTGTTAAATAGCCCTTGATGTATGCAACACGATGATTTTAAAATTTTTGAAAAATATTAATTTGCGTAAAAGTTATTAAAAAGTGCCGAAGTTATTATTTCAATTTTGATGAATTTTTGAAATAAATAACTACAAACATAAAAAAATGTACAAAAAAAACATACTTCTGAAAAGTACCTGATGTATGCAACACGATGCTTTTTAAACTTTTGAAAAGTATTAATTTGAATAAAAGTTATTAAAAAGTGCCCAAGCTATTATTTAAAATTTGATGAATTTTCAAAAAAAATTATTAAAAACGTAATAAAATATACAAGTAGATATACTGTTATAAAGCCCCTGATGTATGCAACACAATGCTCTTTGAATTTTTGAGGAATATTAATTTGCGTAAAAGTTATTAAAAAGTGCCGAAGTTATTATTTCAAATTTGATAAATTTTTGAAATAAATTAGGGCCGGGACTTTTATTCGAATTGACGAATATTCGAATATTCGACTAGTCGAATATTCGAACTATAAATGAAAATTTTATTCGAATAGTCACGAATATTCGAGTTTATTCGAATATTTGTGACTATTCGAATATTCGATTATTCGTGACTATTCGAATATTCGTGACTATTCTAATGTGATGCGCAAACGCAAAGGCCAAAAGTAAGGCGCTACGCTACTTTACTATACTAACTATCTATGTATATTCATCACTATTTCATTATTTGCAACTATTCGACTATTCGTGACTATTCGAATATTCGTGAAAATTCGAATATTCATGAATATTCGAATATTCGTGACTATTCGAATATTCGATTATTCGTGACTATTCGAATATTCGTGACTATTCTAATGTGATGCGCAAACGCAAAGGCCAAAAGTAAGGCGCTACGCTATTTTACTATACTAACTATCTATGTATATTCATCACTATTTCATTATTTGCAACTATTCGACTATTCGTGACTATTCGAATATTCGTGAAAATTCGAATATTTATGAATATTCGAATATTCGTGACTATTCGAATATTCGTAAATATTCGAATATTCGTGATTATTCGAATATTCGCGAAATATTCGAATATTCGTCAAAATACTTGCACAAATATTCGAATACTATATTTTGAAAAGTCCCCGCACTAAAATAAATAATTAAAAACGTAAAAAAAAGTACAAGTAACCATACTGTTAGAAAGCCCTTGATGTATGCAACACGATGCGTTTTGAATATTTGAAAAATATTAATTTGCATAAAAGTTATCAAAAAGTGCCGAAGTTATTATTTCAAATTTGATAAATTTTTAAATAAAATAATTGAAAACGTAAAAAAATGTACAAGTAGAGATTATGTTGCAACGCCCTTGATGTATGCAACACAATGCTTTTTGAATTTTTGAAAAATAATAATTTGAATAAAAGTTATTTAAAAGTGCCCAAGTTACTATTTCAAATTTAATAAATTTTTAAAATAAATCATTAAAAACATAATAAAGTATACAAGTAAATATACTGTTGGAAAGTTCTTGATGTATGCAACACGATGTTTTTTGAATTTTTAAAAAATATTAATTTGCGTAAAAGTTATTAAAAAGTGAGCAAAGTTATTATTTCAAATTTGTTAATTTTTTACAATAAATAATGAAAAACGTAAAAAATGTACAAGTAGACTTATTTGAACGATCTAAATGTATGCAACACGATGCTTTTTGAACTTTTAAAAAATATTAATTTGAATAAAAGTTATAAAAAGTGCCCAAGTTATCATTTAAAATTTGATGAATTTTTGAAATAAATAATTAAAAACATAAAACAATGTACAATTAAATATACTGCTGAAAACCCCTTGATGTATGCAACACAATGCTTTTCGAATTTTTGAAAAATATTAATTTGGGTAAAAGTTATTAAAAAGTGCCGAAGTTATTATTTCAAATTTGATGAATTTTTGAAATAAATAATTAAAAACATAAAAAAATACAAAAAAAAGATATTGCTGGAAAGCACTAGATGTATGCAACACGATGTTTTTTAAACTTTTGAAAAGTATTAATTTGAATAAAAGTTATTAAAAAGTGCCCAAGCTATTATTTAAAATTTGATGAATTTTCAAAATAAATTATTAAAAACGTAATAAAATATACAAGTAGATATACTGTTATAAAGCCCCTGATGTATGCAACACAATGCTCTTTGAATTTTTGAGAAATATTAATTTGCGTAAAAGTTATTAAAAAGTGCCGAAGTTATTATTTCAAATTTGATAAATAATTGAAATAAATAATCAAAAACGTAAAAAAAAAGTACAAGTAACCATACTGTTAGAAAGCCCTTGATGTATGCAACACGATGCGTTTTGAATATTTGAAAAATATTAATTTGCATAAAAGTTATTAAAAAAAAACCGAAGTTATTATTTCTAACTTGATAAATTTTTAAAATAAATAATTAAAAACGTAAAAAAAATGTACAAGTAGAAATACTGTTGGAAAGCCCTTGATGTATGCAACACAATGCTTTTTGACTTTTTAAAAATATTAATTTGAATCAAAGTTATTAAAAAGTGAGCAAAGTTATTATTTCAATTTTGATAAATTTTTAAAATAAATAATTAAAAACGTAAAAAATGTACAAGTAGACATACTGTTTGAATGCCCTTAATGTATGCAATACGATGCTTTTTGAACTTTTAAAAAGTATTTATTTGAATAAAAGTTATTAAAAGGTGCCCAAGTTATTATTTAAAATTTGATGAATTTCTAAAATAAATAAATAAAAACGTAATAAAATATACAAGTAGATATACTGTTGGAAAACCCTTGATGTATGCAACACGGTGCGTTTTGAATTTTTAAAAAATATTAAATTGAATAAAAGTTATTAAAAAGTTCCCAAGTTATTATTTGAAATTTGAAGAATTTTTAAAATAAATCAATAAAAACGTAATAAAACTATTAAGTAGAATAAGTGTTAGAAAGCCCTTGATGTATGCAACACGATGCTTTTTGAATTTTTTGAAAATATTAATTTGCGTAAAAGTTATTAAAAAGTGCCGAAGTTATTATTTCAAATTTGATAAATTTTTGAAATAAATAATTAAAAACATAATAAAAATGTACAAGTAAACATACTGCTGTAACGCCCTTGATGTATGCAACACGATGCTTTTTGAATTTTTGAAAAATATTAATTTGCGTAAAAGTTATTAAAAAGTGAGCAAAGTTATTAATTCAAATTTAATAAATTTTTAAAATAAATAACTAAAAACGTAAAAAATGTACAAGTAGACATATTGTTTGAACGCCCTTAATTTATGCAACACGATGCTTTTTGAACTTTTAAAAAGTATTAATTTGAGTAAAAGTTATTAAAAAGTGCCCAAGTTATTATTTAAAATTTGATGAATTTTTGAAATAATTAATTAAAAACATAAAAAATTGTACAAATAATTATACTGCTGGAAACCACTTGATGTATGCAACACGATGCTTTTCGAATTTTTGAAAAATATTAATTTGGGTAAGAGTTATTAAAAAGTGCCGAAGTTATTATTTCAAATTTGATAAATTTTTGAAATAAATAATTAAAAACGTAAAAAAAAGTACAAGTAACCATACTGTTAGAAAGCCCTTGATGTATGCAACACGATGCGTTTTGAATTTTTGAGAAATATTAATTTGCATAAAAGCTATTAAAAAAAAGCCGAAGTTATTATTTCTAACTTGATGAATTTAAAATAAATAATTAAAAACGTAAAAAAATGTACAAGAAAAAATACTGTTAGAACGCCCTTGATGTATGCAACACGATGCTTTTTGAATTTTTGAAAAATATTAATTTGAATAAAAGTTATTAAAAAGTGAGCAAAGTTATTATTTCAAATTTGATAAATTTTTAAAATAAATAATTAAAAAAGTAAAAAATGTACAAGTAGACATACTGTTTGAACGCCCATAATGTATGCAACACGATGGTTTTTAAACTTTTAAAAAGTATTAATTTGAATAAAAGTTATTAAAAAGTGCCCAAGTTATTATTTAAAATTTGATGAATTTTTAAAATAAATAAATAAAAACGTAATAAAATATACAAGTAGATATACTGTTGGAAAGCCCTTGATGTATGCAACACGGTGCGTTTTGAATTTTTAAAAAATATTAAATTGAATAAAAGTTATTAAAAAGTTCCCAAGTTATTATTTGAAATTTGATGAATTTTTAAAATAATTCAATAAAAACGTAATAAAACTATTAAGTAGAATAAGTGTTAGAAAGCCCTTGATGTATGCAACACGATGCTTTTCGAATTTTTTGAAAATATTAATTTGCGTAAAAGTTATTAAAAAGTGCCGAAGTTATTATTTCAAATTTGATAAATTTTTGAAATAAATAATTAAAAACATAATAAAAATGTACAAGTAAACATACTGCTGGAACGCCCTTGATGTATGCAACACGATGCTTTTTGAATTTTTGAAAAATATTAATTTGCGTAAAAGTTATTAAAAAGTGAGCAAAGTTATTAATTCAAATTTGATAAATTTTTAAAATAAATAACTAAAAACGTAAAAAATGTACAAGTAGACATACTGTTTGAACGCCCTTAATGTATGCAACACGATGCTTTTGAACTTTTAAAAAGTATTAATTTGAATAAAAGTTATTAAAAAGTGCCCAAGTTATTATTTAAAATTTGATGAATTTTTGAAATAAATAATTAAAAACATAAAAAATTGTACAAGTAATTATACTGCTGGAAACCCCTTGATGTATGCAACACGATGCTTTTCGAATTTCTGAAAAATATTAATTTGGGTAAAAGTTATTAAAAAGTGCCGAAGTTATTATTTCAAATTTGATAAATTTTTGAAATAAATAATTAAAATCATAAAAAAATTACAAAAAAACATACTGCTGGAAAGCACTTGATGTATGCAACACGATGCTTTTTAAACTATTAAAAAGTACTAATTTGAATAAAAGTTATTAAAAAGTGCCCAAGCTATTATTTAAAATTTGATGAATTTTCAAAATAAATTATTAAAAACGTAATAAAATATACAAGTAGATTTAATGTTATAAAGCCCTTGATGTATGCAACACAATGCTTTTTGCATTTTTGAAAAATATTCATTTGCGTAAAAGTTATTAAAAAGTGCCGAAGTTATTATTTCAAATTTGATAAATTTTTGAAATAAATAATCAAAGACGTAAAAATAGTACAAGTAACCATACTGTTAGAAAGCCCTTGATGTATGTAACACGATGCGTTTTGAATATTTGAAAAATATTAATTTGCATTAAAGTTATTAAAAAAAACCAGAGTTATTATTTCTAACTTGATAAATTTTTAAAATAAATATTTAAAAACGTAAAAAAATGTACAAGTAGAAATACTGTTGGAAAGCCCTTGATGTATGCAACACGATGCTTTTTGACTTTTTTAAAAATATTAATTTGAATCAAAGTTATTAAAAAGTGAGCAAAGTTATTATTTCAAATTTGATAAATTTTTAAAATAAATAATTAAAAACGTAAAAAATGTACAAGTAGACATACTGTTCGAATGCCCATAATGTATGCAATACGATGCTTTTTGAACTTTTAAAAAGTATTAATTTGAATAAAAGTTATTAAAAAGTGCCCAAGTTATTATTTAAAATTTGATGAATTTTTGAAATAAATAATTAAAACTAAAAAAATGTACAATTAAATATACTACTGGAAACCTCTTGATGTATGCAACACGATGCTTCTTAAACTTTTAAAAAGTATTAATTTGAATAAAAGTTATTAAAAAGTGCCCAAGCTATTATTTAAAATTTGATAAATTTTTAAAATAAATTATTAAAAACGTAATAAAATATACAAGTAGATACAGTGTTATAAAGCCCCTGATGTATGCAACACAATGCTTTTTGAATTTTTGAAAAATATTAATTTGCGTAAAAGTTATTAAATAGTGCCGAAGTTATTATTTCAATTTTGATAAATTTTTGAAACAAATAATTAAAAACGAAAAAAAAAATGTACAAGTAACCATACTGTTAGAAAGCCTTTGATGTATGCAATACGATGCTTTTTGAATTTTTGAAAAATATTATTTGCGTAAAAGTTACCAAAAAGTGCCGAAGTTATTATTTCAGATTTGATAAATTTTTAAAGAAAATAATTGAAAACGTAAATAAATGTACAAGTAGAAATACTGTTGGAACGCCCTTAATGTATGCAACACGATGCTTTTTGAATTTTTGAAAAATATTAATTTGAATAAAAGTGCCCAAGTTACTATTTCAAATTTAATAGATTTTTAAAATAAATTATTAAAAACATAATACCATATAAAAGTAGACATACTGTTGAAATGCCCTTTATGTATGCAACACGATGCTTTTTGAATTTTTAAATAATATTAATTTGCGTAAAAGTTATTAAAAAGTGCCGAAGTTATTATTTCAAATTTGATGAATTTTTGAAATAAATAAGTAAAAACATAAAAAAAAATGTACAAAAAAAAACATACTGCTAGAAAGCACTTGATGTATGCAACACGATGCTTTTTAAACTTTTGAAAAGTATTAATTTGAATAAAAGTTATTAAAAAGTGCCCAAGCTATTATTTAAAATTTGATGAATTTTCAAAATAAATAATTAAAAACGTAATAAAATATACAAGTAGACATACTGTTAGAAAGCACTTGATGTATGCAACACGATGCGTTTTGAATATTTGAAAAATATTAATTTGCATAAAAGTTATTAAAAAAAGCCGAAGTTATTTCAAATTTGATGAATTTATAAAATAAATAATTATAAACGTAATAAAATATGCAAGCAAACAAACTGCTGGAAAGCCCTTGATGTATGCAACATGATGCTTTTTGAATTTTTAAAAAGTATTAATTTGAATAAAAGTTATTAAAAAGTGCACAAGTTATTATTTAAAATTTGATAAATTTTTGAAATAAATAATTAAAAACGTAAAAAAAAAGTACAAGTAACCATACTGTTAGAAAGCCCTTGATGTATGCAACACAATGCGTTTTGAATATTTGAAAAATATTAATTTGCATAAAAGTTATTAAAAAATAGCCGAAGTTATTATTTCTAACTTGATGAATTTTTAAAATAAATAATTAAAAACGTAAAAAAATGTACAAGAAAAAATACTGTTAGAACGCCCTTGATGTATGCAACATGATGCTTTTTGAATTTTTGAAAAATATTAATTTGAATAAAAGTTATTAAAAAGTGAGCAAAGTTATTATTTCAAATTTGATAAATTTTTAAAATAAATAATTAAAAAAGTAAAAAATGTACAAGTAGACATACTGTTTGAACGCCCATAATGTATGCAACACGATGCTTTTTGAACTTTTAAAAAGTATTAATTTGAATAAAAGTTATTAAAAAGTGCCCAAGTTATTATTTAAAATTTGATGAATTTTTAAAATAAATAAATAAAAACGTAATAAAATATACAAGTAGATATACTGTTGGAAAGCCCTTAATGTATGCAACACAATGCTTTTTGAATTTTTGAAAAATATTAATTTGAATAAAAGTTATTTAAAAGTGCCCAAGTTACTATTTCAAATTTAATAGATTTTTAAAATAAATTATTAAAAACATAATACCATATACAAGTAGACATATTGTTGAAAAGCCCTTGATGTATGCAACACGATGCTTTTTGAATTTTAAAAAAATATTAATTTTCGTAAAAGTTATTAAAAAGTGCCGAAGTTATTATTTCAAATTTGATGAATTTTTGAATTAAATAAGTAAAAACAAAAAAAAAATGTACAAAAAAAAACATACTGCTAGAAAGCACTTGATGTATGCAACACAATGCTTTTTAAACTTTTTAAAAGTATTAATTTGCATAAAAGTTATTAAAAAGTGCCCAAGCTATTATTTAAAATTTGATGAATTTTCAAAATAAATAATTAAAAACGTAATGAAATATACAAGTAGATTTACTGTTATAAAACCTTTGATGTATGCAACGCAATGCTTTTTGGATTTTTGAAAAATATTAATTTGCGTAAAAGTTATTAAAAAGTGCCGAAGTTATTATTTCAAATTTGATAAATTTTTGAAATAAATAATCAAAAACGTAAAAAAAAGTACAAGTAACCATACTGTTAGAAATCCCTTGATGTATGCAACACGATGCGTTTTGAATATTTGAAAAATATTAATTTGCATAAAAGTTATTAAAAAAAACCGAAGTTATTATTTCTAACTTGATAAATTTTTAAAATATAGAATTAAAAACGTAAAAAAATGTACAAGTAGAAATACTGTTGGAAAGCCCTTGATGTATGTAACACGATGCTTTTTGACTTTTTTAAAAATATTAATTTGAATCAAAGTTATTAAAAAGTGAGCAAAGTTATTATTTCAAATTTGATAAATTTTTAAAATAAATAATTAAAAACGTAAAAAATGTACAAGTAGACATACTGTTTGAATGCCCTTAATGTATGCAATACGATGCTTTTTGAACTTTTAAAAAGTATTAATTTTAATAAAAGTTATTAAAAAGTGCCCAAGTTATTATTTAAAATTTGATGAATTTTTTAAATAAATAATTAAAATCATAAAAAAATGTACAATTAAATATACTACTGGAAACCTCTTGATGTATGCAACACGATGCTTCTTAAACTTTTAAAAAGTATTAATTTGAATAAAAGTTATTAAAAAGTGCCCAAGCTATTATTTAAAATTTGATAAATTTTTAAAATAAATTATTAAAAACGTAATAAAATATACAAGTAGATATACTGTTATAAAGCCCCTGATGTATGCAACACAATGCTTTTTGAATTTTTGAAAAATATTAATTTGCGTAAAAGTTAATAAATAGTGCCGAAGTTATTATTTCAATTTTGATAAATTTTTGAAATAAATAATTAAAGACGAAAAAAAAAAATGTTCAAATAACCATACTGTTAGAAAGCCTTTGATGTATGCAATACGATGCTTTTTGAATTTTTGAAAAATATTATTTGCGTAAAAGTTACCAAAAAGTGCCGAAGTTATTATTTCAGATTTGATAAATTTTTAAAATAAATAATTGAAAACGTTAATAAATGTACAAGTAGAAATACTGTTGGATCGCCCTTAATGTATGCAACACGATGCTTTTTGAATTTTTGAAAAATATTAATTTGAATAAAAGTGCCCAAGTTACTATTTCAAATTTAATAGATTTTTAAAATAAATTATTAAAAACATAATACCATATAAAAGTAGACATACAGTTGAAATGCCCTTGATGTATGCAACACGATGCTTTTTGAATTTTAAAAAAATATTAATTTGTGTAAAAGTTATTAAAAAGTGCCGAAGTTATTATTTCTAATTTGATGAATTTTTGAATTAAATAAGTAAAAACAAAAAAAAATGTACAAAAAAAAACATACTGCTAGAAAGCACTTGATGTATGCAACACAATGCTTTTTAAACTTTTTAAAAGTATTAATTTGCATAAAAGTTATTAAAAAGTGCCCAAGCTATTATTTAAAATTTGATGAATTTTCAAAATAAATAATTAAAAACGTAATGAAATATACAAGTAGATTTACTGTTATAAAGCCTTTGATGTATGCAACACAATGCTTTTTGGATTTTTGAAAAATATTAATTTGCGTAAAAGTTATTAAAAAGTGCCGAAGTTATTATTTCAAATTTGATAAATTTTTGAAATAAATAATCAAAAACGTAAAAAAAAGTACAAGTAACCATACTGTTAGAAATCCCTTGATGTATGCAACACGATGCGTTTTGAATATTTGAAAAATATTAATTTGCATAAAAGTTATTAAAAAAAACCGAAGTTATTATTTCTAACTTGATAAATTTTTAAAATATAGAATTAAAAACGTAAAAAAATGTACAAGTAGAAATACTGTTGGAAAGCCCTTGATGTATGTAACACGATGCTTTTTGACTTTTTTAAAAATATTAATTTGAATCAAAGTTATTAAAAAGTGAGCAAAGTTATTATTTCAAATTTGATAAATTTTTAAAATAAATAATTAAAAACGTAAAAAATCTACAAGTAGACATACTGTTTGAATGCCCTTAATGTATGCAATACGATGCTTTTTGAACTTTTAAAAAGTATTAATTTTAATAAAAGTTATTAAAAAATGCCCAAGTTATTATTTAAAATTTGATGAATTTTTTAAATAAATAATTAAAATCATAAAAAAATGTACAATTAAATATACTACTGGAAACCTCTTGATGTATGCAACACGATGCTTCTTAAACTTTTAAAAAGTATTAATTTGAATAAAAGTTATTAAAAAGTGCCCAAGCTATTATTTAAAATTTGATAAATTTTTAAAATAAATTATTAAAAACGTAATAAAATATACAAGTAGATATAGTGTTATAAAGCCCCTGATGTATGCAACACAATGCTTTTTGAATTTTTGAAAAATATTAATTTGCGTAAAAGTTATTAAATAGTGCCGAAGTTATTATTTCAATTTTGATAAATTTTTGATATAAATAATTAAAAACGAAAAAAAAAATGTACAAGTAACCATACTGTTATAAAGCCTTTGATGTATGCAACACAATGCTTTTTGGATTTTTGAAAAATATTAATTTGCGTAAAAGTTATTAAAAAGTGCCGAAGTTATTATTTCAAATTTGATGAATTTTTGAAATAAATAAGTAAAAACATAAAAAAAATTTACAAAAAAAAACATACTGCTAGAAAGCACTTGATGTATGCAACACGATGCTTTTTAAACTTTTGAAAAGTATTAATTTGAATAAAAGTTATTAAAAAGTGCCCAAGCTATTATTTAAAATTTGATGAATTTTCAAAATAAATAATTAAAAACGTAATAAAATATACAAGTAGACATACTGTTAGAAAGCACTTGATGTATGCAACACGATGCGTTTTGAATATTTGAAAAATATTAATTTGCATAAAAGTTATTAAAAAAAGCCGAAGTTATTTCAAATTTGATGAATTTATAAAATAAATAATTAGAAACGTAATAAAATATGCAAGCAAACAAACTGCTGGAAAGCCCTTGATGTATGCAACACGATGCTTTTTGAATTTTTAAAAAGTATTAATTTGAATAAAAGTTATTAAAAAGTGCACAGTTTTTATTTAAAATTTGATAAATTTTTGAAATAAATAATTAAAAACGTAAAAAAAAAGAACAAGTAACCATACTGTTAGAAAGCCCTTGATAAATGCAACACAATGCGTTTTGAATATTTGAAAAATATTAATTTGCATAAAAGTTATTAAAAAAAAAGCCGAAGTTATTATTTCTAACTTAATGAATTTTTAAAATAAATAATTAAAAACGTAAAAAAATGTACAAGAAAAAATACTGTTAGAACGCCCTTGATGTATGCAACATAATGCTTTTTGAATTTTTGAAAAATATTAATTTGAATAAAAGTTATTAAAAAGTGAGCAAAGTTATTATTTCAAATTTGATAAATTTTTAAAATAAATAATTAAAAAAGTAAAAAATGTACAAGTAGACATACTGTTTGAACGCCCATAATGTATGCAACACGATGCTTTTTGAACTTTTAAAAAGTATTAATTTGAATAAAAGTTATTAAAAAGTGCCCAAGTTATTATTTAAAATTTGATGAATTTTTAAAATAAATAAATAAAAACGTAATAAAATATACAAGTAGATATACTGTTGGAAAGCCCTTAATGTATGCAACAAAATGCTTTTTGAATTTTTGAAAAATATTAATTTGAATAAAAGTTATTTAAAAGTGCCCAAGTTACTATTTAAAATTTAATAAATTTTTAAAATAAATTATTAAAAACATAATACCATATACAAGTAGACATATTGTTGAAAAGCCCTTGATGTATGCAACACGATGCTTTTTGAATTTTAAAAAAATATTAATTTGCGTAAAAGTTATTAAAAAGTGCCGAAGTTATTATTTCAAATTTGATGAATTTTTGAATTAAATAAGTAAAAACAAAAAAAAATGTACAAAAAAAAACATACTGCTAGAAAGCACTTGATGTATGCAACACAATGCTTTTTAAACTTTTTAAAAGTATTAATTTGCATAAAAGTTATTAAAAAGTGCCCAAGCTATTATTTAAAATTTGATGAATTTTCAAAATAAATAATTAAAAACGTAATAAAATATACAAGTAGATTTACTGTTATAAAGCCTTTGATGTATGCAACACAATGCTTTTTGGATTTTTGAAAAATATTAATTTGCGTAAAAGTTATTAAAAAGTGCCGAAGTTATTATTTCAAATTTAATAATTTTTGAAATAAATAATCAAAAACGTAAAAAAAAGTACAAGTAACCATACTGTTAGAAATCCCTTGATGTATGCAACACGATGCATTTTGAATATTTGAAAAATATTAATTTGCATAAAAGTTATTAAAAAAAACCGAAGTTATAATTTCTAACTTGATAAATTTTTAAAATATAGAATTAAAAACGTAAAAAAATGTACAAGTAGAAAAACTGTTGGAAACCTCTTGATGTATGCAACACGATGATTCTTAAACTTTTAAAAAGTATTAATTTGAATAAAAGTTATTAAAAACTGCCCAAGCTATTATTTAAAATTTGATAAATTTTTAAAAAAAATTATTAAAAACGTAATAAAATATACAAGTAGATATACTGTTATAAAGCCCCTGATGTATGCAACACAATGCTTTTTGAATTTTTAAAAAGTATTAATTTGAATAAAAGTTATTAAAAAGTGCACAAGTTATTATTTAAAATTTGATAAATTTTTGAAATAAATAATTAAAATCGTAAAAAAAAAGAACAAGTAACCATACTGTTAGAAAGCCCTTGATAAATGCAACACAATGCGTTTTGAATATTTGAAAAATATTAATTTGCATAAAAGTTATTAAAAAAAAAGCCGAAGTTATTATTTCTAACTTAATGAATTTTTAAAATAAATAATTAAAAACGTAAAAAAATGTACAAGAAAAAATACTGTTAGAACGCCCTTGATGTATGCAACATAATGCTTTTTGAATTTTTGAAAAATATTAATTTGAATAAAAGTTATTAAAAAGTGAGCAAAGTTATTATTTCAAATTTGATAAATTTTTAAAATAAATAATTAAAAAAGTAAAAAATGTACAAGTAGACATACTGTTTGAACGCCCATAATGTATGCAACACGATGCTTTTTGAACTTTTAAAAAGTATTAATTTGAATAAAAGTTATTAAAAAGTGCCCAAGTTATTATTTAAAATTTGATGAATTTTTAAAATAAATAAATAAAAACGTAATAAAATATACAAGTAGATATACTGTTGGAAAGCCCTTAATGTATGCAACAAAATGCTTTTTGAATTTTTGAAAAATATTAATTTGAATAAAAGTTATTTAAAAGTGCCCAAGTTACTATTTCAAATTTAATAAATTTTTAAAATAAATTATTAAAAACATAATACCATATACAAGTAGACATATTGTTGAAAAGCCCTTGATGTATGCAACACGATGCTTTTTGAATTTTAAAAAAATATTAATTTGCGTAAAAGTTATTAAAAAGTGCCGAAGTTATTATTTCAAATTTGATGAATTTTTGAATTAAATAAGTAAAAACAAAAAAAAATGTACAAAAAAAAACATACTGCTAGAAAGCACTTGATGTATGCAACACAATGCTTTTTAAACTTTTTAAAAGTATTAATTTGCATAAAAGTTATTAAAAAGTGCCCAAGCTATTATTTAAAATTTGATGAATTTTCAAAATAAATAATTAAAAACGTAATAAAATATACAAGTAGATTTACTGTTATAAAGCCTTTGATGTATGCAACACAATGCTTTTTGGATTTTTGAAAAATATTAATTTGCGTAAAAGTTATTAAAAAGTGCCGAAGTTATTATTTCAAATTTGATAAATTTTTGAAATAAATAATCAAAAACGTAAAAAAAAGTACAAGTAACCATACTGTTAGAAATCCCTTGATGTATGCAACACGATGCGTTTTGAATATTTGAAAAATATTAATTTGCATAAAAGTTATTAAAAAAAACCGAAGTTATAATTTCTAACTTGATAAATTTTTAAAATATAGAATTAAAAACGTAAAAAAATGTACAAGTAGAAAAACTGTTGGAAACCTCTTGATGTATGCAACACGATGATTCTTAAACTTTTAAAAAGTATTAATTTGAATAAAAGTTATTAAAAACTGCCCAAGCTATTATTTAAAATTTGATAAATTTTTAAAATAAATTATTAAAAACGTAATAAAATATACAAGTAGATATACTGTTATAAAGCCCCTGATGTATGCAACACAATGCTTTTTGAATTTTTGAAAAATATTAATTTGCGTAAAAGTTATTAAATAGTGCCGAAGTTATTATTTCAATTTTGATAAATTTTTGAAATAAATAATTAAAAACGAAAAAAAAAAATGTACAAGTAACCATACTGTTAGAAAGCCTTTGAGGTATGCAATACGATGCTTTTTGAATTTTTGAAAAATATTATTTGCGTAAAAGTTACCAAAAAGTGCCGAATTTATTATTTCAGATTTGATAAATTTTTAAAATAAATAATTGAAAACGTAAATAAATGTACAAGCAGAAATACTGTTGGAACGCCCTTAATGTATGCAACATGATGCTTTTTGAATTTTTGAAAAATATTAATTTGAATAAAAGTGCCCAAGTTACTATTTCAAATTTAATAGATTTTTAAAATAAATTATTAAAAACATAATACCATATAAAAGTAGACATACTGTTGAAATGCCCTTGATGTATGCAACACGATGCTTTTTGAATTTTTAAATAATATTAATTTGCGTAAAAGTTATTAAAAAGTGCCGAAGTTATTATTTCAAATTTGATGAATTTTTGAAATAAATAAGTAAAAACATAAAAAAAATGTACAAAAAAAAAACATACTGCTAGAAAGCACTTGATGTATGCAACACGATGCTTTTTAAACTTTTAAAAAGTATTAATTTGAATAAAAGTTATTAAAAAGTGCCCAAGCTATTATTTAAAATTTGATGAATTTTCAAAATAAATAATTAAAAACGTAATAAAATATACAAGTAGACATACTGTTAGAAAGCACTTGATGTATGCAACACGATGCGTTTTGAATATTTGAAAAATATTAATTTGCATAAAAGTTATTAAAAAAAGCCGAAGTTATTTCAAATTTGATGAATTTATAAAATAAATAATTATAAACGTAATAAAATATGCAAGCAAACAAACTGCTGGAAAGCCCTTGATGTATGCAACACGATGCTTTTTGAATTTTTAAAAAGTATTAATTTGAATAAAAGTTATTAAAAAGTGCACAAGTTATTATTTAAAATTTGATAAATTTTTGAAATAAATAATTAAAAACGTAAAAAAAAAGTACAAGTAACCATACTGTTAGAAAGCCCTTGATGTATGCAACATGATGCTTTTTGAATTTTTGAAAAATATTAATTTGAATAAAAGTTATTAAAAAGTGAGCAAAGTTATTATTTCAAATTTGATAAATTTTTAAAATAAATAATTAAAAAAGTAAAAAATGTACAAGTAGACATACTGTTTGAACGCCCATAATGTATGCAACACGATGCTTTTTGAACTTTTAAAAAGTATTAATTTGAATAAAAGTTATTAAAAAGTGCCCAAGTTATTATTTAAAATTTGATGAATTTTTAAAATAAATAAATAAAAACGTAATAAAATATACAAGTAGATATACTGTTGGAAAGCCCTTGATGTATGCAACACGGTCTTCTATGATATTTCTCTGACACCAGTTCGCGACGCGTTTATTATATTTAAATCGACCTATATGGTTCGATCCTCAAAACAGACTAACTCTCTTTTGCATTACAATAATTATTGTTACTTTGTAATTTGTGTCAGCTCAGCGTTCGATCGGTCATCCCGTTCGATCACCTTGCTGGCACCGCGGCTCGTGTTGCTTTTCCGGTGTCTTCGACAACGTGAGATTCATGTGATCGCTGATAAGGCGGATCATTTGTTATTTGCATAATGCCAAATAATTCCACAATAGTTTGAGTCTTGACATATGCCCTCCCTTCGAAGCGCTGGGCTCACAGTGCTACCTGAAAAAGAGAGACGATTTTTTTTTTATGAATTTGAACAATAAGTGTACCAATAATGCCGATAATAAATGTACCAACTTGTTTAGTTTAGTCCCTAAGATCTGGTAACTGTTGCATTGGCAATTACCAGATAACATAAACAGATGTGGGCACTTAAAAAAGGTCGGACCGAGCGTCGTACAATTCTTGTAATTTTCTAATACTATTTACGTCTAACACCCCCTAAAAATCTACTTAAAATTAAATATTGTATTATGCTAATTTTATTGCGTTGCTTTCCCCACATCCACAAAAGGCCTTTAGTGCGAATTTACAGACATTGATTATGTGTACGCCCGGTATATCATCTTATACATTGTATTACTAATTATCTGAATTAGATTAGCTTATATTATTTCTCCGAGTTTGTTTATCTTAATAAACGTGCCTGTTCCTGGTTTTGGGTGTCGCATTACATTACAGCCTCTTAGGTTTTCGTTTAGTTGTCTGTCAACTTCGTCCGTTGGTGTGCGTTTTCCGAGTTCCTGGTGACCGTAGTGTTTTTTTTTAATTATTTTTTTTTTGTGTTTTGGACTATCCATTTAATACATGTAAGTAGTATACTATTTTTTTTTTTTTTTGTATTACTGACCGCTAATTTTAAGGTAAGTTAAACGGTAACTGTTTTTTTTTTTTTTTTTTTTTTTTTTTTAAATTAAAACTTTAACTTTTTTAGCATGTCTTCGTCCACTACTACCCGTATGGAGTCGCCGGCTCTTGTGGAGTTGGCCCGATTGTTGGGCGTAATGTCTCCGGCTGAGCTCGTCGAGGCGACGCGCCTCTTCCAGGAGTTTTCCGAGGCGTCGGTCCGGGAGGGTGCTTTCCTGGTGTTAATCGCCGAAGCCGATGTTACGGCATTGGCTAGCGATGTTTCGGCATCTTGCGCGGTTTTGGCCGTCCCGACGCCTTCTGTTGCGTCTAGTGCTGCCGTTGATCCAGTTCCCCGGATCTATCGGACGGAGCTCGACTGGGTGCAATTTGTTCCACCGGTCGAGGAAGTGGTCGTCCTACCAACCAAGGATGAGGATGTTCTGTTGTCTAAGGGGGCAGAAACCCTGCCGACCGCGGAGGGCGATATTCCGCCGGAGGTGCCCGACCTTTCCGTGGCCGCTTCCTCGGCATTACCGACGGTGGTGGAGGGTGACGATGATGATGCGGCCTTACTGGAGATGTCCGACCTTTCCCTGTGCGCTCTCTTGGTATTGCCGACGGTGGTGGAGGGCGACGACGATGATGCAGCCCTACTGGAGATGTCCGACCTTTCCCTGGGCGCTTCCTCGGCATTGCCGACGGTGGTGGAGGGTGACGACGATGATGCAGCCCTACTGGAGATGCCCGACCTTTCCCTCGGTGCTTCGGGCACCGATCTCCTCCCTTATCGGGTTCGTGCGCGCTAAGACGCGCAAGGACGACCCGGACGGCGCCTAATGCTGGTCTCCGAGAGTGGTGCTCCGGTGACTCCTAGCCTTGGTTCGCTGGTTGTGACCCGTGTGCCGACAGTGATCCCATCGTCGGTGAGGGCCACTTATTCCGGACTCCAGGACCGGATTAGTCCAGATGCGTGCTGGGATTGCGGTCAGTTTAGCCATTTGAGGCGGGATTGCCCGAATGAGCGCCTCCCGTTTTGTTCGCGGTGTGGTTTTTGCGGGAGGTCGTGGCGGCAATGAATGTGCCCGGGGGCCGTGCAAAACCGTCGGCGTGGGGGTCGCCCCCAGTCGAGTGGACCACCCCTGTCGTTACCGGAGTTTTTTGACCGGCCCATGGATCGATGTTTTCGATGCGGCCGGCTATCCTGTTGGCGTTCGGCCTGCAATGGTTATCCCGTCGCCTTTTGCTCCAGGTGTGGGAAGGTCGGCATTCTGAGTCGAAATTGCCCGTGTCCGCCGTTGCTCGAGAGAAGTCGGCGATGATTCGTTACTTTGTTGATGCGATGGTTAATAAATCATTTATATAAGTGAGTGTCGTTTAATTTATATTAACCCTATTCTTTAGTACCCTGACATTCTAACCTGACAATTAATTTACCTTATTAAAACTAATTAAATAACCCTTATTGGACATAAATCTGCTAGTACTACTAAAACTAGCCTAATAATTACTATAACTAACCTAACCAATACATTCGAGTCACGATTCTAATCTGATTTTCCCTTTATTAACCTAAAACTACCCCTCTTTTCACATCCCCTTACTATTTTAATTTGTCTGCGAGTCCGTTTTTTTTTTGTTGATGCCATGTCCCGAATATAAAATTTACTTATTAGTACTATGATTCTCTGTTTACTTTCTTTTATACAATTAAATTTCATTTTCTCTTTAAAAACTCTTAAATTCTCTATCCTGCGCGCTTACGGTCGCGTCCAAGGTCCGGTTTCACATCACCCATCAATTACTTATCTGCTTATGTAATAGACCGGTGACGAATACCTTCCCCTAGATTTTGTCCGTCTGACGTGGGCACCCGTTTACCCCCCGGGCACCTGTAGGGCAAACGTTGATTGGTACCTAGGTTAGAGAGACGCTACTCTCGTGTAGCGTCACCCTAACTGATTGTCCTTGGGACAGGGACTCCAGATCTCTTCTGTTCATGTCTATTTCCATTGGTCTTCTTTCTTCTTCTTCGCTACCGGGTGATCTTCGATGTTCCACCCTCTTGGCTGTTTTTGCGTGTGCCCTTGATTGGACAATGCGCCACACAATTCGGACCACGAAATACAATACGAATATGGCCAGTCCTGTTGCTATGCTGGCCAATAATGCTTCGTGGTGCAAAGTGTTGGCTTCTTCTTCTTCTTTTCCATTTACTCCTGGCGCTGCGGCTACGACCATTCCTACTGGGTTTCGGCGGAAGACTACGTACGCTACCGCTATCGACAGTAGCGCCATCTACGTCAGCATCATGGAGTCGCTGTGGTGGCTATACATTTCTCCATATGTGGGGTACTTCCTCGGCATTGATTGGATGGCTCCTTGGATGTCCTTCAGATTTTCTTTCTGGCTGGTGAGGTTCAAGTGGGGAACTTCGAGCGTCAAGTTGGTATTGAGGCACTCCGAAAAGTTGGTGTATATCTGGTTATGGGCTGTGTCCACGGGACGGATCTTCAGTGATTTCAATTTGGACCACAGTGCGGGCAGGATGTGCGTTGCATATGCGTCCAGGTTGATGTCGCTCCTGGATGGAAATCGTTTTGGTATAAGCACATCGTTCCCCACTACCAGTTCGCAGTCGCATGGTAAGTTGACCTTAACTGCACCCATATTTCCGTGGCCTTTGGAAATTTGGGTTTGGTTTCGGCCGCACTTTGTCATTGCTCCTTGTCCTCCATTGGTTATAACGTATTCCCCTTCTAGAGTCTCCACGATGGACATTACTGTGGATGCATAGCAAGACATGTAACAGTGGTTACTTAGTTCTTCCACTGTTGAACCCAGAAATAGTTTTCTTGCACACATTGGTCCATGGATGGAATCGCTTGAGAATCGAGGAAGATAGCAAAGTTTGTCGTGGTATGGGCGACATTGATGTAAAGCCGCCCCTGCGATGGTCCTGATGTTTCCTCCTTCTGTTGATGCCAGGTACAGGCTTTCGTGTGGGATGCGGCATATTTGGTTATGCCATGCGAACGGGATGGTTACCAGTTCGAACAGTTTCCAGTGTTGGAGTCTTTGGGTGATAGGGACTCGGATATGGATGGTTAGCAGTTCCTCCGTATATGCACAGTCACACAGAGGGAGTTGGTAGTACCTGCTGATGTCTTCAATTGGAATGACTAGTCCTTGATTGGCGTCACTCAATTGTTTCTT
Source organism: Cryptophagus acutangulus (assembly GCA_963556235.1). Taxonomy (NCBI): domain Eukaryota; kingdom Metazoa; phylum Arthropoda; class Insecta; order Coleoptera; family Cryptophagidae; genus Cryptophagus; species Cryptophagus acutangulus. The sequence goes on from OY744571.1 coordinate 3,663,939, forward strand.
CAGTCTGGTGAGGTCTTCCATCAGCACATTCTGTTTTAGTACTCCCACAGGAATCTGGTGTTGATTGCATGACATTCGAATTTCATTCCGCCGGACTACCCTGAAGGTTGAGATGATCTTCTTCAGGTTTGCATAGTTGTCGTAGTATGCTTTCATTACTTGGGCCTTTTCCTTGACTTGTTCGTCTTTTAGGTCTTGGGCCAACTTTACTGCAAATCCCTCGATGGTGTGAATAGTCTGCTCCATGTTGTGTAGGATCCCGGCTGACTTCATAGTGTACTCTTGGAATTTCTGTGACGTCTCTCCTATGTTGGTGATGGTTTCCGACAGCCCTTTGTGTAGCCTTGTGACTTCTGCTTCTAATTCTTCTTCCCCCATGTGTAGTTTGTCTAATTTGTGCTGGGTTGCTACTCCGCAGCACCATGAAAGCCCGTCCCCAATGAAATCCAGCGCTCTCTTGCTTCTTCGGTTTTCTCCCCACTTTCTTGGGTTTATTTCCACGCCCCAATTATTTAGTTCTTCATCGTAGTCTTCTTCAAATGTGCTCGCCAAAAGGTCTATCTGGGCGAGCAGTTGACAGTCCGTCCTGTCGCTATCGTCTTTGCACTCGGGTAGTTTTAGTGTGTTTTTATCTTCTTTCACTTTGTTTAGCCTCTTTGTCACCCAGCCTCTCGTATAGACCAGGGGGATAGTGGCCTCGTACCCGATGGTTTGGGCTAGTGGCCTCCAGAAGGCTCCGGCAGTCACTTCCACTGGAAGGTCCTGACCACCCTGGGCGTTCGTGATCATCACACCCCAGAATCTGTGAATCAAGAAAGGTTAACTATTTGATGTTCACTTATTTTTTTTATTTATTTATTTATTTATTTTTTTTCTTAAACACTATTATTTGCTACATATCCCTAAATTACTGTTTTAAATCTATTTCTTATTGTCTCCTTATCTAATTGTTTATGTTAATTGGCCTTGACTATTTTCTTCGCACTCCCGAGTTCAACACTGTCATCTTTGCAACCCGGGCTAATCTGGGCTGTCCATGGGTCGTTGTAGCGTAGTATGCGGTTGACATGGACTACATCCTTCTTGGATTTCGGTGTGGGACCCTTCTAAATCTCGTAATTCACATCACTTAGTTTTTTGGTGATGTAATAAGGCCCGAACCAACGTAACAAAAGTTTTTCACTGCGTCCCACTTTCCGCACTGGAGTGAAAACTTTCACTTTATCACCGATTGCGAATTCGATATGTCTATGCCGGTCGTCGTAGCGATCCCGATCATACTCTTGTCTCTTTTCGATTTCTTCTACAGCCAGAGCTCTTGCTGCGAGGGCTCTTTCCCTAATTGTATTCGAGTCCGTATCCGGGCTGGGTTGTGTTAGATTTGCTTCCGTGGGTAGTACTGCTTCCCGTCCATACACCAGCATGAACGGCGACACCTTCGTGCTGTCTTACTTTGCGGAATTGTAAGCGAACGTCACGTGTGGTAAATGTTCGTCCCAATCCGTCTGTTCGGTATTGCTGTACATACTTAGCATGTTGGCCAGTGTCTTATTCAACCGCTCGGTTAATCCATTGCAACAAGGGTGATAGGCCGTTGTGAATGTACTCACCGTCCCCATTGTCTTTAGTAGCTCGGTCACTAATTCTGACTGAAATGTTCTTCCGCGGTCACTTAGCAAGTATCGCGGTGCCCCGTGGCGTGCGATTATGTTTTCCAGTATAAACTTCGCTACTGGTCCGGCTTTCCCACTGGGTAAGGCTGCTGTCTCCGCCCAACGAGTGGCGTAGTCGGTGGCGACGATAATCATCGTCTTTCCGTTCTTGCTTCTCCTAAATGGTCCTAAGAGGTCGATTCCCACTTTGTCGAACGGTGTCGACACTGGAATTGGCTGAAGTAGTCCTTGTGGTTTTCGATGGTGTTCTCCTTTTCTGGCTTGGCAGTCCGGGCACCCCTTGACGAATTTTTCTACGTCCTTTTGCAATCCTCTCCAGAAGAACCTATTTTTTACTTTGTCAAGTGTTTTGGTGATACCTAAATGGCCAGCCAGTGGTTCACTGTGGTGGCTAAACAAAATTTCACCTACAAGGAGTCTTGGTACAACCAGTAGATTGTCATTGCCGATCAAGCTAGCATTTTTTTTGTATAACACCCCGTCTAACATACAGAAGTTTTTTGCATACCGTCGCGACGCTATTGACCCTTTTGATGAGTCTTGCATGATTTCTATTAGTTCCTTCAACTCCGGGTCTCTTCTTTGTTGTTCGCCTAAGTCGTGTTGGTCGAATAGGTATGTATGCAATTCATTTGCTTCGTCTTTGTCTTTGACGTCCGCTGTCTTTGTCGGATATCGGGAGAGGCAATCTGCATCCTTGTGCGCTACACCACTTTTGTGTACGATTGTGTGGTCAAATTCTGATAATTTGATTGCCCATCTAGCTAATCGTCCTGTAGGGTCCTTTACCGTCTTGAGCCAACAAAGAGCGTGATGGTCTGTTACAATCTTTACGTGTCTGCCGTAAATGAGGTGCCGTAAATATCCGAGACACCAAATTACAGTTAATCCTTCCAGCTCTGTAATCGTGTAGTTTTGTTCAGCCTTTGTAAGACTTCTGCTTACGTATGCGATGAAGTGTGCCTTTTTGTCGTCCCCTTCTTGGAGGAGTACGGCTCCAATTCCGTAGGTGCATGCGTCAACCCTCATTTCGCATCCAATGTTGGGATTAAAATAATTCAATACTGGGGCGGTTGTTAGTTTCCTCTTAAGGTCTCTGAATGCCTGTTCTTGTAGTGGCCCCCAGTTAAATGTCGATGCTTCTTTTGTGGACTCGTATAGTGGCCTGGCTATAGCAGAATAGTTTTCGATGAATTTCCGGTAGTAATTACACATCCCTAGGAAACTTTGTACGTCTTTAATTTTTCGCGGGAGAGGGAAGTCTTGGATACCGGCTTCTTTCTCATTGTCCACCCTTATACCGTTTTTTCCAACTATAAAGCCTAAGAGTTTTAATTCCTCTTCTAGGTATACACACTTACTAGGTTTGAGGGTTAGGCCGGCGCTACGCAGTTTTTTGAAAACCTTTTCCAATTTCGCTAGGTGTCCTTCAAAATTCTCCGAAAATATTACTATATCGTCCAGGTATATCAACACTTCACTCCACTTCATCCCTTGGAAGACAGTGTCGGCCAAGTGTTGGAATGTCGCCGGCGCGTTGCATAGTCCAAATGGTAGTACGTTGAATTCGTACAATCCGTGTCCTTGTGCTATAAACGCCGTAAGTTCTTTATTCTCCTCCTTTACGTTTACTTGCCAGTATCCACTAAACAGGTCGAGTGTAGTAAAATACCTAGAGTCGCCTAAGTATGTCATAATGTCGTCGATGTTTGGTAGTGGGTACGTTGACTTTTTCGTTACGCTATTTAATTTTCTGTAGTCCACGCAGAACCTCATTGTCCCGTCCTTTTTCTTGGTTAGGCTACTGGGCTCGCCCAAGGCGAATGACTGTTTCGGATGATTCCGTTTTTTAGCATTTCGTTAATTTGCCCGTCAATGATTGACCTCTCTTTGTGGGACAGTCTGTATGGTTTGCTTCTGATGGGGTCTGCACCTTGGACGTCAATTTCGTGCTCGCACCACCCGGTACTGCCCATTGTGTTTGTGGTTTTAGAAAATACGTCGGAGAATTCCTCAAGCAGTACTTGTAATTTTTCTCTTTGCTGAATTGGAATTCTTGGGTTTATTTTGTGGTCGTCCGCCGTGATTTTTTCTTCTGTCTCCTCGACATATAGCATTATTCCTACGTCAACGGCTCCTTCGGCTTCGTATAGCCATCCCACCGTTGTATCCTTGAATATTCGCTTTGTCGAGTGTCCTCGGTTTTCTATCACAATTTCAATCCCTGCACCCATCATTCTTGGCTTTGATTTAAGGGCCAATCCGTGTTTCGTTATGAAGGGTTCGGCTGCTAGGAAGTCGTAGTTGTCCAGCGTCGTGATAGATAACCCCGTTTGTCCCCGCATGGCTAGTTTCATTGTTATTTCACGTTTTGGGATCAGCTTATAGTCTGCCGCCGCACCTAATTTCATTCCTTCCGGCGCCCTCTTGAGATTTTCTACTGTTAGTGCGCTGCCTTCACTGGTATCCCTGCCAAATGGTAGCTTAATCCTTTTTCCATTGTTTGTTAGTTCGATTTCATTGTTGGAGAAGTCTACCACAGCGTCGTATGCTTTGAGAAAATCTACTCCTAGGATCGCGTCTTTTGGCAATTGTTCGATGACCAACATTTCGTGGCTGCAACGAAATGGTCCGATACTAATCTCTACTTTTGTTTTTCCCAGGGCGACAACTCTGTACCCCCCTGCAGTTGTTAATACCTCCGTAGAGGGTATTAGTGTTAAATCTTTCGCGAGTTCCCTTTTTATTATACTTGCTGTGGATCCTGTGTCTAGTACGAGTTCTACTCCTTGGCAATTGTCTTGTATTTTGCCTTGGACTGTCAGGATCCTCCTATATGCCCCGACTGTTTCTTTCTCTGCGTGGAGGACGACATTCGGGTCGTTTAATGTCGTCCGCCCCCGTTTGGGTTCGGCGATTCTCGATCACCAAACGACACTCTGCGTTCTCTGTTTTGAGGTAGTTCTCTACACATTGATGCGATGTGGCCCGGTCGATTGCAATTGTAACACTTCGGCCTACCATAGGTGGTGCGTGTGTTAGGCAGTTGCTGTTGGTTCGTTTCTCTATAACGAACATCTTGGGAGTTTGGCCTTCCTCTATACCCCTCGTTGTTGAAGCTTCTTCCCCTGTTGTAACTTCCACGGTAGTTCCCTGATCCGTTCCCATTACCATATCCGCTTGTACGCAAAAAAGAGTTTCCACTATTATTTTGGCGGTAATTACCTCTGTAATTGTTGCCTCGATAGCCCATTCCGAAGTCCCGGTAATTAGTACGTAGATTTCATCCTTGTGAGTAACTATTCTGTGGGTATCGACTGCTTCTTTCTTGCTGTCTAGGGTAGGCTGTCTGGTCGTACAGACTTAGCCCCCTAGCAGAAGTATCCAATTGACTATCTGCTTCTGTATCGTTCCACTCGTTTAGTTTAAATGCCAAGCTTTTTATTTTATCCCTCGTCATCGTTTCGTCCTTGTGCAGCCTGTACGCGCGGCGTATCGCTGGTTGCAGTCCATTTTCGAAGAATTGTCCGAAGTTTTTGTCGGACATTCTTGGATCGGCTTCATGTGCTAAGGCTTTCAGCTCGTAGTAGTATGCTTTTACTCTTTCCCATGGGTGTTGTCTACGACTAGTAAATCTAAACATAGCGTTATTTATTTCGTCTGCGCCTCCGAATTCTTGTATAAAGTCGTCACTTATGTCGCTCCAAATTTTGGAGCAGTTTTCGGGTCTAGTCTTGTAGTCCTTGTACCAAGTGTTTGCAACGCGGTCCAAAAATGTTCCAAAGTATAACATTTTGTAGTTGTCGTCCCATCCGTTCGCCGCCGCGCACCTATCATATTGGCGTATGAATGATAGCGGATTGATCGATGACGGATTGAATAATTTAGGCGCAATAAATTCTGGGACTGATGGTGTTCGTGCTGCTGCGTTACTGTCCCCTAGCGTTATGTCTGCCATGTTTTCTCTTCTAGTTTTGTCCTGCGGCTCTAGGTCGTCTATTCTATCTGTTTCTTCTTTTCGTAATTTTTCAATTTTTCTCTTTTCTTTTTCTGCTTCCTTACCCGCGCTACGTCTAGCTATTTCTTCGTCCTTCTCCTCGTCGATGGTATCCCTTCTCCGTCTTTCTTCTTGCTCTTTCCGTAGTGCTTCGCTTGCTGCTAGTTTTCTTATTTCTTCTCCTTTTCGTTGTAGCGTTTCCTTCGACGCCTTTTTTGCTGCCTCCTTTTCCAATTTCCTTCTATTTCTTCGCTCTCTTGCAATTTTCTCTAATTCATCTGCTTCTGTTTGTAGTTGTTCGGCCTTACGCCTCTCTTCTTCTTCAAATTCCTTTGCTTCTTGCTCTCGTTTGTCTTTCGTGGCCTTCTCCAAGGCAGCCCTTTGCTCTCGTTCTTCTTTTTCCTTTTGCTCGCTCAACATGGAGCACGCGTTACCTTCGTCTTCGCGTTCTGTAGTTGTGTCTCCTACAGGTCTTACCACCACTTGCACACTCTGTTTTGCTCTTGGCGCGGCCTTGATTTGGCTTAGGTCTGGTAAGCCCGTCGTAGGTCTGCTTGTAACCCGGTCACCTTTTCCTGTTTCTTCCGGTACGTATGTTGAGCTTCTTGCTACGGGGTTACCAACCGCTTCTCCTAATTTCTTAGATTGTAGTCTCGAGTGAGGTTTGTCTGCGTTTGACATACTGTATGGCTACGAGTTTTGGTGTTATACCGTTTTTTAATTGAATGATGCCTTACTGGTTATACTGCGTCTCGTTCTTGTCAGGGTTGTGTAACATAATATATTACAGGCCTTTACTATAAGTGTGATATGGAATGAGAGTATAATTATGCAATAACAAAAACACGCAAGTCGATGAAAATTAATGTAACAAATTGGGCGTGTGGCAAATGGGTAATAAAACTACAGTTTCAATTTATTATTTACTTGTGTCAGTGTTAAATTGTGATTTTAAATTATGAATTCGTGAGTATCAATTTGTAAATGCATAAAATGTGCGTAACATTTAGGCGTTTCGTTGTTACACAACCACCAGGGTGGATGCGAGCCTCAGCATCCAGTTTGAAGAAAGGCTTTGGTCCCTGGTGTTTGGTTTATCTTGAGGCCCTTGTTATTACGCATGCTACGGTGTTATAAGTTTTTCAGGGGCTGAGTTTATTGGCTCCTGTTCTACGCTTATTTCGTTGACATTAGTTTTACGTCGAAATAATTATAAAAATTAGTCGAAATGATTTTATTATATTAATTAATGGTTAATTCTTGGCATCGATACGGGGTAGATTTCGGGGAATCTACCTAACTCGGCGGAACTCGGCGTCTCCACCATATGTCACGATTTACGCGACTGGGGAACGTAGCGGGTTTGAATTCCAATAAATTAGTCGAGGGGCCAGTGTTAAAATTATATTTATTAACTCACGTATTGATCCCCGCACCTTAGGGTATTAATTTACTTACATCATTATGGGTCCTAGCGGCAACGAGCGGAGGGCAATGGTCATCTTGGCACTTGGTCTTCTATGATATTTCTCTGACACCAGTTCGCGACGCGTTTATTATATTTGGATCGACCTATATGGTTCGATCCTCAAAACAGACTAACTCTCTTTTGCATTACAATAATTATTGTTACTTTGCAATTTGTGTCAGCTCAGCGTTCGATCGGTCATCCCGTTCGATCACTTTGCTGGCACCGCGGCTCGTGTTGCTTTTCCGGTGTCTTCGACAACGTGAGATTCATGTAATCGCTGATAAGGCGGATCATTTGTTATTTGCATAATGCCAAATAATTCCACAATAATTTGAGTCTTGACAATATTAATTTGGGTAAAAGTTATTAAAAAGTGCCGAAGTTATTATTTCAAATTTGATGAGTTTTTGAAATAAATAATTAAAAACATAAAAAAATTACAAAAAAAAACATACTGCTGGAAAGCACTTGATGTATGCAACACGATGCTTTTTGAACTTTTGAAAAGTATTAATTTGAATAAAAGTTATTAAAAAGTGCCCAAGTTATTATTTAAAATTTGATGAATTTTTGAAATAAATAATTAAAAACATAAAAAATTGTACAAGTAATTATACTGCTGGAAACCCCTTGATGTATGCAACACGATGCTTTTCGAATTTTTGAAAAATATTAATTTGGGTAAAAGTTATTAAAAAGTGCCGAAGTTATTATTTCAAATTTGATAAATTTTTGAAATAAATAATTAAAATCATAAAAAAATTACAAAAAAAACATACTGCTGGAAAGCACTTGATGTATGCAACACGATGCTTTTTAAACTTTTGAAAAGTACTAATTTGAATAAAAGTTATTAAAAAGTGCCCAAGCTATTATTTAAAATTTGATGAATTTTCAAAATAAATTATTAAAAACGTAATAAAATATACAAGTAGATTTACTGTTATAAAGCCCTTGATGTATGCAACACAATGCTTTTTGGATTTTTGAAAAGTATTAATATGCGTAAAAGTTATTAAAAAGTGCCGAAGTTATTATTTCAAATTTGATAAATTTTTGAAATAAATAATCAAAAACGTAAAAATAGTACAAGTAACCATACTGTTAGAAAGCCCTTGATGTATGCAACACGATGCGTTTTGAATATTTGAAAAATATTAATTTGCATAAAAGTTATTAAAAAACCGAAGTTATTATTTCAAACTTGATAAATTTTTAAAATAAATAATTAAAAACGTAAAAAAATGTACAAGTAGAAATACTGTTGGAAAGTCCTTGATGTATGCAACACGACGCTTTTTGACTTTTTTAAAAATATTAATTTGAATCAAAGTTATTAAAAAGTGAGCAAAGTTATTATTTCAAATTTGATAAATTTTTAAAATAAATAATTAAATACGTAAAAAATGTACAAGTAGACATATTGTTTGAATGCCCTTAATGTATGCAATACGATGCTTTTTGAACTTTTAAAAAGTATTAATTTGAATAAAAGTTATTAAAAAGTGCCCAAGTTATTATTTAAAATTTGATGAATTTTTGAAATAAATAATTAAAAACATAAAAAAAATGTACAACTAAATATACTACTGGAAGCCTCTTGATGTATGCAACACGATGCTTCTTAAACTTTTAAAAAGTATTAATTTGAATAAAAGTTATTAAAAAGTGCCCAAGCTATTATTTAAAATTTGATGATTTTTTAAAATAAATTATTAAAAACGTAATAAAATATACAAGTAGATATACTGTTATAAAGCCCTTGATGTATGCAACACAATGCTTTTTGAATTTTTGAAAAATATTAATTTGCGTAAAAGTTATTAAATAGTGCCGAAGTTATTATTTCAATTTTGATAAATTTTTGAAAAAAATAATTATTAACGTAAAAAAATGTACAAGTAACCATACTGTTAAAAAGCCTTTGATGTATGCAATACGATGCTTTTTGAATTTTTGAAAAATATTATTTGCGTAAAAGTTACCAAAAAGTGCCGAAGTTATTATTTCAGATTTGATAAATTTTTAAAATAAATAATTGAAAACGTAAATAAATGTACAAGTAGAAATACTGTTGGAACGCCCTTAATGTATACAACACGATGCTTTTTGAATTTTTGAAAAATATTAATTTGAATAAAAGTTATTTAAAAGTGCCCAAGTTACTATTTCAAATTTAATAGATTTTTAAAATAAATTATTAAAAACATAATACCATATACAAGTAGACATACTGTTGAAAAGCCCTTGATGTATGCAACATGATGCTTTTTAAATTTTTAAAAAATATTAATTTGCGTAAAAGTTATTGAAAAGTGCCGAAGTTATTATTTCAAATTTGATGAATTTTTGAAATAAATAAGTAAAAACATAAAAAAATGTACAAAAAAAAACATACAGCTAGAAAGCACTTGATGTATACAACACGATGCTTTTTAAACTTTTGAAAAGTATTAATTTGAATAAATTTTGAAATAAATAATTAAAAACATAATAAAAATTTACAAGTAAACATACTGCTGGAACGCCCTTGATGTACGCGATGCTTTTTGAGTTTTTGAAAAATATTAATTTGCGTAAAAGTTATTGAATAGTGAGCAAAGTTATTAATTCAAATTTGATAAATTTTTAAAATAAATCAATAAAAACGTAATAAAACCATCAAGTAGAAATAGTGTTAGAAAGCCCTTGATGTATGCAACACAATGCTTTTTGGATTTTTGAAAAGTATTAATATGCGTAAAAGTTATTAAAAAGTGCCGAAGTTATTATTTCAAATTTGATAAATTTTTGAAATAAATAATCAAAAACGTAAAAATAGTACAAGTAACCATACTGTTAGAAAGCCCTTGATGTATGCAACACGATGCGTTTTGAATATTTGAAAAATATTAATTTGCATAAAAGTTATTAAAAAACCGAAGTTATTATTTCAAACTTGATAAATTTTTAAAATAAATAATTAAAAACGTAAAAAAATGTACAAGTAGAAATACTGTTGGAAAGTCCTTGATGTATGCAACACGACGCTTTTTGACTTTTTTAAAAATATTAATTTGAATCAAAGTTATTAAAAAGTGAGCAAAGTTATTATTTCAAATTTGATAAATTTTTAAAATAAATAATTAAATACGTAAAAAATGTACAAGTAGACATATTGTTTGAATGCCCTTAATGTATGCAATACGATGCTTTTTGAACTTTTAAAAAGTATTAATTTGAATAAAAGTTATTAAAAAGTGCCCAAGTTATTATTTAAAATTTGATGAATTTTTGAAATAAATAATTAAAAACATAAAAAAAATGTACAACTAAATATACTACTGGAAGCCTCTTGATGTATGCAACACGATGCTTCTTAAACTTTTAAAAAGTATTAATTTGAATAAAAGTTATTAAAAAGTGCCCAAGCTATTATTTAAAATTTGATGATTTTTTAAAATAAATTATTAAAAACGTAATAAAATATACAAGTAGATATACTGTTATAAAGCCCTTGATGTATGCAACACAATGCTTTTTGAATTTTTGAAAAATATTAATTTGCGTAAAAGTTATTAAATAGTGCCGAAGTTATTATTTCAATTTTGATAAATTTTTGAAAAAAATAATTATTAACGTAAAAAAATGTACAAGTAACCATACTGTTAAAAAGCCTTTGATGTATGCAATACGATGCTTTTTGAATTTTTGAAAAATATTATTTGCGTAAAAGTTACCAAAAAGTGCCGAAGTTATTATTTCAGATTTGATAAATTTTTAAAATAAATAATTGAAAACGTAAATAAATGTACAAGTAGAAATACTGTTGGAACGCCCTTAATGTATACAACACGATGCTTTTTGAATTTTTGAAAAATATTAATTTGAATAAAAGTTATTTAAAAGTGCCCAAGTTACTATTTCAAATTTAATAGATTTTTAAAATAAATTATTAAAAACATAATACCATATACAAGTAGACATACTGTTGAAAAGCCCTTGATGTATGCAACATGATGCTTTTTAAATTTTTAAAAAATATTAATTTGCGTAAAAGTTATTGAAAAGTGCCGAAGTTATTATTTCAAATTTGATGAATTTTTGAAATAAATAAGTAAAAACATAAAAAAATGTACAAAAAAAAAACATACAGCTAGAAAGCACTTGATGTATACAACACGATGCTTTTTAAACTTTTGAAAAGTATTAATTTGAATAAATTTTGAAATAAATAATTAAAAACATAATAAAAATTTACAAGTAAACATACTGCTGGAACGCCCTTGATGTACGCGATGCTTTTTGAGTTTTTGAAAAATATTAATTTGCGTAAAAGTTATTGAATAGTGAGCAAAGTTATTAATTCAAATTTGATAAATTTTTAAAATAAATCAATAAAAACGTAATAAAACCATCAAGTAGAAATAGTGTTAGAAAGCCCTTGATGTATGCAACACAATGCTTTTTGACTTTTTTAAAAATATTAATTTGAATCAAAGTTATTAAATAGTGAGCAAAGTTATTATTTCAAATTTGATAAATTTTTAAAATAAATAATTAAAAACGTAAAAAATGTACAAGTAGACATACTGTTTGAATGCTCTTAATGTATGCAATACGATGCTTTTTGAACTTTTAAAAAGTATTAATTTGAATAAAAGTTATTAAAAAGTGCCGAAGTTATTATTTCAAATTTGATGAATTTTTGAAATAAATAAGTAAAAACATAAAAAAATGTATAATTAAATATACTGCTGGAAACCTCTTGATGTATGCAACACGATGCTTCTTAAACTTTCAAAAAGTATTAATTTGAATAAAAGTTATCAAAAAGTGCCCAAGCTATTATTTAAAATTTGATGATTTTTTAAAATAAATTATTAAAAACGTAATAAAATATACAAGTAGATATACTGTTATAAATCCCTTGACGTATGCAACACAATGCTTTTTGAATTTTTGAAAAATATTAATTTGCGTAAAAGTTATTAAATAGTGCCGAAGTTATTATTTCAATTTTGATAAATTTTTGAAAAAAATAATTAAAAACGTAAAAAAATGTGCAAGTAACCATACTGTTAAAAAGCCTTTGATGTATGCAATACGATGCTTTTTGAATTTTTGAAAAATATTATTTGCGTAAAAGTTACCAAAAAGTGCCGAAGTTATTATTTCAGATTTGATAAATTTTTAAAATAAATAATTGAAAACGTAAATAAATGTACAAGTAGAAATATTGTTGGAACGCCCTTGATGTATGCAACACGATGCTTTTTGACTTTTTTAAAAATATTAATTTGAATCAAAGTTATTAAATAGTGAGCAAAGTTATTATTTCAAATTTGATAAATTTTTAAAATAAATAATTAAAAACGTAAAAAATGTACAAGTAGACATACTGTTTGAATGCTCTTAATGTATGCAATACGATGCTTTTTGAACTTTTAAAAAGTATTAATTTGAATAAAAGTTATTAAAAAGTGCCGAAGTTATTATTTCAAATTTGATGAATTTTTGAAATAAATAAGTAAAAACATAAAAAAATGTACAATTAAATATACTGCTGGAAACCTCTTGATGTATGCAACACGATGCTTCTTAAACTTTCAAAAAGTATTAATTTGAATAAAAGTTATCAAAAAGTGCCCAAGCTATTATTTAAAATTTGATGATTTTTTAAAATAAATTATTAAAAACGTAATAAAATATACAAGTAGATATACTGTTATAAAGCCCTTGATGTATGCAACACAATGCTTTTTGAATTTTTGAAAAATATTAATTTGCGTAAAAGTTATTAAATAGTGCCGAAGTTATTATTTCAATTTTGATAAATTTTTGAAAAAAATAATTAAAAACGTAAAAAAATGTACAAGTAACCATACTGTTAAAAAGCCTTTGATGTATGCAATACGATGCTTTTTGAATTTTTGAAAAATATTATTTGCGTAAAAGTTACCAAAAAGTGCCGAAGTTATTATTTCAGATTTGATAAATTTTTAAAATAAATAATTGAAAACGTAAATAAATGTACAAGTAGAAATATTGTTGGAACGCCCTTATTGTATGCAACACGATGCTTTTTGAATTTTTGAAAAATATTAATTTGAATAAAAGTTATTTAAAAGTGCCCAAGTTACTATTTTAAATTTAATAGATTTTTAAAATAAATTATTAAAAAGATAATACCATATACAAGTAGACATACTGTTGAAAAACCCTTGATGTATGCAACATGATGCTTTTTAAATTTTTAAAAAATATTAATTTGCGTAAAAGTTATTGAAAAGTGCCGAAGTTATTATTTCAAATTTGATGAATTTTTGAAATAAATAAGTGAAAACATAAAAAAATGTAAAAAAAAAACATACTGCTAGAAAGCACTTGATGTATGCAACACGATGCTTTTTAAACTTTTGAAAAGTATTAATTTGAATAAAAGTTATTAAAAAGTGCCCAGCTATTATTTAAAATTTGATGAATTTTCAAAATAAGTAATTAAAAACGTAATAAAATATACAAGTAGACATACTGTTAGAAAGCACTTGATGTATGCAACACGATGCGTTTTGAATATTTGAAAAATATTAATTTGCATAAAAGTTATTAAAAAGTGCCGAATTTATTATTTCAGATTTGATGATTTTTTGAAATAAATAATTAAAAACATAAAAAAATGTACAATTAGTTAAACTGCTGGAAACCACTTGATGTATGCAACACAATGCTTTTCGAATTTTTGAACAATGTTAATTTGGGTAAAGGTTATTAAAAAGTGCCGAAGTTATTATTTCAAATTTGATAAATTTTTGAAATAACTAATTAAAAACATAATAAAAATTTACAAGTAAACATACTGCTGGAACGCCCTTGATGTATGCAACACGATGCTTTTTGAGTTTTTGAAAAATATTAATTTGCGTAAAAGTTATTGAATAGTGAGCAAAGTTATTAATTCAAATTTGATAAATTTTTAAAATAAATCAATAAAAACGTAATAAAACTATCAAGTAGAAATAGTGTTAGAAAGCCCTTGATGTATGCAACACAATGCTTTTTGACTTTTTTAAAAATATTAATTTGAATCAAAGTTATTAAATTGTGAGCAAAGTTATTATTTCAAATTTGATAAATTTTTAAAATAAATAATTAAAAACGTAAAAAATGTACAAGTAGACATACTGTTTGAATGCTCTTAATGTATGCAATACGATGCTTTTTGAACTTTTAAAAAGTATTAATTTGAATAAAAGTTATTAAAAAGTGCCGAAGTTATTATTTCAAATTTGATGAATTTTTGAAATAAATAAGTAAAAACATAAAAAAATGTACAATTAAATATACTGCTGGAAACCTCTTGATGTATGCAACACGATGCTTCTTAAACTTTCAAAAAGTATTAATTTGAATAAAAGTTATCAAAAAGTGCCCAAGCTATTATTTAAAATTTGATGATTTTTTAAAATAAATTATTAAAAACGTAATAAAATATACAAGTAGATATACTGTTATAAATCCCTTGATGTATGCAACACAATGCTTTTTGAATTTTTGAAAAATATTAATTTGCGTAAAAGTTATTAAATAGTGCCGAAGTTATTATTTCAATTTTGATAAATTTTTGAAAAAAATAATTAAAAACGTAAAAAAATGTACAAGTAACCATACTGTTAAAAAGCCTTTGATGTATGCAATACGATGCTTTTTGAATTTTTGAAAAATATTATTTGCGTAAAAGTTACCAAAAAGTGCCGAAGTTATTATTTCAGATTTGATAAATTTTTAAAATAAATAATTGAAAACGTAAATAAATGTACAAGTAGAAATACTGTTGGAACGCCCTTGATGTATGCAACACGATGCTTTTTGAATTTTTGAAAAATATTAATTTGAATAAAAGTTATTTAAAAGTGCCCAAGTTACTATTTCAAATTTAATAGATTTTTAAAATAAATTATTAAAAACATAATACCATATACAAGTAGACATACTGTTGAAAAGCCCTTGATGTATGCAACATGATGCTTTTTAAATTTTTAAAAAATATTAATTTGCGTAAAAGTTATTGAAAAGTGCCGAAGTTATTATTTCAAATTTGATGAATTTTTGAAATAAATAAGTGAAAACATAAAAAAATGTAAAAAAAAGCATACTGCTAGAAAGCACTTGATGTATGCAACACGATGCTTTTTAAACTTTTGAAAAGTATTAATTTGAATAAAAGTTATTAAAAAGTGCCCAGCTATTATTTAAAATTTGATGAATTTTCAAAATAAATAATTAAAAACGTAATAAAATATACAAGTAGACATACTGTTAGAAAGCACTTGATGTATGCAACACGATGCGTTTTGAATATTTGAAAAATATTAATTTGCATAAAAGTTATTAAAAAGTGCCGAAGTTATTATTTCAGATTTGATGATTTTTTGAAATAAATAATTAAAAACATAAAAAAATGTACAATTAGTTAAACTGCTGGAAACCACTTGATGTATGCAACACAATGCTTTTCGAATTTTTGAACAATGTTAATTTGGGTAAAGGTTATTAAAAAGTGCCGAAGTTATTATTTCAAATTTGATAAATTTTTGAAATAACTAATTAAAAACATAATAAAAATTTACAAGTAAACATACTGCTGGAACGCCCTTGATGTATGCAACACGATGCTTTTTGAGTTTTTGAAAAATATTAATTTGCGTAAAAGTTATTGAATAGTGAGCAAAGTTATTAATTCAAATTTGATAAATTTTTAAAATAAATCAATAAAAACGTAATAAAACTATCAAGTAGAAATAGTGTTAGAAAGCCCTTGATGTATGCAACACAATGCTTTTTGACTTTTTTAAAAATATTAATTTGAATCAAAGTTATTAAATTGTGAGCAAAGTTATTATTTCAAATTTGATAAATTTTTAAAATAAATAATTAAAAACGTAAAAAATGTACAAGTAGACATACTGTTTGAATGCTCTTAATGTATGCAATACGATGCTTTTTGAACTTTTAAAAAGTATTAATTTGAATAAAAGTTATTAAAAAGTGCCGAAGTTATTATTTCAAATTTGATGAATTTTTGAAATAAATAAGTAAAAACATAAAAAAATGTACAATTAAATATACTGCTGGAAACCTCTTGATGTATGCAACACGATGCTTCTTAAACTTTCAAAAAGTATTAATTTGAATAAAAGTTATCAAAAAGTGCCCAAGCTATTATTTAAAATTTGATGATTTTTTAAAATAAATTATTAAAAACGTAATAAAATATACAAGTAGATATACTGTTATAAATCCCTTGATGTATGCAACACAATGCTTTTTGAATTTTTGAAAAATATTAATTTGCGTAAAAGTTATTAAATAGTGCCGAAGTTATTATTTCAATTTTTATAAATTTTTGAAAAAAATAATTAAAAACGTAAAAAAATGTACAAGTAACCATACTGTTAAAAAGCCTTTGATGTATGCAATACGATGCTTTTTGAATTTTTGAAAAATATTATTTGCGTAAAAGTTACCAAAAAGTGCCGAAGTTATTATTTCAGATTTGATAAATTTTTAAAATAAATAATTGAAAACGTAAATAAATGTACAAGTAGAAATACTGTTGGAACGCCCTTGATGTATGCAACACGATGCTTTTTGAATTTTTGAAAAATATTAATTTGAATAAAAGTTATTTAAAAGTGCCCAAGTTACTATTTCAAATTTAATAGATTTTTAAAATAAATTATTAAAAACATAATACCATATACAAGTAGACATACTGTTGAAAAGCCCTTGATGTATGCAACATGATGCTTTTTAAATTTTTAAAAAATATTAATTTGCGTAAAAGTTATTGAAAAGTGCCGAAGTTATTATTTCAAGTTTGATGAATTTTTGAAATAAATAAGTGAAAACATAAAAAAATGTAAAAAAAAACATACTGCTAGAAAGCACTTGATGTATGCAACACGATGCTTTTTAAACTTTTGAAAAGTATTAATTTGAATAAAAGTTATTAAAAAGTGCCCAGCTATTATTTAAAATTTGATGAATTTTCAAAATAAATAATTAAAAACGTAATAAAATATACAAGTAGACATACTGTTAGAAAGCACTTGATGTATGCAACACGATGCGTTTTGAATATTTGAAAAATATTAATTTGCATAAAAGTTATTAAATAGTGCCGAAGTTATTATTTCAGATTTGATGATTTTTTGAAATAAATAATTAAAAACATAAAAAAATGTAAATTAGTTAAACTGCTGGAAACCACTTGATGTATGCAACACAATGCTTTTCGAATTTTTGAACAATGTTAATTTGGGTAAAGGTTATTAAAAAGTGCCGAAGTTATTATTTCAAATTTGATAAATTTTTGAAATAACTAATTAAAAACATAATAAAAATTTACAAGTAAACATACTGCTGGAACGCCCTTGATGTATGCAACACGATGCTTTTTGAGTTTTTGAAAAATATTAATTTGCGTAAAAGTTATTGAATAGTGAGCAAAGTTATTAATTCAAATTTGATAAATTTTTAAAATAAATCAATAAAAACGTAATAAAACTATCAAGTAGAAATAGTGTTAGAAAGCCCTTGATGTATGCAACACAATGCTTTTTGACTTTTTTAAAAATATTAATTTGAATCAAAGTTATTAAATTGTGAGCAAAGTTATTATTTCAAATTTGATAAATTTTTAAAATAAATAATTAAAAACGTAAAAAATGTACAAGTAGACATACTGTTTGAATGCTCTTAATGTATGCAATACGATGCTTTTTGAACTTTTAAAAAGTATTAATTTGAATAAAAGTTATTAAAAAGTGCCGAAGTTATTATTTCAAATTTGATGAATTTTTGAAATAAATAAGTAAAAACATAAAAAAATGTACAATTAAATATACTGCTGGAAACCTCTTGATGTATGCAACACGATGCTTCTTAAACTTTCAAAAAGTATTAATTTGAATAAAAGTTATCAAAAAGTGCCCAAGCTATTATTTAAAATTTGATGATTTTTTAAAATAAATTATTAAAAACGTAATAAAATATACAAGTAGATATACTGTTATAAATCCCTTGATGTATGCAACACAATGCTTTTTGAATTTTTGAAAAATATTAATTTGCGTAAAAGTTATTAAATAGTGCCGAAGTTATTATTTCAATTTTGATAAATTTTTGAAAAAAATAATTAAAAACGTAAAAAAATGTACAAGTAACCATACTGTTAAAAAGCCTTTGATGTATGCAATACGATGCTTTTTGAATTTTTGAAAAATATTATTTGCGTAAAAGTTACCAAAAAGTGCCGAAGTTATTATTTCAGATTTGATAAATTTTTAAAATAAATAATTGAAAACGTAAATAAATGTACAAGTAGAAATACTGTTGGAACGCCCTTGATGTATGCAACACGATGCTTTTTGAATTTTTGAAAAATATTAATTTGAATAAAAGTTATTTAAAAGTGCCCAAGTTACTATTTCAAATTTAATAGATTTTTAAAATAAATTATTAAAAACATAATACCATATACAAGTAGACATACTGTTGAAAAGCCCTTGATGTATGCAACATGATGCTTTTTAAATTTTTAAAAAATATTAATTTGCGTAAAAGTTATTGAAAAGTGCCGAAGTTATTATTTCAAATTTGATGAATTTTTGAAATAAATAAGTGAAAACATAAAAAAATGTAAAAAAAACATACTGCTAGAAAGCACTTGATGTATGCAACACGATGCTTTTTAAACTTTTGAAAAGTAATAATTTGAATAAAAGTTATTAAAAAGTGCCCAGCTATTATTTAAAATTTGATGAATTTTCAAAATAAATAATTAAAAACGTAATAAAATATACAAGTAGACATACTGTTAGAAAGCACTTGATGTATGCAACACGATGCGTTTTCAATATTTGAAAAATATTAATTTGCATAAAAGTTATTAAAAAGTGCCGAAGTTATTATTTCAGATTTGATGATTTTTTGAAATAAATAATTAAAAACTTAAAAAATGTACAATTAGTTAAACTGCTGGAAACCACTTGATGTATGCAACACAATGCTTTTCGAATTTTTGAACAATGTTAATTTGGGTAAAGGTTATTAAAAAGTGCCGAAGTTATTATTTCAAATTTGATAAATTTTTGAAATAACTAATTAAAAACATAATAAAAATTTACAAGTAAACATACTGCTGGAACGCCCTTGATGTATGCAACACGATGCTTTTTGAGTTTTTGAAAAATATTAATTTGCGTAAAAGTTATTGAATAGTGAGCAAAGTTATTAATTCAAATTTGATAAATTTTTAAAATAAATCAATAAAAACGTAATAAAACTATCAAGTAGAAATAGTGTTAGAAAGCCCTTGATGTATGCAACACAATGCTTTTTGACTTTTTTAAAAATATTAATTTGAATCAAAGTTATTAAATTGTGAGCAAAGTTATTATTTCATATTTGATAAATTTTTAAAATAAATAATTAAAAACGTAAAAAATGTACAAGTAGACATACTGTTTGAATGCCCTTAATATATGCAATACGATGCTTTTTGAACTTTTAAAAAGTATTAATTTGAATAAAAGTTATTAAAAAGTGCCGAAGTTATTATTTCAAATTTGATGAATTTTTGAAATAAATAAGTAAAAACATAAAAAAATGTACAATTAAATATACTGCTGGAAACCTCTTGATGTATGCAACACGATGCTTCTTAAACTTTCAAAAAGTATTAATTTGAATAAAAGTTATCAAAAAGTGCCCAAGCTATTATTTAAAATTTGATGATTTTTTAAAATAAATTATTAAAAACGTAATAAAATATACAAGTAGATATACTGTTATAAATCCCTTGATGTATGCAACACAATGCTTTTTGAATTTTTGAAAAATATTAATTTGCGTAAAAGTTATTAAATAGTGCCGAAGTTATTATTTCAATTTTTATAAATTTTTGAAAAAAATAATTAAAAACGTAAAAAAATGTACAAGTAACCATACTGTTAAAAAGCCTTTGATGTATGCAATACGATGCTTTTTGAATTTTTGAAAAATATTATTTGCGTAAAAGTTACCAAAAAGTGCCGAAGTTATTATTTCAGATTTGATAAATTTTTAAAATAAATAATTGAAAACGTAAATAAATGTACAAGTAGAAATACTGTTGGAACGCCCTTGATGTATGCAACACGATGCTTTTTGAATTTTTGAAAAATATTAATTTGAATAAAAGTTATTTAAAAGTGCCCAAGTTACTATTTCAAATTTAATAGATTTTTAAAATAAATTATTAAAAACATAATACCATATACAAGTAGACATACTGTTGAAAAGCCCTTGATGTATGCAACATGATGCTTTTTAAATTTTTAAAAAATATTAATTTGCGTAAAAGTTATTGAAAAGTGCCGAAGTTATTATTTCAAATTTGATAAATTTTTAAAATAAATAATTGAAAACGTAAATAAATGTACAAGTAGAAATACTGTTGGAACGCCCTTGATGTATGCAACACGATGCTTTTTGAATTTTTGAAAAATATTAATTTGAATAAAAGTTATTTAAAAGTGCCCAAGTTACTATTTCAAATTTAATAGATTTTTAAAATAAATTATTAAAAACATAATACCATATACAAGTAGACATACTGTTGAAAAGCCCTTGATGTATGCAACATGATGCTTTTTAAATTTTTAAAAAATATTAATTTGCGTAAAAGTTATTGAAAAGTGCCGAAGTTATTATTTCAAATTTGATGAATTTTTGAAATAAATAAGTGAAAACATAAAAAAATGTAAAAAAAACATACTGCTAGAAAGCACTTGATGTATGCAACACGATGCTTTTTAAACTTTTGAAAAGTATTAATTTGAATAAAAGTTATTAAAAAGTGCCCAGCTATTATTTAAAATTTGATGAATTTTCAAAATAAATAATTAAAAACGTAATAAAATATACAAGTAGACATACTGTTAGAAAGCACTTGATGTATGCAACACGATGCGTTTTCAATATTTGAAAAATATTAATTTGCATAAAAGTTATTAAAAAGTGCCGAAGTTATTATTTCAGATTTGATGATTTTTTGAAATAAATAATTAAAAACTTAAAAAATGTACAATTAGTTAAACTGCTGGAAACCACTTGATGTATGCAACACAATGCTTTTCGAATTTTTGAACAATGTTAATTTGGGTAAAGGTTATTAAAAAGTGCCGAAGTTATTATTTCAAATTTGATAAATTTTTGAAATAACTAATTAAAAACATAATAAAAATTTACAAGTAAACATACTGCTGGAACGCCCTTGATGTATGCAACACGATGCTTTTTGAGTTTTTGAAAAATATTAATTTGCGTAAAAGTTATTGAATAGTGAGCAAAGTTATTAATTCAAATTTGATAAATTTTTAAAATAAATCAATAAAAACGTAATAAAACTATCAAGTAGAAATAGTGTTAGAAAGCCCTTGATGTATGCAACACAATGCTTTTTGACTTTTTTAAAAATATTAATTTGAATCAAAGTTATTAAATTGTGAGCAAAGTTATTATTTCATATTTGATAAATTTTTAAAATAAATAATTAAAAACGTAAAAAATGTACAAGTAGACATACTGTTTGAATGCCCTTAATATATGCAATACGATGCTTTTTGAACTTTTAAAAAGTATTAATTTGAATAAAAGTTATTAAAAAGTGCCGAAGTTATTATTTCAAATTTGATGAATTTTTGAAATAAATAAGTAAAAACATAAAAAAATGTACAATTAAATATACTGCTGGAAACCTCTTGATGTATGCAACACGATGCTTCTTAAACTTTCAAAAAGTATTAATTTGAATAAAAGTTATCAAAAAGTGCCCAAGCTATTATTTAAAATTTGATGATTTTTTAAAATAAATTATTAAAAACGTAATAAAATATACAAGTAGATATACTGTTATAAATCCCTTGATGTATGCAACACAATGCTTTTTGAATTTTTGAAAAATATTTATTTGCGCAAAAGTTATTAAATAGTGCCGAAGTTATTATTTCAATTTTTATAAATTTTTGAAAAAAATAATTAAAAACGTAAAAAAATGTACAAGTAACCATACTGTTAAAAAGCCTTTGATGTATGCAATACGATGCTTTTTGAATTTTTGAAAAATATTATTTGCGTAAAAGTTACCAAAAAGTGCCGAAGTTATTATTTCAGATTTGATAAATTTTTAAAATAAATAATTGAAAACGTAAATAAATGTACAAGTAGAAATACTGTTGGAACGCCCTTGATGTATGCAACACGATGCTTTTTGAATTTTTGAAAAATATTAATTTGAATAAAAGTTATTTAAAAGTGCCCAAGTTACTATTTCAAATTTAATAGATTTTTAAAATAAATTATTAAAAACATAATACCATATACAAGTAGACATACTGTTGAAAAGCCCTTGATGTATGCAACATGATGCTTTTTAAATTTTTAAAAAATATTAATTTGCGTAAAAGTTATTGAAAAGTGCCGAAGTTATTATTTCAAATTTGATGAATTTTTGAAATAAATAAGTGAAAACATAAAAAAGTGTAAAAAAAAACATACTGCTAGAAAGCACTTGATGTATGCAACACGATGCTTTTTAAACTTTTGAAAAGTATTAATTTGAATAAAAGTTATTAAAAAGTGCCCAGCTATTATTTAAAATTTTATGAATTTTCAAAATAAATAATTAAAAACGTAATAAAATATACAAGTAGACATACTGTTAGAAAGCACTTGATGTATGCAACACGATGCGTTTTGAATATTTGAAAAATATTAATTTGCATAAAAGTTATTAAAAAGTGCCGAAGTTATTATTTCAGATTTGATGATTTTTTGAAATAAATAATTAAAAACATAAAAAAATGTACAATTAGTTAAACTGCTGGAAACCACTTGATGTATGCAACACAATGCTTTTCGAATTTTTGAACAATGTTAATTTGGGTAAAGGTTATTAAAAAGTGCCGAAGTTATTATTTCAAATTTGATAAATTTTTGAAATAACTAATTAAAAACATAATAAAAATTTACAAGTAAACATACTGCTGGAACGCCCTTGATGTATGCAACACGATGCTTTTTGAGTTTTTGAAAAATATTAATTTGCGTAAAAGTTATTGAATAGTGAGCAAAGTTATTAATTCAAATTTGATAAATTTTTAAAATAAATCAATAAAAACGTAATAAAACTATCAAGTAGAAATAGTGTTAGAAAGCCCTTGATGTATGCAACACAATGCTTTTTGACTTTTTTAAAAATATTAATTTGAATCAAAGTTATTAAATTGTGAGCAAAGTTATTATCTCAAATTTGATAAATTTTTAAAATAAATAATTAAAAACGTAAAAAATGTACAAGTAGACATACTGTTTGAATGCTCTTAATGTATGTAATACGATGCTTTTTGAACTTTTAAAAAGTATTAATTTGAATAAAAGTTATTAAAAAGTGCCGAAGTTATTATTTCAAATTTGATGAATTTTTGAAATAAATAAGTAAAACCATAAAAAAATTTACAATTAAATATACTGCTGGAAACCTCTTGATGTATGCAACACGATGCTTCTTAAACTTTCAAAAAGTATTAATTTGAATAAAAGTTATCAAAAAGTGCCCAAGCTATTATTTAAAATTTGATGATTTTTAATATAAATTATTAAAAACGTAATAAAATATACAAGTAGATATACTGTTATAAATCCCTTGATGTATGCAACACAATGCTTTTTGAATTTTTGAAAAATATTAATTTGCGTAAAAGTTATTAAATAGTGCCGAAGTTATTATTTCAATTTTAATAAATTTTTGAAAAAAATAATTAAAAACGTAAAAAAATGTACAAGTAACCATACTGTTAAAAAGCCTTTGATGTATGCAATACGATGCTTTTTGAATTTTTGAAAAATATTATTTGCGTAAAAGTTACCAAAAAGTGCCGAAGTTATTATTTCAGATTTGATAAATTTTTAAAATAAATAATTGAAAACGTAAATAAATGTACAAGTAGAAATACTGTTGGAACGCCCTTGATGTATGCAACACGATGCTTTTTGAATTTTTGAAAAATATTAATTTGAATAAAAGTTATTTAAAAGTGCCCAAGTTACTATTTCAAATTTAATAGATTTTTAAAATAAATTATTAAAAACATAATACCATATACAAGTAGACATACTGTTGAAAAGCCCTTGATGTATGCAACATGATGCTTTTTAAATTTTTAAAAAATATTAATTTGCGTAAAAGTTATTGAAAAGTGCCGAAGTTATTATTTCAAATTTGATGAATTTTTGAAGTAAATAAGTAAAAACATAAAAAAATGTACAAAAAAAAAACATACTGCTAGAAAGCACTTGATGTATGCAACACAATGCTTTTTAAACTTTTGAAAAGTATTAATTTGATTAAAAGTTATTAAAAAGTGCCCAAGCTATTATTTAAAATTTGATGAATTTTCAAAATAAATAATTAAAAACGTAATAAAATATACAAGTAGACATACTGTTAGAAAAAACTTGATGTATGCAACACGATGCGTTTTGAATATTTGAAAAATATTAATTTGCATAAAAGTTATTAAATAGTGCCGAAGTTATTATTTCAGATTTGATGATTTTTTGAAATAAATAATTAAAAACATAAAAAAATGTACAATTAGTTAAACTGCTGGAAACCACTTGATGTATGCAACACAATGCTTTTCGAATTTTTGAACAATGTTAATTTGGGTAAAGGTTATTAAAAAGTGCCGAAGTTATTATTTCAAATTTGATAAATTTTTGAAATAACTAATTAAAAACATAATAAAAATTTACAAGTAAACATACTGCTGGAACGCCCTTGATGTATGCAACACGATGCTTTTTGAGTTTTTGAAAAATATTAATTTGCGTAAAAGTTATTGAATAGTGAGCAAAGTTATTAATTCAAATTTGATAAATTTTTAAAATAAATCAATAAAAACGTAATAAAACTATCAAGTAGAAATAGTGTTAGAAAGCCCTTGATGTATGCAACACAATGCTTTTTGACTTTTTTAAAAATATTAATTTGAATCAAAGTTATTAAATTGTGAGCAAAGTTATTATTTCAAATTTGATAAATTTTTAAAATAAATAATTAAAAACGTAAAAAATGTACAAGTAGACATACTGTTTGAATGCTCTTAATGTATGCAATACGATGCTTTTTGAACTTTTAAAAAGTATTAATTTGAATAAAAGTTATTAAAAAGTGCCGAAGTTATTATTTCAAATTTGATGAATTTTTGAAATAAATAAGTAAAAACATAAAAAAATGTACAATTAAATATACTGCTGGAAACCTCTTGATGTATGCAACACGATGCTTCTTAAACTTTCAAAAAGTATTAATTTGAATAAAAGTTATCAAAAAGTGCCCAAGCTATTATTTAAAATTTGATGATTTTTTAAAATAAATTATTAAAAACGTAATAAAATATACAAGTAGATATACTGTTATAAATCCCTTGATGTATGCAACACAATGCTTTTTGAATTTTTGAAAAATATTAATTTGCGTAAAAGTTATTAAATAGTGCCGAAGTTATTATTTCAATTTTGATAAATTTTTGAAAAAAATAATTAAAAACGTAAAAAAATGTACAAGTAACCATACTGTTAAAAAGCCTTTGATGTATGCAATACGATGCTTTTTGAATTTTTGAAAAATATTATTTGCGTAAAAGTTACCAAAAAGTGCCGAAGTTATTATTTCAGATTTGATAAATTTTTAAAATAAATAATTGAAAACGTAAATAAATGTACAAGTAGAAATACTGTTGGAACGCCCTTGATGTATGCAACACGATGCTTTTTGAATTTTTGAAAAATATTAATTTGAATAAAAGTTATTTAAAAGTGCCCAAGTTACTATTTCAAATTTAATAGATTTTTAAAATAAATTATTAAAAACATAATACCATATACAAGTAGACATACTGTTGAAAAGCCCTTGATGTATGCAACATGATGCTTTTTAAATTTTTAAAAAATATTAATTTGCGTAAAAGTTATTGAAAAGTGCCGAAGTTATTATTTCAAATTTGATGAATTTTTGAAATAAATAAGTGAAAACATAAAAAAATGTAAAAAAAACATACTGCTAGAAAGCACTTGATGTATGCAACACGATGCTTTTTAAACTTTTGAAAAGTAATAATTTGAATAAAAGTTATTAAAAAGTGCCCAGCTATTATTTAAAATTTGATGAATTTTCAAAATAAATAATTAAAAACGTAATAAAATATACAAGTAGACATACTGTTAGAAAGCACTTGATGTATGCAACACGATGCGTTTTCAATATTTGAAAAATATTAATTTGCATAAAAGTTATTAAAAAGTGCCGAAGTTATTATTTCAGATTTGATGATTTTTTGAAATAAATAATTAAAAACTTAAAAAATGTACAATTAGTTAAACTGCTGGAAACCACTTGATGTATGCAACACAATGCTTTTCGAATTTTTGAACAATGTTAATTTGGGTAAAGGTTATTAAAAAGTGCCGAAGTTATTATTTCAAATTTGATAAATTTTTGAAATAACTAATTAAAAACATAATAAAAATTTACAAGTAAACATACTGCTGGAACGCCCTTGATGTATGCAACACGATGCTTTTTGAGTTTTTGAAAAATATTAATTTGCGTAAAAGTTATTGAATAGTGAGCAAAGTTATTAATTCAAATTTGATAAATTTTTAAAATAAATCAATAAAAACGTAATAAAACTATCAAGTAGAAATAGTGTTAGAAAGCCCTTGATGTATGCAACACAATGCTTTTTGACTTTTTTAAAAATATTAATTTGAATCAAAGTTATTAAATTGTGAGCAAAGTTATTATTTCATATTTGATAAATTTTTAAAATAAATAATTAAAAACGTAAAAAATGTACAAGTAGACATACTGTTTGAATGCCCTTAATATATGCAATACGATGCTTTTTGAACTTTTAAAAAGTATTAATTTGAATAAAAGTTATTAAAAAGTGCCGAAGTTATTATTTCAAATTTGATGAATTTTTGAAATAAATAAGTAAAAACATAAAAAAATGTACAATTAAATATACTGCTGGAAACCTCTTGATGTATGCAACACGATGCTTCTTAAACTTTCAAAAAGTATTAATTTGAATAAAAGTTATCAAAAAGTGCCCAAGCTATTATTTAAAATTTGATGATTTTTTAAAATAAATTATTAAAAACGTAATAAAATATACAAGTAGATATACTGTTATAAATCCCTTGATGTATGCAACACAATGCTTTTTGAATTTTTGAAAAATATTAATTTGCGTAAAAGTTATTAAATAGTGCCGAAGTTATTATTTCAATTTTTATAAATTTTTGAAAAAAATAATTAAAAACGTAAAAAAATGTACAAGTAACCATACTGTTAAAAAGCCTTTGATGTATGCAATACGATGCTTTTTGAATTTTTGAAAAATATTATTTGCGTAAAAGTTACCAAAAAGTGCCGAAGTTATTATTTCAGATTTGATAAATTTTTAAAATAAATAATTGAAAACGTAAATAAATGTACAAGTAGAAATACTGTTGGAACGCCCTTGATGTATGCAACACGATGCTTTTTGAATTTTTGAAAAATATTAATTTGAATAAAAGTTATTTAAAAGTGCCCAAGTTACTATTTCAAATTTAATAGATTTTTAAAATAAATTATTAAAAACATAATACCATATACAAGTAGACATACTGTTGAAAAGCCCTTGATGTATGCAACATGATGCTTTTTAAATTTTTAAAAAATATTAATTTGCGTAAAAGTTATTGAAAAGTGCCGAAGTTATTATTTCAAATTTGATAAATTTTTAAAATAAATAATTGAAAACGTAAATAAATGTACAAGTAGAAATACTGTTGGAACGCCCTTGATGTATGCAACACGATGCTTTTTGAATTTTTGAAAAATATTAATTTGAATAAAAGTTATTTAAAAGTGCCCAAGTTACTATTTCAAATTTAATAGATTTTTAAAATAAATTATTAAAAACATAATACCATATACAAGTAGACATACTGTTGAAAAGCCCTTGATGTATGCAACATGATGCTTTTTAAATTTTTAAAAAATATTAATTTGCGTAAAAGTTATTGAAAAGTGCCGAAGTTATTATTTCAAATTTGATGAATTTTTGAAATAAATAAGTGAAAACATAAAAAAATGTAAAAAAAACATACTGCTAGAAAGCACTTGATGTATGCAACACGATGCTTTTTAAACTTTTGAAAAGTATTAATTTGAATAAAAGTTATTAAAAAGTGCCCAGCTATTATTTAAAATTTGATGAATTTTCAAAATAAATAATTAAAAACGTAATAAAATATACAAGTAGACATACTGTTAGAAAGCACTTGATGTATGCAACACGATGCGTTTTCAATATTTGAAAAATATTAATTTGCATAAAAGTTATTAAAAAGTGCCGAAGTTATTATTTCAGATTTGATGATTTTTTGAAATAAATAATTAAAAACTTAAAAAATGTACAATTAGTTAAACTGCTGGAAACCACTTGATGTATGCAACACAATGCTTTTCGAATTTTTGAACAATGTTAATTTGGGTAAAGGTTATTAAAAAGTGCCGAAGTTATTATTTCAAATTTGATAAATTTTTGAAATAACTAATTAAAAACATAATAAAAATTTACAAGTAAACATACTGCTGGAACGCCCTTGATGTATGCAACACGATGCTTTTTGAGTTTTTGAAAAATATTAATTTGCGTAAAAGTTATTGAATAGTGAGCAAAGTTATTAATTCAAATTTGATAAATTTTTAAAATAAATCAATAAAAACGTAATAAAACTATCAAGTAGAAATAGTGTTAGAAAGCCCTTGATGTATGCAACACAATGCTTTTTGACTTTTTTAAAAATATTAATTTGAATCAAAGTTATTAAATTGTGAGCAAAGTTATTATTTCATATTTGATAAATTTTTAAAATAAATAATTAAAAACGTAAAAAATGTACAAGTAGACATACTGTTTGAATGCCCTTAATATATGCAATACGATGCTTTTTGAACTTTTAAAAAGTATTAATTTGAATAAAAGTTATTAAAAAGTGCCGAAGTTATTATTTCAAATTTGATGAATTTTTGAAATAAATAAGTAAAAACATAAAAAAATGTACAATTAAATATACTGCTGGAAACCTCTTGATGTATGCAACACGATGCTTCTTAAACTTTCAAAAAGTATTAATTTGAATAAAAGTTATCAAAAAGTGCCCAAGCTATTATTTAAAATTTGATGATTTTTTAAAATAAATTATTAAAAACGTAATAAAATATACAAGTAGATATACTGTTATAAATCCCTTGATGTATGCAACACAATGCTTTTTGAATTTTTGAAAAATATTTATTTGCGCAAAAGTTATTAAATAGTGCCGAAGTTATTATTTCAATTTTTATAAATTTTTGAAAAAAATAATTAAAAACGTAAAAAAATGTACAAGTAACCATACTGTTAAAAAGCCTTTGATGTATGCAATACGATGCTTTTTGAATTTTTGAAAAATATTATTTGCGTAAAAGTTACCAAAAAGTGCCGAAGTTATTATTTCAGATTTGATAAATTTTTAAAATAAATAATTGAAAACGTAAATAAATGTACAAGTAGAAATACTGTTGGAACGCCCTTGATGTATGCAACACGATGCTTTTTGAATTTTTGAAAAATATTAATTTGAATAAAAGTTATTTAAAAGTGCCCAAGTTACTATTTCAAATTTAATAGATTTTTAAAATAAATTATTAAAAACATAATACCATATACAAGTAGACATACTGTTGAAAAGCCCTTGATGTATGCAACATGATGCTTTTTAAATTTTTAAAAAATATTAATTTGCGTAAAAGTTATTGAAAAGTGCCGAAGTTATTATTTCAAATTTGATGAATTTTTGAAGTAAATAAGTAAAAACATAAAAAAATGTACAAAAAAAAAACATACTGCTAGAAAGCACTTGATGTATGCAACACAATGCTTTTTAAACTTTTGAAAAGTATTAATTTGATTAAAAGTTATTAAAAAGTGCCCAAGCTATTATTTAAAATTTGATGAATTTTCAAAATAAATAATTAAAAACGTAATAAAATATACAAGTAGACATACTGTTAGAAAAAACTTGATGTATGCAACACGATGCGTTTTGAATATTTGAAAAATATTAATTTGCATAAAATTTATTAAAAAGTGCCGAAGTTATTATTTCAGATTTGATGATTTTTTGAAATAAATAATTAAAAACATAAAAAAATGTACAACTAGTTAAACTGCTGAAAACCTCTTAATGTATGCAACACAATGCTTTTCGAATTTTTGAAAAATGTTAATTTGGGTAAAAGTTATTAAAAAGTGCCGAAGTTATTATCTCAAATTTGATAAATTTTTGAAATAAATAATTAAAAACATAATAAAAATGTACAAGTAAACATATTGCTGGAACGCCCTTGATGTATGCAACACGATGCTTTTTGAATTTTTGAAAAATATTAATTTGCGTAAAAGTTATTAAAAAGTGAGCAAAGTTATTAATTCAAGTTTGATACATTTTTTAAAATAAATAACTAAAAACGTAAAAAATGTAAAAAATGTACAAGTAGACACACTGTTTGAACGCCCTTAATGTATGCAACACGATGCTTTTTAAACTTTTAAAAAGTATTAATTTGAATAAAAGTTATTAAAAAGTGCCCAAGTTATTATTTAAAATTTGATGAATTTTTGAAATAAATAATTAAAAACAAAAAAATGTACAATTTAATATACTGCTGGAAACCCCTTGATGTATGCAACACAATGCTTTTCGAATTAATTTTTGAAAAATATTAATTTGGGTAAAAGT
This sequence comes from Cryptophagus acutangulus, assembly GCA_963556235.1. Taxonomy (NCBI): domain Eukaryota; kingdom Metazoa; phylum Arthropoda; class Insecta; order Coleoptera; family Cryptophagidae; genus Cryptophagus; species Cryptophagus acutangulus. The sequence goes on from OY744571.1 coordinate 3,695,011, forward strand.
TATTAAAAAGTGCCGAAGTTATTATTTCAAATTTGATGAATTTTTAAATAAATAATTAAAAACATAAAAAAATTACAAAAAAAAACATACTGCTGGAAAGCACTTGATGTATGCAACACGATGCTTGTTAAACTTTTGAAAAGTATTAATTTGAATAAAAGTTATTAAAAAGTGCCCAAGCTATTATTTAAAATTTGATAAATTTTCTAAATAAATTATTAAAAACGTAATAAGATATACGAGTAGATATACTGTTATAAAGCCCCTGATGTATGCAACACAATGCTTTTTGCATTTTTGAGAAATATTAATTTGCGTAAAAGTTATTGAATAGTGAGCAAAGTTATTAATTCAAATTTGATAAATTTTTAAAATAAATCAATAAAAACGTAATAAAACTATCAAGTAGAAATAGTGTTAGAAAGCCCTTGATGTATGCAACACGATGTTTTTCAAATTTTTGAAAAATATTAATTTGCGTAATAGTTATTAAAAAGTGCCGAAGTACATTTCTTGTACATTTTTTTACGTTTATAATTTATTATTTTAAAAATTCATCAAGTTAGAAATAATAACTTCGGCTTTTTTTAATAACTTTTATGCAAATTAATATTTTTCAAATATTCAAAACGCATCGTGTTGCATACATCAAGGGCTTTCTAACAGTATGTCTACTTGTACATTTTTTTACGTTTCTAATTATTTATTTTAAAAATGTATCAAGTTTAAAATAATAACTTCGGCACTTTTTGATAACTTTTACGCAAATTAATATTTTTTTTAAATTCAAAACGCATCGTGTTGCATACATCAAGGGCTTTCCGACAGTATATTAACTTGTACATTTTTTATGTTTTTAATTATTTATTTCAAAAATTCATCAAATTTGAAATAATAACTTCGGCACTTTTTAATAACTTTTACGCAAATTAATATTGTTCAAAAATTCAAAAAGCATCGTGTTGCATAAATCAAAAACGTTTTAACAGTATTTCTACTTGTACATTTTTTTATGTTTTTGATTATTTATTTCAAAAATTCCTCAAATTTGAAATAATAACTTCGGCACTTTTTAATAACTTTTACGCAAATTAATATTTTTCAAAAATTCAAAAAGCATTGTGTTGCATACATCAAGGGCTTTCTAACAGTATGTCTACTTGTATATTTTATTACGTTTTTAATGATTTAATTTATAAATTTATCAAATTTGAAATAATAACTTGGGCACTTTAAAATAACTTTTATTCAAAATAATATTTTTCAAAAATTCAAAAAGCATCGTGTTGCATACATCAAAAGCTTTCCAGCAGTATATTTACTTGTTCACTTTTTTACGTTTTTATTTATTTATTTTGAAAATTCATCAAATTTGAAATAATAACTTCGGCACTTTTTAATAACTTTTATGCAAATTAATCTTTTTTAAAAAACAAAAAGCAACGCGTCGCATACATCAAAGGCTTTCTAACAGTATGTCTACTTGTATATTTTATTACGTTTCTAATTATTTATTTTAAAAATTTATCAAATTTGAAATAATAACTTCGGCTTTTTTTAATAACTTTTATGCAAATTAATATTTTTCAAATATTTAAAACGCATCGTGTTGCATACATCAAAGGCTTTCCAGCAGTATGTTTACTTGTACATTTATTTATGTTTTTAAGTATTTATTTTAAAAATTCATCAAATTTGAAATAATAACTTCGGCACTTTTTAATAACTTTTACGCAAATTAATGTTTTTCAAAAAGTCAAAAAGCATCGTGTTGCATACATTCAGGGCTATCCAACAGTATTTCTACTTGTTTATTTTATTTCGTTTTTATTTATTTATTTTAAAAATTCATCAAATTATAAATAATAACTTGGGCACTTTTTGATAACTTTTACGCAAATTAATATTTTTCAAAAATTCAAAAAGCATTGTGATGCATACATCAAGGTCTTTCCAACTACACTGCTCAACAATTGAAGTGGACCATTATCAAAAATTAAACCATTTTCTCTAAACATTAATAAAAACCAATTTTTACATTATATTATGATACTCTACAGTGTTTACTATATTCACGTGTTTGATACATAGTTTTTCTAATTTTTTTTTGCAAGATTGTGGAATTTTTACGTAAAAACTACAAAAATTCTTGTACTTTTTATTTACAAATATAATTTTCATTGTGATTTATATAGCATAAACAACTGGTTAACAATTTATTTTTGCTTTATTACGTTGCGGAAATTAATTTGAAATGCCATCAAGTCGTTTGAGTAGCGATAGTCTTAATGCTGCAGTGCGTATGGTGCATCAAGGTTCGGGCGTGCGACAAGTTGCAAGAATGTTTAATGTGTCTCACAGTGTTATCAGTAGAGCTATAGAACGACACAATCAAACCGGAACAGTAAATTTTCGACACGGAGGAGGTCGTCCACGAGCTACAACACCAGCTCAAACGCGATATTTACAACTGATAGCTCGCCGAAACTGCACCCAGAATGCAACCCAAATTAATAATACCCTACGAGCAGCCACTGGAGTGACCATTTCAACACAAACCGTTCGTAGAAGGTTACATGAATATAATCTGCGTGCTCGAAGACGTGCAACATGTCCACAGTTGCAGCGGCATCATAGAGTTGCAAGAAGAGCATGGGCTGCAGAACACGAAGCTTGGCAAGATAACGATTGGAGAAGATGTCTTTTTGCAGACGAATCAAGATTCACATTATATGAATCCGATGGACGTATTTTGTGTTGGCGCAGAAGAGGAGAAAGATATGTTGAAGCAAACATGGTAGTTCGGGTTGCTTTTGGTGGTGGTGGTCTTACCGTCTGGGGTGGAATCATGTTCAACGGGCGCACGGACTTACTAATTCTCCGGGGACAAACCATGAATGGTCAGATCTATGCAGAGAGAGTGCTTCTAGACATTGTTATTCCTTTTCGAGATAACTTTGGTCCAGAAATGGTTTTCGTTGACGATAATGCTCGTCCTCACAGAGCAAACATTGTGAACGCTACTCTTCAGCACCATGTTTTACCTCGAATGGTATGGCTTCCAAGATCCCCCGATTGTAATCCGATTGAGCACGTATGGAGTCGCCTTAAGCAACAATTGCTGAATCGTAATCCACCTCCTGCAACATTAAATGACTTGGAAGAAGCACTTTTTGAAGAATGGGAGTTAATTCCTCAAGAATTCATTAACAACGTAATCCACAGCATGCCTGAAAGATGCAATGTGGTTCGTCTTGCTCGAGGAGGCCCAACCAGATACTAAAAGTATGAATATGTTACTTTTTTGTTGTCTACTAATTGTTTTTAATTTGATCACGTATTTGAGTAATCTTCAGATTATAACCTACAGATGTAAAATAAAGAAATAAAAATTTGGTTAAGCAGCTATAACTCATTTTTTCTTTAAAAATTGTTCGAGCAATCTTCATTCATATTCCAAAAACAAAAACTTCTGAAAATCAAAACAAAAAAGTATAATAATTTACACTTATGTTGGTGGTCGACTTCAATTGTTGAGCAGTTTATATGTTTACTTGTATATTTTTTTTACGTTTTTATTTCTTTATTTTAAAAATTCATCAAATTTGAAATAATAACTTCGGCACTTTTTAATAACTTTTATGCAAATTAATCTTTTTTAAGAAACAAAAAGCATCTCGTTGCATACATCAAAGGCTTTTCAACAGTATGTCTACTTGTATATTTTATTACGTTTCTAATTATTTATTTTAAAAATTTATTAAATTTGAAATAATAACTTCGGCACTTTTAATAACTTTTATTCAATTTATTATTTTTCTAAAATTCAAAAAGCATTGTGTTGCATACATCAAGGGCTTTCTAACAGTATGTCTACTTGTATATTTTATTACGTTTTTAATGATTTAATTTATAAATTTATCAAATTTGAAATAATAACTTGGGCACTTTAAAATAACTTTTATTCAAATTAGTATTTTTCAAAAATTCAAAAAGCATCGTGTTGCATACATCAAAAGCTTTCCAGCAGTATATTTACTTGTTCATTTTTTTACGTTTTTATTTATTTATTTTGAAAATTCATCAAATTTGAAATAATAACTTCGGCACTTTTTAATAACTTTTATGCAAATTAATCTTTTTTAAAAAACAAAAAGCAACGCGTCCCATACATCAAAGGCTTTCTAACAGTATGTCTACTTGTATATTTTATTACGTTTCTAATTATTTATTTTAAAAATTTATCAAATTTGAAATAATAACTTCGACTTCTTTTAATAACTTTTATGCAAATTAATATTTTTCAAATATTTAAAACGCATCGTGTTGCATACATCAAAGGCTTTCCAGCAGTATGTTTACTTGTACATTTATTTATGTTTTTAAGTATTTATTTCAAAAATTCATCAAATTTGAAATAATAACTTCGGCACTTTTTAATAACTTTTACGCAAATTAATGTTTTTCAAAAAGTCAAAAAGCATCGTGTTGCATACATTTAGGGCTATCCAACATTATTTCTACTTATTTATTTTATTTCGTTTTTAATGATTTATTTTTAAAATTTATCAAATTTGAAATAATAACTTGGGCACTTTTTAATAACTTTTATTCAAATTAACATTTTTCAAAAAGCATCGTGTTGCATACATTAAGAGCGTTCCAACAGTATGTCTACTTGTATATTTTATTGCGTTTTTATTTATTTATTTTAAAAATTCATCAAATTATAAATAATAACTTGGGCACTTTTTGATAACTTTTACGCAAATTAATATTTTTCAAAAATTCAAAAAGCATTGTGATGCATACATCAAGGTCTTTCCAACTATATGTTTACTTGTATATTTTTTTTACGTTTTTATTTCTATATTTTAAAAATTCATCAAATTTGAAATAATAACTTCGGCACTTTTTAATAACTTTTATGCAAATTAATCTTTTTTAAGAAACAAAAAGCAACTCGTTGCATACATCAAAGGCTTTTCAACAGTATGTCTACTTGTATATTTTATTACGCTTCTAATTATTTATTTTAAAAATTTATTAAATTTGAAATAATAACTTCGGCACTTTTAATAACTTTTATTCAAATTATTATTTTTCTAAAATTCAAAAAGCATTGTGTTGCATACATCAAGAGCTTTCTAATAGTATGTCTACTTGTATATTTTATTACGTTTTTAATGATTTAATTTATGAATTTATCAAATTTGAAATAATAACTTGGGCACTTTAAAATAACTTTTATTCAAATTAGTATTTTTCAAAAATTCAAAAAGCATCGTGTTGCATACATCAAAAGCTTTCCAGCAGTATATTTACTTGTTCATTTTTTTACGTTTTTATTTATTTATTTTGAAAATTCATCAAATTTGAAATAATAACTTCGGCACTTTTTAATAACTTTTATGCAAATTAATCTTTTTTAAGAAACAAAAAGCATCTCGTTGCATACATCAAAGGCTTTTCAACAGTATGTCTACTTGTATATTTTATTACGCTTCTAATTATTTATTTTAAAAATTTATTAAATTTGAAATAATAACTTCGGCACTTTTAATAACTTTTATTCAAATTATTATTTTTCTAAAATTCAAAAAGCATTGTGTTGCATACATCAAGAGCTTTCTAATAGTATGTCTACTTGTATATTTTATTACGTTTTTAATGATTTAATTTATAAATTTATCAAATTTGAAATAATAACTTGGGCACTTTAAAATAACTTTTATTCAAATTAGTATTTTTCAAAAATTCAAAAAGCATCGTGTTGCATCAAAAGCTTTCCAGCAGTATATTTACTTGTTCATTTTTTAACGTTTTTATTTATTTATTTTGAAAATTCATCAAATTTGAAATAATAACTTCGGCACTTTTTAATAACTTTTATGCAAATTAATCTTTTTTAAAAAACAAAAAGCAACGCGTCGCATACATCAAAGGCTTTCTAACAGTATGTCTACTTGTATATTTTATTACGTTTCTAATTATTTATTTTAAAAATTTATCAAATTTGAAATAATAACTTCGGCTTTTTTTAATAACTTTTATGCAAATTAATATTTTTCAAATATTTAAAACGCATCGTGTTGCATACATCAAAGGCTTTCCAGCAGTATGTTTACTTGTACATTTATTTATGTTTTTAAGTATTTATTTCAAAAATTCATCAAATTTGACATAATAACTTCGGCACTTTTTAATAACTTTTACGCAAATAAATGTTTTTCAAAAAGTCAAAAAGCATCGTGTTGCATACATACAGGGCTATCCAACATTATTTCTACTTATTTATTTTATTTCGTTTTTAATGATTTATTTTTAAAATTTATCAAATTTGAAATAATAACTTGGGCACTTTTTAATAACTTTTATTCAAATTAACATTTTTCAAAAAGCATCGTGTTGCATACATTAAGAGCGTTCCAACAGTATGTCTACTTGTATATTTTATTGCGTTTTTATTTATTTATTTTAAAAATTCATCAAATTATAAATAATAACTTGGGCACTTTTTGATAACTTTTACGCAAATTAATATTTTTCAAAAATTCAAAAAGCATTGTGATGCATACATCAAGGTCTTTCCAACTATATGTTTACTTGTATATTTTTTTTACGTTTTTATTTCTTTATTTTAAAAATTCATCAAATTTGAAATAATAACTTCGGCACTTTTTAATAACTTTTATGCAAATTAATCTTTTTTAAGAAACAAAAAGCATCTCGTTGCATACATCAAAGGCTTTTCAACAGTATGTCTACTTGTATATTTTATTACGCTTCTAATTATTTATTTTAAAAATTTATTAAATTTGAAATAATAACTTCGGCACTTTTAATAACTTTTATTCAAATTATTATTTTTCTAAAATTCAAAAAGCATTGTGTTGCATACATCAAGAGCTTTCTAATAGTATGTCTACTTGTATATTTTATTACGTTTTTAATGATTTAATTTATAAATTTATCAAATTTGAAATAATAACTTGGGCACTTTAAAATAACTTTTATTCAAATTAGTATTTTTCAAAAATTCAAAAAGCATCGTGTTGCATACATCAAAAGCTTTCCAGCAGTATATTTACTTGTTCATTTTTTTACGTTTTTATTTATTTATTTTGAAAATTCATCAAATTTGAAATAATAACTTCGGCACTTTTTAATAACTTTTATGCAAATTAATCTTTTTTAAAAAACAAAAAGCAACGCGTCGCATACATCAAAGGCTTTCTAACAGTATGTCTACTTGTATATTTTATTACGTTTCTAATTATTTATTTTAAAAATTTATCAAATTTGAAATAATAACTTCGACTTTTTTTAATAACTTTTATGCAAATTAATATTTTTCAAATATTTAAAACGCATCGTGTTGCATACATCAAAGGCTTTCCAGCAGTATGTTTACTTGTACATTTATTTATGTATTTAAGTATTTATTTCAAAAGTTCATCAAATTTGAAATAATAACTTCGGCACTTTTTAATAACTTTTACGCAAATTAATGTTTTTCAAAAAGTCAAAAAGCATCGTGTTGCATACATTCAGGGCTATCCAACATTATTTCTACTTATTTATTTTATTTCGTTTTTAATGATTTATTTTTAAAATTCATCAAATTTGAAATAATAACTTGGGCACTTTTTAATAACTTTTATTCAAATTAACATTTTTCAAAAAGCATCGTGTTGCATACATCAAGGGCTTTCCAACAGTATGTCTACTTGTATATTTTATTGCGTTTTTATTTATTTATTTTAAAAATTTATCAAATTTTAAATAATAACTTGGGCACTTTTTGATAACTTTTACGCAAATTAATATTTTTCAAAAATTCAAAAAGCATTGTGATGCATACATCAAGGACTTTCCAACTATATGTTTACTTGTATATCTTTTTTACGTTTTTATTTCTTTATTTTAAAAAATCATCAAATTTGAAATAATAACTTCGGCACTTTTTAATAACTTTTATGCAAATTAATCTTTTTTAAGAAACAAAAAGCATCTCGTTGCTTACATCAAAGGCTTTTCAACAGTATGTACTTGTATATTTTATTACGTTTCTTATTATTTATTTTAAAAATTTATTAAATTTGAAATAATAACTTCGGCACTTTTAATAACTTTTATTCAAATTATTATTTTTCTAAAATTTAAAACGCATCGTGTTGCATACATCAAATGCTTTCCAACAGTAGATCTACTTGTATATTTTAATACGTTTTTAATTATTTATTTTAAAAAATCATTAAATTTTAAATATTAACTTCGGTACTTTTTAATAACTTTTGAGCAAATTAATATTTTTCAAAATTGTATAAAGCATCATGTTGCATACATCAATTGCTTTCCAACAGTATGTCTACTTGTAAATGTGATGCAGTTTCTAAATATTTATTTTAAAAATTTATCAAATTTAAAATAATAATAACTTCGTCACTTTTTAATAACTTTTATGCAAATTAATATTTTTCAAAAATTCAAAAAGCATCGTGTTGTATACATCAAGTTCTTTCTCGCAGTAAGTTTACTTGTACATTTTTTTATGTTTTTAATTATTTTTTTCAAAAATTGATCAAATTTGAAATAATAACTTCGGCACTTTTTAATAACTTTCACGCAAATTAATATTTTTCAAAAATTCGAAAAGCATTGTGTTGCATACATTAAGGGCTTTCCAACACTATTTCTACTTGTATATTTTATTCGTTTTTATTGATTTCTTTTAAAAATTCATCGAATTTTAAATAATAACTTGGACACTTTTTAATAACTTTTATTCAAATTAATACTTTTTAAAAGTTCAAAAAGCATCATGTTGCATACATTAAGGGCATTTAAATAGTATGTCTACTTGTACATTTTTTACGTTTTAAATATTTATTTTAAAAATTTATCAAATTTGTAAATAATAATTTGGGCACTTTTAAATAACTTTTATTCAAATTAATGTTTTTTAAATACTCAAAAAGCATTGTGTTGCATCCGTCAAGGGCGATCTCACAATATCTCTACTTCTACATTTTTTTACGTTTTTAAATATTTATTTCAAAAATTTATCAAATTTGAAATAATAACTTCGGCACTTTTTGATAGCTTTTATGCAAATTATTATTTTTCAAAAATTCAAAAGCATCGTGTTGCATATATCAAGGGCTTTCCAACAGTATATCAACTTGTACATTTTATTGCGTTTCTAATTATTTATTTTAAAAATTTATAAAATTTGAAATAATAACAATGGCCGTTTTTAATGACTTTGATGCAAACTAATATTTTTAAAAAAATCAAAAAGCATGGTGTTGCATACATCAAAGGCTTTCCAACAGTATGTCTACTTATATATTTTATTACGTTTTTATTTATTTATTTTAAAAATTCATCAAATTTTATATAATACCTTTGGCACTTTTTAATAATCTTTATTCATATTAATACATTTCAAATGTTCAAAAAGCATCATGTTGCATACATTAAGGGCATTCAAACAGTTTGTCTACTTGTACATTTTTTACGTTTTTAATTATTTATTTTAAAAAATTATTCAAATTTGAAATAATAACTTGGGCACTTTTAAATAACTTTTATTCAAATTAATATTTTTCAAAAATTCAAAAAGCATCGTGTTGCATACGTCAAGTTGTTCTAACAGTATCTCTACTTGTACATTTTTTTACGTTTTTAATTATTTATTTTAAAAATTTATCAAGTTTGAAATAATAACTTCGGCACTTTTTAATAACTTTTATTCAAATTAATATTTTTCAAAAATTCAAAACGCATCGTGTTGCATATATCAAGGGCTTTCCAACAGTATGTCTACTTGTATATTTTATTACGTTTTTAATTATTTATTTTGAAAATTCATTAAAATTTAGATAATAACTTTGCCACTTTTTAATAACTTTTATTCAAATTAATACTTTTCAAAAGTTTAAAAAGCATCGTGTTGCATACATTAAGGGCGTTTAAACAGTATGTCTACTTGTACATTTTTTACGTTTTTAAACATTTATTTTAAAAATTTATCAAATTTGTAAATAATACTTTGGGCACTATTAAATAACTTTAATTCAAATTAATGTTTTTTAAATACTCAAAAAGCATCGTGTTGCATACGTCAAGGGCGATCTAACAATATCTCTACTTGTACACTTTTTTACGTTTTTAAATATTTATTTCAAAAATTTATCAAATTTGAAATAATAACTTCGGCACTTTTTGATAACTTTTACGCAAATTAATATTTTTTAAAAATTCAAAAAGCATCGTGTTGCATACATCAAGGGCTTTCCAGCAGTATATCTACTTGTATATTTTATTACGTTTCTAATCATTTATTTTAAAAATTTATCAAATTTGAAATAATAACTTAGGCACTTTTTAATAACTTTTATGCAAATTAATCTTTTTTAAGAAACAAAAAGCATCTCGTTGCATACATCAAGGACTTTTTAACAGTATGTCTGCTTGTATATTTTATTACGTTTCTAATTATTTATTTTAAAAATTTATTAAATTTGAAATAATAACTTCGGCACTTTTAATAACTTTTATTCAAATTATTATTTTTATAAAATTCAAAACGCATCGTGTTGCATACATCAAGAGCTTTCCAACAGTAGATCTACTTGTATATTTTAATACGTTTTTAATTATTTATTTTAAAAAATCATCAAATTTGAAATATTAACTTCGGCACTTTTTAATAACTTTTGAGCTAATTAATATTTTTCAAAATTGTATAAAGCATCATGTTGCATACATCAATTGCTTTCCAACAGTATGTCTACTTGTAAATATGATGCAGTTTTTAAATAATTATTTTAAAAATTTATCAAATTTAAAATAATAATAACTTCGTCACTTTTTAATAACTTTTATGCAAATTAATATTTTTCAAAAATTCAAAAAGCATCGGGATGCATACATCAAAGACTTTCCAACTATATGTTTACTTGTATATTTTTTTACGTTTTTATTTATTTATTTTAAAAATTCATCAAATTTGAAATAATAACTTCGGCACAATTTAATAACTTTTATGCAAATTAATCTTTTTTTAAAAACAAAAAGCATCGCGTTGCATACACCAAGGGCTTTTCAGCAATATGTTTACTTGTATATTTTTTTACGTTTTTATTTATTTATTTTAAAAATTCATCAAATTTGAAATAATAACTTCGGCACATTTTAATAACTTTTATGCAAACTAATATTTTTTAAAAACTCAAAAAGCATCGTGTTGCATACGTCAAGGGCGTTCTAACAGTAACTCTCCTTGTACATTTTTTCACGTTTTTATTTATTTATTTTAAAAATTTATCAAATTTGAAACAATAACTTCGGCACTTTTTAATAACTTTTATTCAAATTAATATTTTTCAAAAATTCAAAACGCATCATGTTGCGTACATCAAGGGCTTTCCAACAGTATGTGTACTTGTGTATTTTATTACGTTTTTAATTATTTATTTTAAAAATTCATCAAATTTGAAATAATAACTTGGGCACCTTTTAATAACTTTTATTCAAATTAATACTTTTTAAAAGTTCAAAAAGCATCGTGTTGTATACATCAAGTTCTTTCTCGCAGTAAGTTTACTTGTACATTTTTTATATTTTTAATTATTTTTTTCAAAAATTGATCAAATTTGAAATAATAGCTTCGGCACTTTTTAATAACTTTTACGCAAATTAATATTTTTCAAAAATTCGAAAACCATTGTGTTGCATACATTAAGGGCTTTTCAAAACTATTTCTACTTGTATATTTTATTCGTTTTTATTGATTTATTTTAAAAATTCATCAAGTTTTAAATAATAACTTGGACACTTTTTAATAACTTTTATTCAAATTAATACTTTTTAAAAGTTCAAAAAGCATCATGTTGCATACCTTAAGGGCATTTAAATAGTATGTCTACTTGCACATTTTTTACGTTTTAAATATTTATTTTAAAAATTTATCAAATTTGTAAGTAATAATTTGGGCACTTTTAAATAACTTTTATTCAAATTAATGTTTTTTAAATACTCAAAAAGTATTGTGTTGCATACGTCAAGGGCGATCTAACAATATCTCTACTTGTACATTTTTTTACGTTTTTAAATATTTATTTCAAAAATTTATCAAATTTGAAACAATAACTTCGGCACTTTTTGATAACTTTTACGCAATTTATATTTTTCAAAAATTCAAAAAGCATCGTGTTGCATATATCAAGGGCTTTCCAACAGTATATCTACTTGTATATTTTATTACGTTTTTAATTATTTATTTTAAAAATTTATAAAATTTGAAATAATAACAATGGCCGTTTTTAATGATTTTGATGCAAACTAATATTTTTTAAAAAATCAAAAAGCATCGTGTTGCATACATCAAAGGCTTTCCAACAGTATGTCTACTTATATATTTTATTACGTTTTTATTTATTTATTTTAAAAATTCATCAAATTTTATATAATACCTTTGGCACTTTTTAATAATCTTTATTCACATTAATACTTTTTAAAAGTTCAAAAAGCATCATGTTACATACATTAAAGGCGTTCAAACAGTTTGTCTACTTGTACATTTTTTATGTTTTTAATTATTTATTTTAAAAAATTATTCAAATTTGAAATAATAACTTGGGCACTTTTAAATAACTTTTATTCAAATTAATATTTTTCCAAAATTCAAAAAGCATCGTGTTGCATACGTCAAGTTGTTCTAACAGTATCTCTACTTGTACATTTTTTTACGTTTTTAATTATTTATTTTAAAAATTTATCAAGTTTGAAATAATAACTTCGGCAATTTTTAATAACTTTTATTCAAAGTAATATTTTTCAAAAAATTTAAAACGCATCGTGTTGCATATATCAAGGGCTTTCCAACAGTATGTCTACTTGTATATTTTATTACGTTTTTAATTATTTATTTTAAAAATTCATCAAATTTTAGATAATAACTTTGCCACTTTTTAATAACTTTTATTCAAATTAATACTTTTCAAAAGTTCAAAAAGCATCGTGTTGCATACATCAAGGGCGTTCCAACAGTTTGTCTACTTGTGCATGTTTTTACGTTTTTAATTATTTATTTGAAAAATTTATCAAATTTGAAATAATAACTTCGGCACTTTCTAATAACTTTTACGCATATTAATATTTTTCAAAAATTCAAAAAGCATTGTGTTGCATACATCAAAGGCTTTCCAGCAGTATGTTTACTTGAACATTTATTTATGTTTTTAAGTATTTATTTCAAAAATTCATCAAATTTGAAATAATAACTTGGGCACTTTTAAATAACTTTTACCCAAATTAATATTTTTCAAAAATTCGAAAAGCATCGTGTTGGATACATCAAGGGATTTCCAGCAGTATATTTAATTGTACATTTTTTATGTTTTTAATTAATTATTTCAAAAATTCATCAAATTTTAAATAATAACTTGGGCACTTTTTAATAACTTTTATTCAAATTAATACTTTTTAAAAGTTCAAAAAACATCGTGTTGCATACATTAAGGGCGTTCTAACAGTATGTCTACTTGTACATTTTTACGTTTTTAGTTATTTATTTTAAAAATTTATCAAATTTGAATTAATAACTTTGCTCACATTTTAATAACTTTTACGCAAATTAATATTTTTCAAAAATTCGAAAAGCATCGTGTTGCATACATCAAGGGCTTTCTAACACTATTTCTACTTGATAGTTTTATTACGTTTTAATGATTTATTTTAAAAATTCATCAAATTTGAAATAATAACTTGGGAACTTTTTAATAACTTTTATTCAATTTAATATTTTTTAAAAATTCAAAATGCACCGTGTTGCATACATCAAGGGCTTTCCAACAGTATATTTACTTGTATATTTTAATACGTTTTTATTTATTTATGTTAAAAATTCATCAAATTTTAAATAATAACTTGGGCACTTTTTAATAACTTTTATTCAAATTAATACTTTTTAAAAGTTCAAAAAGCATCGTGTTGCATACATTAAGGGCGTTCAAACAGAATGTCTACTTGTACATTTTTTACGTTTTTAATTATCTATTTTAAAAATTTATCAAATTTGAAATAATAACTTTGCTCACTTTTTAATAAATTTTATTCAAATTAATATTTTTCAAAAATTCAAACAGCATCGTGTTGCATACATCAAGGGCTTTATAACAGTATATCTACTTGTATATTTTATTACGTTTTTAATAATTTATTTTGAAAATTCATCAAGTTTTAAATAATAGCTTGGGCACTTTTTTATAACTTTTATTCAAATTAATACTTTTCAAAAGTTTAAAAAGCATTGTGTTGCATACATTAAGAGCGTTCAAACGGCGTTCCAGCAGTAAGTTTACTTGTACATTTTTATTATGTTTTTAATTATTTATTTCAAAAATTTATCAAATTTGAAATAATAACTTCGGTACATTTTAATAACTTTTACGCAAATTAATATTTTTCAAAAATTTAAAAAGCATCATGTTGCAAACATCAAGGGCTTTCCAACGCTATCTCTACTTGATAGTTTTATTACGTTTTTATTGATTTATTTTAAAAATTCATCAAATTTGAAATAATAACTTGGGCACTTTTTAATAACTATTATTCAATTTAATATTTTTGAAAAATTCAAAACGCATCGTGTTGCATACATCAAGGGCTTTCCAACAGTATGTCTACTTGTTTATTTTATTACTTTTTTATTTATTTATTTTAAAAATTCATCAAATTTCAAATAATAACTTGGGCACTTTTTAATAACTTTTATTCAAATTAATACTTTGTAAAAGTTTAAAATGCATGGTGTTGCATACATTAAGGGCGTTCAAACAGTATGTCAACTTGTACATTTTTTACGTTTTTAATTATTTATTGTAAAAAATTAACAAATTTGAAATAATAACTTTGCTCACTTTTTAATAACTTTTACGCAAATTAATATTTTTTAAAACTTCAAAAAGCATCGTGTTGCATACATCAAGGGCTTTCCAACAGTATTATTACTTGTACATTTTTTTACGTTTTTAATTATTTGTTTTAAAAATTCATCAAGTTAGAAATAATAACTTCGGCACTTTTTAATAACTTTTACGCAAATTAATATTTTTTAAAAATTCAAAAACCATTGTGTTGCATACATCAAGTGCTTCATAACAGTATATCTACTTGTGTATTTTATTACGTTTTTAATGATTTATTTTGAAAATTCATCAAATTTTAAATAATAGCATGGGCACTTTTTAATAACTTTTACCCAAATTAATATTTTTCAAAAATTCGAAAAGCATCGTGTTGCATACATCAAGGGGTTTTCAGCAGTAATTTTATTTGTACATTTTTTTATGTTTTCAATTATTTATTTCAAAAATTCATCAAATTTTAAATAATAACTTGGGCACTTTTTAATGACTTTTACGCAAATTAATATTTTTTAAAACTTCAAAAAGCATCGTGTTGCATACATCAAGGGTTTTCCAACAGTATTATTACTTGTACATTTTTTTACGTTTTTAATTATTTATTTTAAAAATTCATCAAGTTAGAAATAAAAACTTCGGCTTTTTTTAATAACTTTTATGCAAATTCATATTTTTTAAATATTCAAAACGCATCGTGTTGCATACATCAAGGGCTTTCTAACAGTAGGGTTACTTGTACTTTTTTTACGTTTTTGATTATTTATTTTAAAAATTTATCAAATTTGAAATATTAACTTCGGCACTTTTTAATAACTTTTGAGCTAATTAATATTTTTCAAAATTGTATAAAGCATCATGTTGCATACATCAATTGCTTTCCAACAGTATGTCTACTTGTAAATATGATGCAGTTTTTAAATAATTATTTTAAAAATTTATCAAATTTAAAATAATAATAACTTCGTCACTTTTTAATAACTTTTATGCAAATTAATATTTTTCAAAAATTCAAAAAGCATCGGGATGCATACATCAAAGACTTTCCAACTATATGTTTACTTGTATATTTTTTTACGTTTTTATTTATTTATTTTAAAAATTCATCAAATTTGAAATAATAACTTCGGCACAATTTAATAACTTTTATGCAAATTAATCTTTTTTTAAAAACAAAAAGCATCGCGTTGCATACACCAAGGGCTTTTCAGCAATATGTTTACTTGTATATTTTTTTACGTTTTTATTTATTTATTTTAAAAATTCATCAAATTTGAAATAATAACTTCGGCACATTTTAATAACTTTTATGCAAACTAATATTTTTTAAAAACTCAAAAAGCATCGTGTTGCATACGTCAAGGGCGTTCTAACAGTAACTCTCCTTGTACATTTTTTCACGTTTTTATTTATTTATTTTAAAAATTTATCAAATTTGAAACAATAACTTCGGCACTTTTTAATAACTTTTATTCAAATTAATATTTTTCAAAAATTCAAAACGCATCATGTTGCGTACATCAAGGGCTTTCCAACAGTATGTGTACTTGTGTATTTTATTACGTTTTTAATTATTTATTTTAAAAATTCATCAAATTTGAAATAATAACTTGGGCACCTTTTAATAACTTTTATTCAAATTAATACTTTTTAAAAGTTCAAAAAGCATCGTGTTGTATACATCAAGTTCTTTCTCGCAGTAAGTTTACTTGTACATTTTTTATATTTTTAATTATTTTTTTCAAAAATTGATCAAATTTGAAATAATAGCTTCGGCACTTTTTAATAACTTTTACGCAAATTAATATTTTTCAAAAATTCGAAAACCATTGTGTTGCATACATTAAGGGCTTTTCAAAACTATTTCTACTTGTATATTTTATTCGTTTTTATTGATTTATTTTAAAAATTCATCAAGTTTTAAATAATAACTTGGACACTTTTTAATAACTTTTATTCAAATTAATACTTTTTAAAAGTTCAAAAAGCATCATGTTGCATACCTTAAGGGCATTTAAATAGTATGTCTACTTGCACATTTTTTACGTTTTAAATATTTATTTTAAAAATTTATCAAATTTGTAAGTAATAATTTGGGCACTTTTAAATAACTTTTATTCAAATTAATGTTTTTTAAATACTCAAAAAGTATTGTGTTGCATACGTCAAGGGCGATCTAACAATATCTCTACTTGTACATTTTTTTACGTTTTTAAATATTTATTTCAAAAATTTATCAAATTTGAAACAATAACTTCGGCACTTTTTGATAACTTTTACGCAATTTATATTTTTCAAAAATTCAAAAAGCATCGTGTTGCATATATCAAGGGCTTTCCAACAGTATATCTACTTGTATATTTTATT
The DNA here is from genome assembly GCA_963556235.1 of Cryptophagus acutangulus. Lineage (NCBI taxonomy): Eukaryota > Metazoa > Arthropoda > Insecta > Coleoptera > Cryptophagidae > Cryptophagus > Cryptophagus acutangulus. The sequence goes on from OY744571.1 coordinate 3,712,311, forward strand.
ACGTTTTTAATTATTTATTTTAAAAATTTATAAAATTTGAAATAATAACAATGGCCGTTTTTAATGATTTTGATGCAAACTAATATTTTTTAAAAAATCAAAAAGCATCGTGTTGCATACATCAAAGGCTTTCCAACAGTATGTCTACTTATATATTTTATTACGTTTTTATTTATTTATTTTAAAAATTCATCAAATTTTATATAATACCTTTGGCACTTTTTAATAATCTTTATTCACATTAATACTTTTTAAAAGTTCAAAAAGCATCATGTTACATACATTAAAGGCGTTCAAACAGTTTGTCTACTTGTACATTTTTTATGTTTTTAATTATTTATTTTAAAAAATTATTCAAATTTGAAATAATAACTTGGGCACTTTTAAATAACTTTTATTCAAATTAATATTTTTCCAAAATTCAAAAAGCATCGTGTTGCATACGTCAAGTTGTTCTAACAGTATCTCTACTTGTACATTTTTTTACGTTTTTAATTATTTATTTTAAAAATTTATCAAGTTTGAAATAATAACTTCGGCAATTTTTAATAACTTTTATTCAAAGTAATATTTTTCAAAAAATTTAAAACGCATCGTGTTGCATATATCAAGGGCTTTCCAACAGTATGTCTACTTGTATATTTTATTACGTTTTTAATTATTTATTTTAAAAATTCATCAAATTTTAGATAATACCTTTGCCACTTTTTAATAACTTTTATTCAAATTAATACTTTTCAAAAGTTCAAAAAGCATCGTGTTGCATACATCAAGGGCGTTCCAACAGTTTGTCTACTTGTGCATGTTTTTACGTTTTTAATTATTTATTTGAAAAATTTATCAAATTTGAAATAATAACTTCGGCACTTTCTAATAACTTTTACGCATATTAATATTTTTCAAAAATTCAAAAAGCATTGTGTTGCATACATCAAAGGCTTTCCAGCAGTATGTTTACTTGAACATTTATTTATGTTTTTAAGTATTTATTTCAAAAATTCATCAAATTTGAAATAATAACTTGGGCACTTTTAAATAACTTTTACCCAAATTAATATTTTTCAAAAATTCGAAAAGCATCGTGTTGGATACATCAAGGGATTTCCAGCAGTATATTTAATTGTATATTTTTTATGTTTTTAATTAATTATTTCAAAAATTCATCAAATTTTAAATAATAACTTGGGCACTTTTTAATAACTTTTATTCAAATTAATACTTTTTAAAAGTTCAAAAAACATCGTGTTGCATACATTAAGGGCGTTCTAACAGTATGTCTACTTGTACATTTTTACGTTTTTAGTTATTTATTTTAAAAATTTATCAAATTTGAATTAATAACTTTGCTCACATTTTAATAACTTTTACGCAAATTAATATTTTTCAAAAATTCGAAAAGCATCGTGTTGCATACATCAAGGGCTTTCTAACACTATTTCTACTTGATAGTTTTATTACGTTTTAATGATTTATTTTAAAAATTCATCAAATTTGAAATAATAACTTGGGAACTTTTTAATAACTTTTATTCAATTTAATATTTTTTAAAAATTCAAAATGCACCGTGTTGCATACATCAAGGGCTTTCCAACAGTATATTTACTTGTATATTTTAATACGTTTTTATTTATTTATGTTAAAAATTCATCAAATTTTAAATAATAACTTGGGCACTTTTTAATAACTTTTATTCAAATTAATACTTTTTAAAAGTTCAAAAAACATCGTGTTGCATACATTAAGGGCGTTCTAACAGTATGTCTACTTGTACATTTTTACGTTTTTAGTTATTTATTTTAAAAATTTATCAAATTTGAATTAATAACTTTGCTCACATTTTAATAACTTTTACGCAAATTAATATTTTTCAAAAATTCGAAAAGCATCGTGTTGCATACATCAAGGGCTTTCTAACACTATTTCTACTTGATAGTTTTATTACGTTTTAATGATTTATTTTAAAAATTCATCAAATTTGAAATAATAACTTGGGAACTTTTTAATAACTTTTATTCAATTTAATATTTTTTAAAAATTCAAAATGCACCGTGTTGCATACATCAAGGGCTTTCCAACAGTATATTTACTTGTATATTTTAATACGTTTTTATTTATTTATGTTAAAAATTCATCAAATTTTAAATAATAACTTGGGCACTTTTTAATAACTTTTATTCAAATTAATACTTTTTAAAAGTTCAAAAAGCATCGTGTTGCATACATTAAGGGCGTTCAAACAGAATGTCTACTTGTACATTTTTTACGTTTTTAATTATCTATTTTAAAAATTTATCAAATTTGAAATAATAACTTTGCTCACTTTTTAATAAATTTTATTCAAATTAATATTTTTCAAAAATTCAAACAGCATCGTGTTGCATACATCAAGGGCTTTATAACAGTATATCTACTTGTATATTTTATTACGTTTTTAATAATTTATTTTGAAAATTCATCAAGTTTTAAATAATAGCTTGGGCACTTTTTTATAACTTTTATTCAAATTAATACTTTTCAAAAGTTTAAAAAGCATTGTGTTGCATACATTAAGAGCGTTCAAACGGCGTTCCAGCAGTAAGTTTACTTGTACATTTTTATTATGTTTTTAATTATTTATTTCAAAAATTTATCAAATTTGAAATAATAACTTCGGTACATTTTAATAACTTTTACGCAAATTAATATTTTTCAAAAATTTAAAAAGCATCATGTTGCAAACATCAAGGGCTTTCCAACGCTATCTCTACTTGATAGTTTTATTACGTTTTTATTGATTTATTTTAAAAATTCATCAAATTTGAAATAATAACTTGGGCACTTTTTAATAACTATTATTCAATTTAATATTTTTGAAAAATTCAAAACGCATCGTGTTGCATACATCAAGGGCTTTCCAACAGTATGTCTACTTGTTTATTTTATTACTTTTTTATTTATTTATTTTAAAAATTCATCAAATTTCAAATAATAACTTGGGCACTTTTTAATAACTTTTATTCAAATTAATACTTTGTAAAAGTTTAAAATGCATGGTGTTGCATACATTAAGGGCGTTCAAACAGTATGTCAACTTGTACATTTTTTACGTTTTTAATTATTTATTGTAAAAAATTAACAAATTTGAAATAATAACTTTGCTCACTTTTTAATAACTTTTACGCAAATTAATATTTTTTAAAACTTCAAAAAGCATCGTGTTGCATACATCAAGGGCTTTCCAACAGTATTATTACTTGTACATTTTTTTACGTTTTTAATTATTTGTTTTAAAAATTCATCAAGTTAGAAATAATAACTTCGGCACTTTTTAATAACTTTTACGCAAATTAATATTTTTTAAAAATTCAAAAACCATTGTGTTGCATACATCAAGTGCTTCATAACAGTATATCTACTTGTGTATTTTATTACGTTTTTAATGATTTATTTTGAAAATTCATCAAATTTTAAATAATAGCATGGGCACTTTTTAATAACTTTTACCCAAATTAATATTTTTCAAAAATTCGAAAAGCATCGTGTTGCATACATCAAGGGGTTTTCAGCAGTAATTTTATTTGTACATTTTTTTATGTTTTCAATTATTTATTTCAAAAATTCATCAAATTTTAAATAATAACTTGGGCACTTTTTAATGACTTTTACGCAAATTAATATTTTTTAAAACTTCAAAAAGCATCGTGTTGCATACATCAAGGGTTTTCCAACAGTATTATTACTTGTACATTTTTTTACGTTTTTAATTATTTATTTTAAAAATTCATCAAGTTAGAAATAAAAACTTCGGCTTTTTTTAATAACTTTTATGCAAATTCATATTTTTTAAATATTCAAAACGCATCGTGTTGCATACATCAAGGGCTTTCTAACAGTAGGGTTACTTGTACTTTTTTTACGTTTTTGATTATTTATTTTAAAAATTTATCAAATTTGAAATATTAACTTCGGCACTTTTTAATAACTTTTGAGCTAATTAATATTTTTCAAAATTGTATAAAGCATCATGTTGCATACATCAATTGCTTTCCAACAGTATGTCTACTTGTAAATATGATGCAGTTTTTAAATAATTATTTTAAAAATTTATCAAATTTAAAATAATAATAACTTCGTCACTTTTTAATAACTTTTATGCAAATTAATATTTTTCAAAAATTCAAAAAGCATCGGGATGCATACATCAAAGACTTTCCAACTATATGTTTACTTGTATATTTTTTTACGTTTTTATTTATTTATTTTAAAAATTCATCAAATTTGAAATAATAACTTCGGCACAATTTAATAACTTTTATGCAAATTAATCTTTTTTTAAAAACAAAAAGCATCGCGTTGCATACACCAAGGGCTTTTCAGCAATATGTTTACTTGTATATTTTTTTACGTTTTTATTTATTTATTTTAAAAATTCATCAAATTTGAAATAATAACTTCGGCACATTTTAATAACTTTTATGCAAACTAATATTTTTTAAAAACTCAAAAAGCATCGTGTTGCATACGTCAAGGGCGTTCTAACAGTAACTCTCCTTGTACATTTTTTCACGTTTTTATTTATTTATTTTAAAAATTTATCAAATTTGAAACAATAACTTCGGCACTTTTTAATAACTTTTATTCAAATTAATATTTTTCAAAAATTCAAAACGCATCATGTTGCGTACATCAAGGGCTTTCCAACAGTATGTGTACTTGTGTATTTTATTACGTTTTTAATTATTTATTTTAAAAATTCATCAAATTTGAAATAATAACTTGGGCACCTTTTAATAACTTTTATTCAAATTAATACTTTTTAAAAGTTCAAAAAGCATCGTGTTGTATACATCAAGTTCTTTCTCGCAGTAAGTTTACTTGTACATTTTTTATATTTTTAATTATTTTTTTCAAAAATTGATCAAATTTGAAATAATAGCTTCGGCACTTTTTAATAACTTTTACGCAAATTAATATTTTTCAAAAATTCGAAAACCATTGTGTTGCATACATTAAGGGCTTTTCAAAACTATTTCTACTTGTATATTTTATTCGTTTTTATTGATTTATTTTAAAAATTCATCAAGTTTTAAATAATAACTTGGACACTTTTTAATAACTTTTATTCAAATTAATACTTTTTAAAAGTTCAAAAAGCATCATGTTGCATACCTTAAGGGCATTTAAATAGTATGTCTACTTGCACATTTTTTACGTTTTAAATATTTATTTTAAAAATTTATCAAATTTGTAAGTAATAATTTGGGCACTTTTAAATAACTTTTATTCAAATTAATGTTTTTTAAATACTCAAAAAGTATTGTGTTGCATACGTCAAGGGCGATCTAACAATATCTCTACTTGTACATTTTTTTACGTTTTTAAATATTTATTTCAAAAATTTATCAAATTTGAAACAATAACTTCGGCACTTTTTGATAACTTTTACGCAATTTATATTTTTCAAAAATTCAAAAAGCATCGTGTTGCATATATCAAGGGCTTTCCAACAGTATATCTACTTGTATATTTTATTACGTTTTTAATTATTTATTTTAAAAATTTATAAAATTTGAAATAATAACAATGGCCGTTTTTAATGATTTTGATGCAAACTAATATTTTTTAAAAAATCAAAAAGCATCGTGTTGCATACATCAAAGGCTTTCCAACAGTATGTCTACTTATATATTTTATTACGTTTTTATTTATTTATTTTAAAAATTCATCAAATTTTATATAATACCTTTGGCACTTTTTAATAATCTTTATTCACATTAATACTTTTTAAAAGTTCAAAAAGCATCATGTTACATACATTAAAGGCGTTCAAACAGTTTGTCTACTTGTACATTTTTTATGTTTTTAATTATTTATTTTAAAAAATTATTCAAATTTGAAATAATAACTTGGGCACTTTTAAATAACTTTTATTCAAATTAATATTTTTCCAAAATTCAAAAAGCATCGTGTTGCATACGTCAAGTTGTTCTAACAGTATCTCTACTTGTACATTTTTTTACGTTTTTAATTATTTATTTTAAAAATTTATCAAGTTTGAAATAATAACTTCGGCAATTTTTAATAACTTTTATTCAAAGTAATATTTTTCAAAAAATTTAAAACGCATCGTGTTGCATATATCAAGGGCTTTCCAACAGTATGTCTACTTGTATATTTTATTACGTTTTTAATTATTTATTTTAAAAATTCATCAAATTTTAGATAATAACTTTGCCACTTTTTAATAACTTTTATTCAAATTAATACTTTTCAAAAGTTCAAAAAGCATCGTGTTGCATACATCAAGGGCGTTCCAACAGTTTGTCTACTTGTGCATGTTTTTACGTTTTTAATTATTTATTTGAAAAATTTATCAAATTTGAAATAATAACTTCGGCACTTTCTAATAACTTTTACGCATATTAATATTTTTCAAAAATTCAAAAAGCATTGTGTTGCATACATCAAAGGCTTTCCAGCAGTATGTTTACTTGAACATTTATTTATGTTTTTAAGTATTTATTTCAAAAATTCATCAAATTTGAAATAATAACTTGGGCACTTTTAAATAACTTTTACCCAAATTAATATTTTTCAAAAATTCGAAAAGCATCGTGTTGGATACATCAAGGGATTTCCAGCAGTATATTTAATTGTATATTTTTTATGTTTTTAATTAATTATTTCAAAAATTCATCAAATTTTAAATAATAACTTGGGCACTTTTTAATAACTTTTATTCAAATTAATACTTTTTAAAAGTTCAAAAAACATCGTGTTGCATACATTAAGGGCGTTCTAACAGTATGTCTACTTGTACATTTTTACGTTTTTAGTTATTTATTTTAAAAATTTATCAAATTTGAATTAATAACTTTGCTCACATTTTAATAACTTTTACGCAAATTAATATTTTTCAAAAATTCGAAAAGCATCGTGTTGCATACATCAAGGGCTTTCTAACACTATTTCTACTTGATAGTTTTATTACGTTTTAATGATTTATTTTAAAAATTCATCAAATTTGAAATAATAACTTGGGAACTTTTTAATAACTTTTATTCAATTTAATATTTTTTAAAAATTCAAAATGCACCGTGTTGCATACATCAAGGGCTTTCCAACAGTATATTTACTTGTATATTTTAATACGTTTTTATTTATTTATGTTAAAAATTCATCAAATTTTAAATAATAACTTGGGCACTTTTTAATAACTTTTATTCAAATTAATACTTTTTAAAAGTTCAAAAAGCATCGTGTTGCATACATTAAGGGCGTTCAAACAGAATGTCTACTTGTACATTTTTTACGTTTTTAATTATCTATTTTAAAAATTTATCAAATTTGAAATAATAACTTTGCTCACTTTTTAATAAATTTTATTCAAATTAATATTTTTCAAAAATTCAAACAGCATCGTGTTGCATACATCAAGGGCTTTATAACAGTATATCTACTTGTATATTTTATTACGTTTTTAATAATTTATTTTGAAAATTCATCAAGTTTTAAATAATAGCTTGGGCACTTTTTTATAACTTTTATTCAAATTAATACTTTTCAAAAGTTTAAAAAGCATTGTGTTGCATACATTAAGAGCGTTCAAACGGCGTTCCAGCAGTAAGTTTACTTGTACATTTTTATTATGTTTTTAATTATTTATTTCAAAAATTTATCAAATTTGAAATAATAACTTCGGTACATTTTAATAACTTTTACGCAAATTAATATTTTTCAAAAATTTAAAAAGCATCATGTTGCATACATCAAGGGCTTTCCAACGCTATCTCTACTTGATAGTTTTATTACGTTTTTATTGATTTATTTTAAAAATTCATCAAATTTGAAATAATAACTTGGGCACTTTTTAATAACTATTATTCAATTTAATATTTTTGAAAAATTCAAAACGCATCGTGTTGCATACATCAAGGGCTTTCCAACAGTATGTCTACTTGTTTATTTTATTACTTTTTTATTTATTTATTTTAAAAATTCATCAAATTTCAAATAATAACTTGGGCACTTTTTAATAACTTTTATTCAAATTAATACTTTGTAAAAGTTTAAAATGCATGGTGTTGCATACATTAAGGGCGTTCAAACAGTATGTCAACTTGTACATTTTTTACGTTTTTAATTATTTATTGTAAAAAATTAACAAATTTGAAATAATAACTTTGCTCACTTTTTAATAACTTTTACGCAAATTAATATTTTTTAAAACTTCAAAAAGCATCGTGTTGCATACATCAAGGGCTTTCCAACAGTATTATTACTTGTACATTTTTTTACGTTTTTAATTATTTGTTTTAAAAATTCATCAAGTTAGAAATAATAACTTCGGCACTTTTTAATAACTTGTACGCAAATTAATATTTTTTAAAAATTCAAAAACCATTGTGTTGCATACATCAAGTGCTTCATAACAGTATATCTACTTGTGTATTTTATTACGTTTTTAATGATTTATTTTGAAAATTCATCAAATTTTAAATAATAGCATGGGCACTTTTTAATAACTTTTACCCAAATTAATATTTTTCAAAAATTCGAAAAGCATCGTGTTGCATACATCAAGGGGTTTTCAGCAGTAATTTTATTTGTACATTTTTTTATGTTTTCAATTATTTATTTCAAAAATTCATCAAATTTTAAATAATAACTTGGGCACTTTTTAATGACTTTTACGCAAATTAATATTTTTTAAAACTTCAAAAAGCATCGTGTTGCATACATCAAGGGTTTTCCAACAGTATTATTACTTGTACATTTTTTTACGTTTTTAATTATTTATTTTAAAAATTCATCAAGTTAGAAATAAAAACTTCGGCTTTTTTTAATAACTTTTATGCAAATTCATATTTTTTAAATATTCAAAACGCATCGTGTTGCATACATCAAGGGCTTTCTAACAGTAGGGTTACTTGTACTTTTTTTACGTTTTTGATTATTTATTTTAAAAATTTATCAAATTTGGAATAATAACTTCGGCACTTTTTAATAACTTTTACGCAAATTAATATTTTTCAAAAATTCAAAAACCATTGTGTTGCATACATCAAAGGCTTTATAACAGTATATCAAGGGCTTTCTAACACTATTTCTACTTGGTAGTTTTATTACGTTTTTAATGATTTATTTTAAAAATTCATCAAATTTGAAATAATAACTTGGGAACTTTTTAATAACTTTTATTCAATTTAATATTTTTTAAAAATTCAAAATGCACCGTGTTGCATACATCAAGGGCTTTCCAACAGTATATTTACTTGTATATTTTATTAAGTTTTTATTTATTTATGTTAAAAATTCATCAAATTTTAAATAATAACTTGGGCACTTTTTAATAACTTTTATTCAAATTAATACTTTTTAAAAGTTCAAAAAGCATCGTGTTGCATACATTAAGGGCGTTCAAACAGAATGTCTACTTGTACATTTTTTACGTTTTTAATTATCTATTTTAAAAATTTATCAAATTTGAAATAATAACTTTGCTCACTTTTTAATAAATTTTATTCAAATTAATATTTTTCAAAAATTCAAACAGCATCGTGTTGCATACATCAAGGGCTTTATAACAGTATATCTACTTGTATATTTTATTACGTTTTTAATAATTTATTTTGAAAATTCATCAAGTTTTAAATAATAGCTTGGGCACTTTTTTATAACTTTTATTCAAATTAATACTTTTCAAAAGTTTAAAAAGCATTGTGTTGCATACATTAAGGGCGTTCAAACAGTATGTTTACTTGTACATTTTTTACATTTTTAGTTATTTATTTTAAGAATTTATCAAACTTGAATTAATAACTTGGCTCACTTTTTAATAACTTTTACGCAAATTAATATTTTTCAAAAATTCAAAAAGCATCGTGTTGCATACATCAAGGGCGTTCCAGCAGTAAGTTTACTTGTACATTTTTATTATGTTTTTAATTATTTATTTCAAAAATTTATCAAATTTGAAATACTAACTTCGGTACATTTTAATAACTTTTACGCAAATTAATATTTTTCAAAAATTTAAAAAGCATCATCTTGCATACATCAAGGGCTTTCCAACGCTATCTCTACTTGATAGTTTTATTACGTTTTTATTGATTTATTTTAAAAATTCATCAAATTTGAAATAATAACTTGGGCACTTTTTAATAACTTATATTCAATTTAATATTTTTGAAAAATTCAAAACGCATCGTGTTGCATACATCAAGGGCTTTCCAACAGTATGTCTACTTGTTTATTTTATTACTTTTTTATTTATTTATTTTAAAAATTCATCAAATTTCAAATAATAACTTGGGCACTTTTTAATAACTTTTATTCAAATTAATACTTTGTAAAAGTTTAAAATGCATGGTGTTGCATACATTAAGGGCGTTCAAACAGTATGTCAACTTGTACATTTTTTACGTTTTTAATTATTTATTGTAAAAAATTAACAAATTTGAAATAATAACTTTGCTCACTTTTTAATAACTTTTACGCAAATTAATATTTTTTAAAACTTCAAAAAGCATCGTGTTGCATACATCAAGGGCTTTCCAACAGTATTATTACTTGTACATTTTTTTACGTTTTTAATTATTTGTTTTAAAAATTCATCAAGTTAGAAATAATAACTTCGGCACTTTTTAATAACTTGTACGCAAATTAATATTTTTTAAAAATTCAAAAACCATTGTGTTGCATACATCAAGTGCTTCATAACAGTATATCTACTTGTGTATTTTATTACGTTTTTAATGATTTATTTTGAAAATTCATCAAATTTTAAATAATAGCATGGGCACTTTTTAATAACTTTTACCCAAATTAATATTTTTCAAAAATTCGAAAAGCATCGTGTTGCATACATCAAGGGGTTTTCAGCAGTAATTTTAATTGTACATTTTTTTATGTTTTCAATTATTTATTTCAAAAATTCATCAAATTTTAAATAATAACTTGGGCACTTTTTAATGACTTTTACGCAAATTAATATTTTTTAAAACTTCAAAAAGCATCGTGTTGCATACATCAAGGGTTTTCCAACAGTATTATTACTTGTACATTTTTTTACGTTTTTAATTATTTATTTTAAAAACTCATCAAGTTAGAAATAAAAACTTCGGCTTTTTTTAATAACTTTTATGCAAATTCATATTTTTTAAATATTCAAAACGCATCGTGTTGCATACATCAAGGGCTTTCTAACAGTAGGGTTACTTGTACTTTTTTTACGTTTTTGATTATTTATTTTAAAAATTTATCAAATTTGGAATAATAACTTCGGCACTTTTTAATAACTTTTACGCAAATTAATATTTTTCAAAAATTCAAAAACCATTGTGTTGCATACATCAAAGGCTTTATAACAGTATATCAAGGGCTTTCTAACACTATTTCTACTTGGTAGTTTTATTACGTTTTTAATGATTTATTTTAAAAATTCATCAAATTTGAAATAATAACTTGGGAACTTTTTAATAACTTTTATTCAATTTAATATTTTTTAAAAATTCAAAATGCACCGTGTTGCATACATCAAGGGCTTTCCAACAGTATATTTACTTGTATATTTTATTACGTTTTTATTTATTTATGTTAAAAATTCATCAAATTTTAAATAATAACTTGGGCACTTTTTAATAACTTTTATTCAAATTAATACTTTTTAAAAGTTCAAAAAGCATCGTGTTGCATACATTAAGGGCGTTCAAACAGAATGTCTACTTGTACATTTTTTACGTTTTTAATTATCTATTTTAAAAATTTATCAAATTTGAAATAATAACTTTGCTCACTTTTTAATAAATTTTATTCAAATTAATATTTTTCAAAAATTCAAACAGCATCGTGTTGCATACATCAAGGGCTTTATAACAGTATATCTACTTGTATATTTTATTACGTTTTTAATAATTTATTTTGAAAATTCATCAAGTTTTAAATAATAGCTTGGGCACTTTTTTATAACTTTTATTCAAATTAATACTTTTCAAAAGTTTAAAAAGCATTGTGTTGCATACATTAAGGGCGTTCAAACAGTATGTTTACTTGTACATTTTTTACATTTTTAGTTATTTATTTTAAGAATTTATCAAACTTGAATTAATAACTTGGCTCACTTTTTAATAACTTTTACGCAAATTAATATTTTTCAAAAATTTAAAAAGCATCGTGTTGCATACATCAAGGGCGTTCCAGCAGTAAGTTTACTTGTACATTTTTATTATGTTTTTAATTATTTATTTCAAAAATTTATCAAATTTGAAATACTAACTTCGGTACATTTTAATAACTTTTACGCAAATTAATATTTTTCAAAAATTTAAAAAGCATCATGTTGCATACATCAAGGGCTTTCCAACGCTTTCTCTACTTGATAGTTTTATTACGTTTTTATTGATTTATTTTAAAAATTCATCAAATTTGAAATAATAACTTAGGCACTTTTTAATAACTTTTATTCAATTTAATATTTTTGAAAAATTCAAAACGCATCGTGTTGCATACATCAAGGGCTTTCCAACAGTATGTCAACTTGTTTATTTTATTACTTTTTTATTTATTTATTTTAAAAATTCATCAAATTTCAAATAATAACTTGGGCACTTTTTAATAACTTTTATTCAAATTAATACTTTGTAAAAGTTTAAAATTCATGGTGTTGCATACATTAAGGGCGTTAAAACAGTATGTCAACTTGTACATTTTTTACGTTTTTAATTATTTATTGTAAAAAATTAACAAATTTGAAATAATAACTTTGCTCACTTTTTAATAACTTTTACGCAAATTAATATTTTTTAAAACTTCAAAAAGCATCGTGTTGCATACATCAAGGGCTTTCCAACAGTATTATTACTTGTACATTTTTTTACGTTTTTAATTATTTGTTTTAAAAATTCATCAAGTTAGAAATAATAACTTCGGCACTTTTTAATAACTTTTACGCAAATTAATATTTTTTAAAAATTCAAAAACCATTGTGTTGCATACATCAAGTGCTTCATAACAGTATATCTACTTGTGTATTTTATTACGTTTTTAATGATTTATTTTGAAAATTCATCAAATTTTAAATAATAGCATGGGCACTTTTTAATAACTTTTACCCAAATTAATATTTTTCAAAAATTCGAAAAGCATCGTGTTGCATACATCAAGGGGTTTTCAGCAGTATTATTACTTGTACATTTTTTTACGTTTTTAATTATTTATTTTAAAAATTCATCAAGTTAGAAATAAAAACTTCGGCTTTTTTTAATAACTTTTATGCAAATTCATATTTTTTAAATATTCAAAACGCATCGTGTTGCATACATCAAGGGCTTTCTAACAGTAGGGTTACTTGTACTTTTTTTACGTTTTTGATTATTTATTTTAAAAATTTATCAAATTTGGAATAATAACTTCGGCACTTTTTAATAACTTTTACGCAAATTAATATTTTTCAAAAATTCAAAAACCATTGTGTTGCATACATCAAAGGCTTTATAACAGTATATCAAGGGCTTTCTAACACTATTTCTACTTGGTAGTTTTATTACGTTTTTAATGATTTATTTTAAAAATTCATCAAATTTGAAATAATAACTTGGGAACTTTTTATTAACTTTTATTCAATTTAATATTTTTTTAAAATTCAAAATGCACCGTGTTGCATACATCAAGGGCTTTCCAACAGTATATTTACTTGTATATTTTATTACGTTTTTATTTATTTATGTTAAAAATTCATCAAATTTTAAATAATAACTTGGGCACTTTTTAATAACTTTTATTCAAATTAATACTTTTTAAAAGTTCAAAAAGCATCGTGTTGCATACATTAAGGGCGTTCAAACAGAATGTCTACTTGTACATTTTTTACGTTTTTAATTATCTATTTTAAAAATTTATCAAATTTGAAATAATAACTTTGCTCACTTTTTAATAAATTTTATTCAAATTAATATTTTTCAAAAATTCAAACAGCATCGTGTTGCATACATCAAGGGCTTTATAACAGTATATCTACTTGTATATTTTATTACGTTTTTAATAATTTATTTTGAAAATTCATCAAGTTTTAAATAATAGCTTGGGCACTTTTTTATAACTTTTATTCAAATTAATACTTTTCAAAAGTTTAAAAAGCATTGTGTTGCATACATTAAGGGCGTTCAAACAGTATGTTTACTTGTACATTTTTTACATTTTTAGTTATTTATTTTAAGAATTTATCAAACTTGAATTAATAACTTGGCTCACTTTTTAATAACTTTTACGCAAATTAATATTTTTCAAAAATTTAAAAAGCATCGTGTTGCATACATCAAGGGCGTTCCAGCAGTAAGTTTACTTGTACATTTTTATTATGTTTTTAATTATTTATTTCAAAAATTTATCAAATTTGAAATACTAACTTCGGTACATTTTAATAACTTTTACGCAAATTAATATTTTTCAAAAATTTAAAAAGCATCATGTTGCATACATCAAGGGCTTTCCAACGCTTTCTCTACTTGATAGTTTTATTACGTTTTTATTGATTTATTTTAAAAATTCATCAAATTTGAAATAATAACTTGGGCACTTTTTAATAACTTTTATTCAATTTAATATTTTTGAAAAATTCAAAACGCATCGTGTTGCATACATCAAGGGCTTTCCAACAGTATGTCTACTTGTTTATTTTATTACTTTTTTATTTATTTATTTTAAAAATTCATCAAATTTCAAATAATAACTTGGGCACTTTTTAATAACTTTTATTCAAATTAATACTTTGTAAAAGTTTAAAATTCATGGTGTTGCATACATTAAGGGCGTTAAAACAGTATGTCAACTTGTACATTTTTTACGTTTTTAATTATTTATTGTAAAAAATTAACAAATTTGAAATAATAACTTTGCTCACTTTTTAATAACTTTTACGCAAATTAATATTTTTTAAAACTTCAAAAAGCATCGTGTTGCATACATCAAGGGCTTTCCAACAGTATTATTACTTGTACATTTTTTTACGTTTTTAATTATTTGTTTTAAAAATTCATCAAGTTAGAAATAATAACTTCGGCACTTTTTAATAACTTTTACGCAAATTAATATTTTTTAAAAATTCAAAAACCATTGTGTTACATACATCAAGTGCTTCATAACAGTATATCTACTTGTGTATTTTATTACGTTTTTAATGATTTATTTTGAAAATTCATCAAATTTTAAATAATAGCATGGGCACTTTTTAATAACTTTTACCCAAATTAATATTTTTCAAAAATTCGAAAAGCATCGTGTTGCATACATCAAGGGGTTTTCAGCAGTAATTTTAATTGTACATTTTTTTATGTTTTCAATTATTTATTTCAAAAATTCATCAAATTTTAAATAATAACTTGGGCACTTTTTAATGACTTTTACGCAAATTAATATTTTTTAAAACTTCAAAAAGCATCGTGTTGCATACATCAAGGGTTTTCCAACAGTATTATTACTTGTACATTTTTTTACGTTTTTAATTATTTATTTTAAAAATTCATCAAGTTAGAAATAAAAACTTCGGCTTTTTTTAATAACTTTTATGCAAATTCATATTTTTTAAATATTCAAAACGCATCGTGTTGCATACATCAAGGGCTTTCTAACAGTAGGGTTACTTGTACTTTTTTTACGTTTTTTATTATTTATTTTAAAAATTTATCAAATTTGGAATAATAACTACGGCACTTTTTAATAACTTTTACGCAAATTAATATTTTTCAAAAATTCAAAAAACATTGTGTTGCATACATCAAAGGCTTTATAACAGTATATCAAGGGCTTTCTAACACTATTTCTACTTGGTAGTTTTATGACGTTTTTAATGATTTATTTTAAAAATTCATCAAATTTGAAATAATAACTTGGGAACTTTTTAATAACTTTTATTCAATTTAATATTTTTTAAAAATTCAAAATGCACCGTGTTGCATACATCAAGGGCTTTCCAACAGTATGTCTACTTGTTTATTTTATTACTTTTTTATTTATTTATTTTAAATATTCATCAAATTTCAAATAATAACTTGGGCACTTTTTAATAACTTTTATTCAAATTAATACTTTTTAAAAGTTCAAAAAGCATCGTGTTGCATACATTAAGGGCGTTCAAACAGAATGTCTACTTGTACAATTTTTACGTTTTTAATTATCTATTTTAAAAATTTATCAAATTTGAAATAATAACTTTGCTCACTTTTTAATAACTTTTATTCAAATTTATATTTTTCAAAAATTCAAAAAGCATCGTGTTGCATACATCAAGGGCGTTCCAGTAGTAAGTTTACTTGTACATTTTTATTATGTTTTTAATTATTTATTTCAAAAATTTATCAAATTTGAAATAATAACTTCGGTACTTTTTAATGACTTTTACGCAAATTAATATTTTTCAAAAATTTAAAAAGCATCATGTTGCATACATCAAGGGCTTTCCAACGCTATTTCTACTTGATAGTTTTATTACGTTTTTATTGATTTATTTTAAAAATTCATCAAATTTGAAATAATAACTTGGGCACTTTTTAATAACTTTTATTCAATTTAATATTTTTGAAAAATTCAAAACGCATCGTGTTGCATACATCAAGGACTTTCCAGCAGTATGTCTACTTGTTTATTTTATTAATTTTTTATTTATTTATTTTAAAAATTTATCAAATTTCAAATAATAACTTGGGCACTTTTTAATAACTTTTATTCAAATTAATACTTTGTAAAAGTTTAAAATGCATGGTGTTGCGTACATTAAGGGCGTTCAAACAATATGTCAACTTGTACATTTTTTACGTTTTTAATTATTTATTGTAAAAAATTAACAAATTTGAAATAATAACTTTGCTCACTTTTTAATAACTTTTACGCAAATTAATATTTTTTAAAACTTCAAAAAGCATCGTGTTGCATACATCAAGGGTTTTCCAACAGTATTATTACTTGTACATTTTTTTACGTTTTGAATTATTTGTTTTAAAAATTCATCAAGTTAGAAATAATAACTTCGGCTTTTTTTAATAACTTTTATGCAAATTAATATTTTTCAAATATTCAAAACGCATCGTGTTGCATACATTAAGGGTTTTCTAACAGTATAGTTACTTGTACTTTTTTTACGTTTTTAATTATTTATTTCAAAAATTTATCAAATTTGAAATAATAACTTCGGCACTTTTTAATAACTTTTACGCAAATTAATATTTTTCAAAAATTCAAAAACCATTGTGTTGCATACATCAAGGGCTTCATAACAGTATATCTACTTGTATATTTTATTACGTTTTTAATGATTTATTTTGAAAATTCATCAAATTTTAAATAATAACTTGGGCACTTTTTAATGACTTTTACACAAATTAATATTTTTTAAAACTTCAAAAAGCATCGTGTTGCATACATCAAGGGTTTTCCAACAGTATTATTACTTGTACATTTTTTTACGTTTTAATTAATTATTTTAATTATTCATCAAGTTAGAAATAATAACTTCGGCTTTTTTTAATAACTTTTATGCAAATTCATATTTTTTAAATATTCAAAACGCATCGTGTTGCATACATCAAGGGCTTTCTAACAGTAGGGTTACTTGTACTTATTTTACGTTTTTGATTATTTATTTTAAAAATTTATCAAATTTGGAATAATAACTTCGGCACTTTTTAATAACTTTTACGCAAATTAATATTTTTCAAAACTTCAAAAACCATTGTGTTGCATACATCAAAAGCTTTATAACAGTATATCAAGGGCTTTCTAACACTATTTTTACTTGATAGTTTTATTACGTTTTTAATAATTTATTTTAAAAATTCATCAAATTTGAAATAATAACTTGGGAACTTTTTAATAACTTTTATTCAATTTAATATTTTTTAAAATATCAAAATGCACCGTGTTGCATACATCAAGGGCTTTCCAACAGTATGTCTACTTGTTTATTTTATTACTTTTTTATTTATTTATTTTAAAAATTCATCAAATTTCAAATAATAACTTGGGCACTTTTTAATAACTTTTATTCAAATTAATACTTTTTAAAAGTTCAAAAAGCATCGTGTTGCATACATTAAGGGCGTTTTAACAGTATGTCTACTTGTACATTTTTACGTTTTTAGTTATTTATTTTAAAAATTTATTAAATTTGAATTAATAACTTTGCTCACATTTTAATAACTTTTACGCAAATTAATATTTTTCAAAAATTCGAAAAGCATCGTGTTGCATACATCAAGGGCTTTCTAACACTATTTCTACTTGATAGTTTTATTACGTTTTAATGATTTATTATAAAAATTCATCAAATTTGAAATAATAACTTGGGAACTTTTTAATAACTTTTATTCAATTTAATATTTTTTAAAAATTCAAAATGCACCGTGTTGCATACATCAAGGGCTTTCCAACAGTATATTTACTTGTATATTTTATTACGTTTTTATTTATTTATGTTAAAAATTCATCAAATTTTAAATAATAACTTGGGCACTTTTTAATAACTTTTATTCAAATTAATACTTTTTAAAAGTTCAAAAAGCATCGTGTTGCATACATTAAGGGCGTTCAAACAGAATGTCTACTTGTACAATTTTTACGTTTTTAATTATCTATTTCAAAAATTTATCAAATTTGAAATAATAACTTTGCTCACTTTTTAATAACTTTTATTCAAATTAATATTTTTCAAAAATTCAAAAAGCATCGTGTTGCATACATCAAGGGCTTTATAACAGTATATCTACTTGTATATTTTATTACGTTTTTAATTATTTATTTTAAAAATTCATCAAATTTTAAATAATAGCTTGGGCACTTTTTAATAACTTTTATTCAAATTAATACTTTTCAAAAGTTTAAAAAGCATTGTGTTGCATACATTAAGGGCGTTCAAACAGTATGTTTACTTGTACATTTTTTACATTTTTAGTTATTTATTTTAAAAATTTATCAAACTTGAATTAATAACTTGGCTCACTTTTTAATAACTTTTACGCAAATTAATATTTTTCAAAAATTCAAAAAGCATCGTGTTGCATACATCAAGGGCGTTCCAGCAGTAAGTTTACTTGTATATTTTTATTATGTTTTTAATTATTTATTTCAAAAATTTATCAAATTTGAAATAATAACTTCGGTACTTTTTAATAACTTTTACGCAAATTAATATTTTTCAAAAATTTAAAAAGCATCATGTTGCATACATCAAGGGCTTTTCAACGCTATCTCTACTTGATAGTTTTATTACGTTTTTATTGATTTATTTTAAAAATTTATCAAATTTGAAATAATAACTTGGGCACTTTTTAAAACTTTTATTCAATTTAATATTTTTGAAAAATTCAAAACGCATCGTGTTGCATACATCAAGGGCTTTCCAACAGTATGTCTACTTGTTTATTTTATTACTTTTTTATTTATTTATTTTAAAAATTCATCAAATTTCAAATAATAACTTGGGCACTTTTTAATAACTTTTATTCAAATTAATACTTTGTAAAAGTTTAAAATGCATGGTGTTGCATACATTAAGGGCGTTCAAACAGTATGTCAACTTGTACATTTTTTACGTTTTTAATTATTTATTGTAAAAAATTAACAAATTTGAAATAATAACTTTGCTCACTTTTTAATAACTTTTACGCAAATTAATATTTTTTAAAACTTCAAAAAGCATCGTGTTGCATACATCAAGGGCTTTCCAACAGTATTATTACTTGTACATTTTTTTACGTTTTTAATTATTTGTTTTAAAAATTCATCAGGTTAGAAATAATAACTTCGGCACTTTATAATAACTTTTACGCAAATTAATATTTTTCAAAAATTCAAAAACCATTGTGTTGCATACATCAAGTGCTTCATAACAGTATATCTACTTGTATATTTTATTACGTTTTTAATGATTTATTTTGAAAATTCATCAAATTTTAAATAATAGCATGGGCACTTTTAAATAACTTTTACCCAAATTAATATTTTTCAAAAATTCGAAAAGCATCGTGTTGCATACATCAAGGGGTTTTCAGCAGTAATAATTGTACATTTTTTTATGTTTTCAATTATTTATTTCAAAAATTCATCAAATTTTAAATAATAACTTGGGCACTTTTTAATGACTTTTACGCAAATTAATATTTTTTAAAACTTCAAAAAGCATCGTGTTGCATACATCAAGGGTTTTCCAACAGTATTATTACTTGTACATTTTTTTACGTTTTTAATTATTTATTTTAAAAATTCATCAAGTTAGAAATAAAAACTTCGGCTTTTTTTAATAACTTTTATGCAAATTCATATTTTTTAAATATTCAAAACGCATCGTGTTGCATACATCAAGGGCTTTCTAACAGTAGGGTTACTTGTACTTTTTTTACGTTTTTGATTATTTATTTTAAAAATTTATCAAATTTGGAATAATAACTTCGGCACTTTTTAATAACTTTTACGCAAATTAATATTTTTCAAAAATTCAAAAACCATTGTGTTGCATACATCAAAGGCTTTATAACAGTATATCAATGGCTTTCTAACACTATTTCTACTTGGTAGTTTTATTACGTTTTTAATGATTTATTTTAAAAATTCATCAAATTTGAAATAATAACTTGGGAACTTTTTAATAACTTTTATTCAATTTAATATTTTTTAAAATATCAAAATGCACCGTGTTGCATACATCAAGGGCTTTCCAACAGTATATTTACTTGTATATTTTATTACGTTTTTATTTATTTATGTTAAAAATTCATCAAATTTTAAATAATAACTTGGGCACTTTTTAATAACTTTTATTCAAATTAATACTTTTTAAAAGTTCAAAATGCTGTTGCATACATTAAGGGCGTTCAAACAGAATGTCTACTTGTACAATTTTTACGTTTTTAATTATCTATTTTAAAAATTTATCAAATTTGAAATAATAACTTTGCTCACTTTTTAATAACTTTTATTCAAATTAATATTTTTCAAAAATTCAAAAAGCATCGTGTTGCATACATCAAGGGCTTTATAACAGTATATCTACTTGTATATTTTATTACGTTTTTAATAATTTATTTTAAAAATTCATCAAATTTTAAATAATAGCTTGGGCACTTTTTAATAATTTTTATTCAAATTAATACTTTTCAAAAGTTTAAAAAGCATTGTGTTGCATACATTAAGGGCGTTCAAACAGTATGTTTACTTGTACATTTTTTACATTTTTAGTTATTTATTTTAAAAATTTATCAAACTTGAATTAATAACTTGGCTCACTTTTTAATAACTTTTACGCAAATTAATATTTTTCAAAAATTCAAAAAGCATCGTGTTGCATACATCAAGGGCGTTCCAGCAGTAAGTTTACTTGTACATTTTTATTATGTTTTTAATTATTTATTTCAAAAATTTATCAAATTTGAAATAATAACTTCGGTACTTTTTAATGACTTTTACGCAAATTAATATTTTTCAAAAATTTAAAAAGCATCATGTTGCATACATCAAGGGCTTTCCAACGCTATTTCTATTTGATAGTTTTATTACGTTTTTATTGATTTATTTTAAAAATTCATCAAATTTGAAATAATAACTTGGGCACTTTTTAATAACTTTTATTCAATTTAATATTTTTGAAAAATTCAAAACGCATCGTGTTGCATACATCAAGGACTTTCCAACAGTATGTCTATTTGTTTATTTTATTACTTTTTTATTTATTTATTTTAAAAATTCATCAAATTTCAAATAATAACTTGGGCACTTTTTAATAACTTTTATTCAAATTAATACTTTGTAAAAGTTTAAAATGCATGGTGTTGCGTACATTAAGGGCGTTCAAACAATATGTCAATTTGTACATTTTTTACGTTTTTAATTATTTATTGTAAAAAATTAACAAATTTGAAATAATAACTTTGCTCACTTTTTAATAACTTTTACGCAAATTAATATTTTTTAAAACTTCAAAAAGCATCGTGTTGCATACATCAAGGGTTTTCCAACAGTATTATTACTTGTACATTTTTTTACGTTTTGAATTATTTGTTTTAAAAATTCATCAAGTTAGAAATAATAACTTCGGCTTTTTTTAATAACTTTTATGCAAATTAATATTTTTCAAATATTCAAAACGCATCGTGTTGCATACATTAAGGGTTTTCTAACAGTATAGTTACTTGTACTTTTTTTACGTTTTTAATTATTTATTTCAAAAATTTATCAAATTTGAAATAATAACTTCGGCACTTTTTAATAACGTTTACGCAAATTAATATTTTTCAAAAATTCAAAAAGCATTGTGTTGCATACATCAATGGCTTTCTAACACTATTTCTACTTGATAGTTTTATTACGTTTTTATTGATTTATTTTAAAAATTCATCAAATTTGAAATAATAACTTGGGAACTATTTAATAACTGTTATTCAATTTAATATTTTTTTAAAATTCAAAACGCACCGTGTTGCATACAACAAGGGCTTTCCAATAGTATATCTACTTGTATATTTTATCACGTTTTTATTTATTTATTTTAAAAATTCATCAAATTTTAATTAATAACTTGGGCACTTTTTAATAACTTTTATTCAAATTAATACTTTTTAAAAGTTCAAAAAGCATCGTGTTGCATACATTAAGGGCGTTTAAACAGTATGTCTACTTGTAAATTTTTTACGTTTTTAATTATTTATTTTAAAAATATCTCAACACCCCCACTTGATGAGGTAACACATATATTTTTTTATAACTGAATACCCATTTGTTCTCTGCACCAGTCATCCTTTTCTCTGTTAACTGCTTTGGTTAAGGAATCAGCTACCATATTTTCTGTAGAAATCTTTAATATTTGAATTTGTTTATTTTGAACCGATTCACGAACAAAATGATGCTGAACATCAATATGTTTTGTTCTTGCATGATGTGTAGAATTTTTGGACAGATCAATAGCAGTTTTATTGTCACAATAAATAGTTATTGTATTATTTTCAGTTATTTGTAATTCTTTTGCTAACATTTTAAGCCATATTGCTTCTTGTGTGGCATGAGCAAGTGCTATGTATTCGGCTTCTGTAGTAGAACGAGCAACGGTTTGTTGCTTTTTTCTCGACCAACTTGCTGTACAATTAGACATTTTGAACATATAACCGCTTATAGATTTTCTATCATCTCTATCATCGGCATAATCTGACTCAGTAAAATCAACCAGCTTTATGCATTTGCTCTTCTGATAAACCAATTTTGCAGTTGTTGTACCGCGTAAATACTTCATAACTCGCTTCACAGCAGTCTAGTGCTCCTTTCCTGGGTTTGCATTAAACTTGCTTAACACCCCCACTGCAAATTCTATATCTGGTCTTATAGCTTGAGCTGCATAAAGTAGACTTCCTATAGCCATCTGATAAGGAATCTTTTGCATTTCATTATTTTCTTCATCATTTAGTGGTTTTAAATTTTTGCTTAAATTTTGTTTAACTGCCAGCGGATTACTAACTGGATTCGAATCACTCATGTTAAAACGTCGTAAAACATTTTGAATATAGCTTTCCTGATCCAAACTGATTATACCAGCATTTCTATTTCTTTTTATTCGTATGCCTAAACAGTGATTTGCTTCACCAAAATCTTTCATTTCTATTCTTTTCATTAGTTCTTCTTTAAACCATCTTTTTGTGTTATTATTATTTGAAAATATTAATAAGTCATCCACATAAATTGCGACTATGATACTATTGCCCCCTTTAAAATAATAATAAACGCAAACATCAAATTTGGCTTGAGTTAGACCAATTTTCTTTAATTTACTATCAAGTTTTTGATTCCATAAACGACTGGATTGTTTTAACCCATACAAAGCTTTTTGTAATTTGCGTTCTTTGTCCAAATTTTGCTTATCTTCTAACATCTCCGGTTGCTCCATGTAAATATCAGCATTATCTATTTTTGGTTGCAAAAATGCAGTAACTGCATCCATTTGATCAATGTTCCAATCAAAATGAGCAGATAACGCTGTAAGAACACGTAAAGGTGTTCCTCGCACCACTGGCAAAAAGGTTTCATCGTAATCTATTTCGTATACTTGTGAGAATCCTTTAATGACTAACCTTGCTTTGTATCTAATTGTTTTACCATTTCCATCCTTTTTCTTTCGTAAAACCCATTTGCAAGAAATTGTTTTACGACCTTCTGGTAAATTTACAAGGTCCCAAGTCTTATTTTTAATTAGCGATGAATATTCTTCTTGCATAGCTTGCTTTCAGTTTTCTGCATCATTTTTTTTTAATGCTTCATGAATATTATTGGGATTTCCATCATTATCGATGCTTATTGCTGCACACATGACAAAGTTTTCAAACTTACTTGGTAAATTAATATTTTTTTGAAGGCGACTTCGTTTGTTTTCTTCCAAAGGTTCATTCAATCTTTGACTAGAATCTTGAGCTTCCTCGTTAATTACACTATCTTCAATAATATTACTTATATATTCTTTAGGTATATCTTCAACATTATTTTTTTGAAACATATTTTCAACATCTTCATCTGGATTTTCTATTATTAAATCTTCACTTGCATTATTAATATTTCTAAGATTATTAGAAACATGTATTTCGTTATTTTTATTTTCAATGACTTCTTTGGGAGTAATAAATATTTCTGACTCTTCATAAAACAAATCTTGTAAATTTTCTTCAATGTCTTCTTTTAGAATATGTTTTTCGTCAAATACAAGATCTCTTGATCGTACTATTTCTTTGTTCTTCTTCTTTATAAGTCGAAATCCCTTAGCATTTTCACAATATCCAACAAAAATGTATTCTGAAGAATTAGAATCCCATTTCTTACGTTTTTCTTTTGGTATATGTGCGTGAGCCAAACATCCAAATATACGCAGATTACTCAAATCTGGTTTATGTCCAGTCCAAGCTTCTTGAGGAGTCAAATCTTTTACTGCTATAGTTGGACTGCGATCTTTCAAATAACAAGCAGTTTTTATTGCTTCAGCCCAATACTCTTTAGATAAATTTCCGTCTTGTAACATTAAACGTGCTTTTTCTACCAATGTTCTATTTGCTGTTTCAGCAACCTCATTCTGTTGAGGTGTATATTCAATGGTTGACTGATGTTGAATCCCATGTTTCACAAGAAGTCTCTTTTTCTGATCGAAATTTAAAATCTTTAAATTTTTCTAAAATTTCAGATTTGTGTCAAAAAATAAATAAACGTTTTTCTTGTAAAATCATCAATGAAAGTTAAATGGTATCTTTTTCCACTTATTAGACATAGGTCCGCACACGTCTGAATGCACTAAGTCTAGTTTATTCTTTGCTCTCGTGACCTTTTCTTTTGGAAATGGGTTTCGGTGTTGTTTACCTCTTAAACACGCTGTACAAATGTTTTCTTTCGCACATTCATTTGAATAGGTAACACCGTTTACTAATCCTCCTTCTAAACGTTTCATACCTCCAACACTTAAATGTCTTAAGACGACGGTGCCAAATTTCATAATCGTTATTCTTGTTTTCAGCAAAACATGCTACTACATTTCTTTTCACCAAATCTCACTTGTAGAGTTCTCTGTTTGTAGATTTTGCACATGCAATAAAATTTCTAGTTTGACAATCTCTCATTTCACAAACTCGTTTGTTTTCAAAAACTGTTCTAATTCCCTTTCTTCCTAATTGCTTACAAGATATCAAATTGAATTTTAATCCTGGTGCATATTTTACATCACGTATTGGAGTTTCAACTATCTTTCCATTAATTTGTAATAATGTTGTTACTTCTCCAACACTTATAATCTTGAAATGTTCACCAGATGCAGTAGTCACTGTACCACTATCTTCCAATGTTTTAACATTTTTTAACCAATCAGAACGTCCAGTTAAATAAACCGAAGCACCTGAATCTACATACTAGTCGTCAATGTTGAGATTTCTAACGCCGAGTGCAGTAGTATGTACAACTAATCCTGTTTCTGATTTTTTATACGTAGGTTTCTTAGGGGCTTTACAATATTTAGCTAAATGCCCAAATTTATTGCAGTTAGAGCATTTTCCTTTAAACGAATAATTTTGATTCTGAATTCCTCCTTTAGCATATTGCTGCCTATTAACAAATAAAGCCGATTCTTTATCTTGATTTTCATATTTTGTTACTTCTGCCAATCATCTTTCTTTAACCAAATCAGTTGTTAACTTTAGTCCACAGTTTTCAGGAGTCATTATTAATGGTTTAAAATGATCAGGTAAACTAAAGAAAATCAACGCTGCTAATACACCACCTTTAATTTCATTATCAATTGACTTCAACTGTTGAGCAATTTTTATTTTTCTATTTAGGTAATCATCCATACCTGTACAATCTGCCTAACGTATTATAACTAAGTGTTCAATTAATGTTGCAACTCTAGAGAAACCCTTTGATTCGTATATCTGTTCAAGGCGTTCCCATACATTATTTCCCGTTTTTAAATCTCTGATTTCTGTATAGATTGTTTGCCCAATTTTTCACGTTTGCCCAATTTTTCATTAAATTTAGTTCCATTTACATAATCCCATAATTCACAGTTTATGAGATGTATTTTCATACTGAACTTCCAGTCCATATAATTAGCAATACCTTCGAGTTTTACAAATGACGCTGGAACTGTCGTACAGGATATGGAAGTCATATCGTAAAATTCTTAATGAATTCTTCTTGATTATTTGCAACAAAGATACCTTTCTTGACACAGAACTACTATACAGTTTAATATTTAGAGTTTTGGACCCATAACCTGATGAAAGTGTGCAAAGAAAGGGATCGGGACTGACAAGGTTTGGATGTATTTTATTAACAGCCAACTATATATTATTTATAACACCAAGGTGGGTTGATTCTAAGTGATAATCCAAATCAATATCTCAACAGGAAGCATTTGCAAATGGGTTAAATGATAGTGAAATTAAATTAATAATAAAAAACCGAAATTATTCTAAACTTAAAGAGGCAGTAAATAGTGCAATAGAAGAAAAAAGAGTAAAACAAAATGATGGTAGAGAACATGTTTTTTATGCTCGGGATCATAAACAAAATCAATTTAGTTTAAGAGGTAAATTTAATGGAAAGAAATACTATAGTAAAGGAAACAACTTTCAAAATAATAAATATGTTCCTAGATTTCAAAATAAATCGCGCGGTTCAGGTCGTGGTTATTATAATAACTCAAACCGTGGTGGAAACAATTATAGAAGCATTGATACATCGGATAGATATAATAATAGAAACAATAATAGGAGTCAAGAAATAGTGCAATGTATGAATGAGGAGGAAGTTGGGAAATCAGCACAGAATGTGAATCAGCAGCACATTCCTGATACTATTGAATATGATATTATTGAACCCGAGAAGGACGAGTTTCACAAAAAATTTCGTGCCTATTAGCAATATTATTAATAACAAAGTATTTGTTTTAAATATTAAAGGGTTAAGTTACTTACGTATAGATTATAGAAACAACGAAATGTTTTTGTTTAGACAAAGCTAAACAGACGAACTGCACGGCCAAGGTTAGCGCGCCAATTAACCCAGAAAAAAGTGTTATTATAATATGTAACACTATACACCTATGTTTAGGTGTATAAAATATAACATATAAATAAACATGCATTGTAATATAAATAGTAAACATTGTAATATAACTTGTAATCAGATTCATGGTCAATTAAAATATATAAATTGGCCAAAATGTAATATAATAAACCAGTCTTAATTGTAACCGCAGTTTTGATTCACCCTAATAGTACTTAGTACTATTAACCTATATACGTTGACAGTGGAACTTACAACTCCACTACTGTGTCCAAATTTACAACTTGGATGCCAGCGTACATTTGGTCCTTCGAGCAAAAAAGTGAATTAGTGACGAAATACAGTCGACTACATCCTGTAGATTCAATCCAGAATCTACTCTGAACAAATTAGAAACAACACAACTTACAATTGTGCGACGCAGTTCAGTTTACCTTACAAGTAAATTGTACTCACAAACCACAACTCATAATAGACTTACAGCCTGTATGAGATTGTTCAACAAATTATCAAATTAATACTTTGTAAAAGTTTAAAATGCATGGTGTTGCATACATTAAGGGCGTTCAAACAGTATGTCAACTTGTACATTTTTTACGTTTTTAAATATTTATTTCAAAAATTTATC
Organism: Cryptophagus acutangulus; assembly: GCA_963556235.1. Classification (NCBI taxonomy): domain Eukaryota; kingdom Metazoa; phylum Arthropoda; class Insecta; order Coleoptera; family Cryptophagidae; genus Cryptophagus; species Cryptophagus acutangulus. The sequence continues at coordinate 3,740,482 of OY744571.1, forward strand.
AAATTTGAAATAATAACTTCGGCACTTTTTAATAACTTTTACGCAAATTAATATTTTTCAAAAATTCAAAAAGCATCGTGTTGTATACATCAAGGGCTTTATAACAGTATATCTACTTGTATATTTTATTACGTTTTTAATAATTTATTTTAAAAATTCATCAAATTTTAAATAATAGCTTGGGCACTTTTTAATAACTTTTATTCAAATTAATACTTTTCAAAAGTTTAAAAAGCATTGTGTTGCATACATTAAGGGCGTTCAAACAGTATGTTTACTTGTACATTTTTTACATTTTTAGTTATTTATTTTAAAAATTTATCAAACTTGAATTAATAACTTGGCTCACTTTTTAATAACTTTTACGCAAATTAATATTTTTTAAAAATTCAAAAAGCATCGTGTTGCATACATCAAGGGCGTTCCAGCAGTAAGTTTACTTGTACATTTTTATTATGTTTTTAATTATTTATTTCAAAAATTTATCAAATTTGAAATAATAACTTCGGTACTTTTTAATGACTTTTACGCAAATTAATATTTTTCAAAAATTTAAAAAGCATCATGTTGCATACATCAAGGGCTTTCCAACGCTATTTCTATTTGATAGTTTTATTACGTTTTTATTGATTTATTTTAAAAATTCATCAAATTTGAAATAATAACTTGGGCACTTTTTAATAACTTTTATTCAATTTAATATTTTTGAAAAATTCAAAACGCATCGTGTTGCATCAAGGACTTTCCAACTATATGTTTACTTGTTTATTTTATTACTTTTTTATTTATTTATTTTAAAAATTCATCAAATTTCAAATAATAACTTGGGCACTTTTTAATAACTTTTAGTCAAATTAATACTTTGTAAAAGTTTAAAATGCATGGTGTTGCGTACATTAAGGGCGTTCAAACAATATGTCAACTTGTACATTTTTTACGTTTTTAATTATTTATTGTAAAAAATTAACAAATTTGAAATAATAACTTTGCTCACTTTTTAATAACTTTTACGCAAATTAATATTTTTTAAAACTTCAAAAAGCATCGTGTTGCATACATCAAGGGTTTTCCAACAGTATTATTACTTGTACATTTTGTTACGTTTTGAATTATTTGTTTTAAAAATTCATCAAGTTAGAAATAATAACTTCGGCTTTTTTTAATAACTTTTATGCAAATTAATATTTTTCAAATATTCAAAACGCATCGTGTTGCATACATTAAGGGTTTTCTAACAGTATAGTTACTTGTACTTTTTTTACGTTTTTAAATATTTATTTCAAAAATTTATCAAATTTGAAATAATAACTTCGGCACTTTTTAATAACTTTTACGCAAATTAATATTTTTCAAAAATTCAAAAACCATTGTGTTGCATACATCAAGGGCTTCATAACAGTATATCTACTTGTATATTTTATTACGTTTTTAATGATTTATTTTGAAAATTCATCAAATTTTAAATAATAACTTGGGCACTTTTTAATGACTTTTACGCAAATTAATATTTTTTAAAACTTCAAAAAGCATCGTGTTGCATACATCAAGGGTTTTCCAACAGTATTATTACTTGTACATTTTTTTACGTTTTTAATTATTTATTTTAAAAATTCATCAAGTTAGAAATAATAACTTCGGCTTTTTTTAATAACTTTTATGTAAATTCATATTTTTTAAATATTCAAAACGCACCGTGTTGCATACATCAAGGGCTTTCTAACAGTAGGGTTACTTGTACTTTTTTTACGTTTTTGATTATTTATTTTAAAAATTTATCAAATTTGGAATAATAACTTCGGCCCTTTTTAATAACTTTTACGCAAATTAATATTTTTCAAAAATTCAAAAACCATTGTGTTGCATACATCAAAAGCTTTATAACAGTATATCAAGGGCTTTCTAACACTATTTTTACTTGATAGATTTATTACGTTTTTAATGATTTATTTTAAAAATTCATCAAATTTGAAATAATAACTTGGGAACTTTTTAATAACTTTTATTCAATTTAATATTTTTTAAAATATCAAAATGCACCGTGTTGCATACATCAAGGGCTTTCCAACAGTATATTTACTTGTATATTTTATTACGTTTTTATTTATTTATGTTAAAAATTCATCAAATTTTAAATAATAACTTGGGCACTTTTTAATAACTTTTATTCAAATTAATACTTTTTAAAAGTTCAAAAAGCATCGTGTTGCATACATTAAGGGTGTTCAAACAGAATGTCTACTTGTACATTTTTTACGTTTTTAATTATCTATTTTAAAAATTTATCAAATTTGAAATAATAACTTTGCTCACTTTTTAATAACTTTTATTCAAATTAATATTTTTCAAAAATTCAAAAAGCATCGTGTTGCATACATCAAGGGATTTATAACAGTATATCTACTTGCATATTTTATTACGTTTTTAATAATTTATTTTGAAAATTCATTGAATTTTAAATAATAGCATGGGCACTTTTTAATAACTTTTACCCAAATTAATATTTTTCAAAAATTCGAAAAGCATCGTGTTGCATACATCAAGGGGTTTTCAGCAGTAATTTTAATTGTACATTTTTTTATGTTTTCAATTATTTATTTCAAAAATTCATCAAATTTTAAATAATAACTTGGGCACTTTTTAATGACTTTTACGCAAATTAATATTTTTTAAAACTTCAAAAAGCATCGTGTTGCATACATCAAGGACTTTCCAACAGTATGTCTACTTGTTTATTTTATTAATTTTTTATTTATTTATTTTAAAAATTCATCAAATTTCAAATAATAACTTGGGCACTTTTTAATAACTTTTATTCAAATTAATACTTTGTAAAAGTTTAAAATGCATGGTGTTGCGTACATTAAGGGCGTTCAAACAATATGTCAACTTGTACATTTTTTACGTTTTTAATTATTTATTGTAAAAAATTAACAAATTTGAAATAATAACTTTGCTCACTTTTTAATAACTTTTACGCAAATTAATATTTTTTAAAATTTCAAAAAGCATCGTGTTGCATACATCAAGGGTTTTCCAACAGTATTATTACTTGTACATTTTTTTACGTTTTGAATTATTTGTTTTAAAAATTCATCAAGTTAGAAATAATAACTTCGGCTTTTTTTAATAACTTTTATGCAAATTAATATTTTTCAAATATTCAAAACGCATCGTGTTGCATACATTAAGGGTTTCCTAACAGTATAGTTACTTGTACTTTTTTTACGTTTTTAATTATTTATTTCAAAAATTTATCAAATTTGAAATAATAACTTCGGCACTTTTTAATAACTTTTACGCAAATTAATATTTTTCAAAAATTCAAAAACCATTGTGTTGCATACATCAAGGTCTTCATAACAGTATATCTACTTGTATATTTTATTACGTTTTTAATGATTTATTTTGAAAATTCATCAAATTTTAAATAATAACTTGGGCACTTTTTAATGACTTTTACACAAATTAATATTTTTTAAAACTTCAAAAAGCATCGTGTTGCATACATCAAGGGTTTTCCAACAGTATTATTACTTGTACATTTTTTTACGTTTTTAATTAATTATTTTAAAAATTCATCAAGTTAGAAATAATAACTTCGGCTTTTTTTAATAACTTTTATGCAAATTCATATTTTTTAAATATTCAAAACGCATCGTGTTGCATACATCAAGGGCTTTCTAACAGTAGGGTTACTTGTACTTTTTTTACGTTTTTGATTATTTATTTTAAAAATTTATCAAATTTGGAATAATAACTTCGGCACTTTTTAATAACTTTTACGCAAATTAATATTTTTCAAAAATTCAAAAACCATTGTGTTGCATACATCAAAAGCTTTATAACAGTATATCAAGGGCTTTCTAACACTATTTTTACTTGATAGTTTTATTACGTTTTTAATAATTTATTTTAAAAATTCATCAAATTTGAAATAATAACTTGGGAACTTTTTAATAACTTTTATTCAATTTAATATTTTTTAAAATATCAAAATGCACCGTGTTGCATACATCAAGGGCTTTCCAACAGTATGTCTACTTGTTAATTTTATTACTTTTTTATTTATTTATTTTAAAAATTCATCAAATTTCAAATAATAACTTGGGCACTTTTTAATAACTTTTATTCAAATTAATACTTTTTAAAAGATCAAAAAGCATCGTGTTGCATACATTAAGGGCGTTCTAACAGTATGTCTACTTGTACATTTTTACGTATTTAGTTATTTATTTTAAAAATTTATTAAATTTGAATTAATAACTTTGCTCACATTTTAATAACTTTTACGCAAATTAATATTTTTCAAAAATTCGAAAAGCATAGTGTTGCATACATCAAGGGCTTTCTAACACTATTTCTACTTGATAGTTTTATTACGTTTTAATGATTTATTTTAAAAATTCATCAAATTTGAAATAATAACTTGGGAACTTTTTAATAACTTTTATTCAATTTAATATTTTTTAAAAATTCAAAATGCACCGTGTTGCATACATCAAGGGCTTTCCAACAGTATTATTACTTGTACATTTTTTTACGTTTTTAATTATTTGTTTTAAAAATTCATCAAGTTAGAAATAATAACTTCGGCACTTTTTAATAACTTTTACGCAAATTAATATTTTTCAAAAATTCAAAAACCGTTGTGTTGCATACATCAAGTGCTTCATAACAGTATATCTACTTGTATATTTTATTACGTTTTTAATGATTTATTTTGAAAATTCATCAAATTTTAAATAATAGCATGGGCACTTTTAAATAACTTTTACCCAAATTAATATTTTTCAAAAATTCGAAAAGCATCGTGTTGCATACATCTAGGAGTTTTCAGCAGTAATTTTAATTGTACATTTTTTTATGTTTTCAATTATTTATTTCAAAAATTCATCAAATTTTAAATAATAACTTGGGCACTTTTTAATGACTTTTACGCAAATTAATATTTTTTAAAACTTCAAAAAGCATAGTGTTGCATACATCAAGGGTTTTCCAACAGTATTATTACTTGTACATTTTTTTACGTTTTTAATTATTTATTTTAAAAATTCATCAAGTTAGAAATAAAAACTTCGGCTTTTTTTAATAACTTTTATGCAAATTCATATTTTTTAAATATTCAAAACGCATCGTGTTGCATACATCAAGGGCTTTCTAACAGTAGGGTTACTTGTACTTTTTTTACGTTTTTGATTATTTATTTTAAAAAATTATCAAATTTGGAATAATAACTTCGGCACTTTTTAATAACTTTTACGCAAATTAATATTTTTCAAAAATTCAAAAACCATTGTGTTGCATACATCAAAGGCTTTATAACAGTATATCAATGGCTTTCTAACACTATTTCTACTTGGTAGTTTTATTACGTTTTTAATGATTTATTTTAAAAATTCATCAAATTTGAAATAATAACTTGGGCACTTTTTAATAACTTTTATTCAAATTAATACTTTTTAAAAGTTCAAAATGCATCGTGTTGCATACATTAAGGGCGTTCAAACAGAATGTCTACTTGTACAATTTTTACGTTTTAATTATCTATTTTAAAAATTTATCAAATTTGAAATAATAACTTTGCTCACTTTTTAATAACTTTTATTCAAATTAATATTTTTCAAAAATTCAAAAAGCATCGTGTTGCATACATCAAGGGCTTTATAACAGTATATCTACTTGTATATTTTATTACGTTTTTAATAATTTATTTTAAAAATTCATCAAATTTTAAATAATAGCTTGGGCACTTTTTAATAACTTTTATTCAAATTAATACTTTTCAAAAGTTTAAAAAGCATTGTGTTGCATACATTAAGGGCGTTCAAACAGTATGTTTACTTGTACATTTTTTACATTTTTAGTTATTTATTTTAAAAATTTATCAAACTTGAATTAATAACTTGGCTCACTTTTTAATAACTTTTACGCAAATTAATATTTTTCAAAAATTCAAAAAGCATCGTGTTGCATACATCAAGGGCGTTCCAGCAGTAAGTTTACTTGTACATTTTTATTATGTTTTTAATTATTTATTTCAAAAATTTATCAAATTTGAAATAATAACTTCGGTACTTTTTAATGACTTTTACGCAAATTAATATTTTTCAAAAATTTAAAAAGCATCATGTTGCATACATCAAGGGCTTTCCAACGCTATTTCTATTTGATAGTTTTATTACGTTTTTATTGATTTATTTGAAAAATTCATCAAATTTGAAATAATAACTTGGGCACTTTTTAATAACTTTTATTCAATTTAATATTTTTGAAAAATTCAAAACGCATCGTGTTGCATACATCAAGGACTTTCCAACAGTATGTCTACTTGTTTATTATATTACTTTTTTATTTATTTATTTTAAAAATTCATCAAATTTCAAATAATAACTTGGGCACTTTTTAATAACTTTTATTCAAATTAATACTTTGTAAAAGTTTAAAATGCATGGTGTTGCGTACATTAAGGGCGTTCAAACAATATGTCAACTTGTACATTTTTTACGTTTTTAATTATTTATTGTAAAAAATTAACAAATTTGAAATAATAACTTTGCTCACTTTTTAATAACTTTTACGCAAATTAATATTTTTTAAAACTTCAAAAAGCATCGTGTTGCATACATCAAGGGTTTTCCAACAGTATTATTACTTGTACATTTTTTTACGTTTTGAATTATTTGTTTTAAAAATTCATCAAGTTAGAAATAATAACTTCGGCTTTTTTTAATAACTTTTATGCAAATTAATATTTTTCAAATATTCAAAACGCATCGTGTTGCATACATTAAGGGTTTTCTAACAGTATAGTTACTTGTACTTTTTTTACGTTTTTAATTATTTATTTCAAAAATTTATCAAATTTGAAATAATAACTTCGGCACTTTTTAATAACTTTTACGCAAATTAATATTTTTCAAAAATTCAAAAAGCATTGTGTTGCATACATCAATGGCTTTCTAACACTATTTCTACTTGATAGTTTTATTACGTTTTTATTGATTTATTTTAAAAATTCATCAAATTTGAAATAATAACTTGGGAACTATTTAATAACTTTTATTCAATTTAATATTTTTTTAAAATTCAAAACGCACCGTGTTGCATACATCAAGGGCTTTCCAACAGTATATCTACTTGTATATTTTATCACGTTTTTATTTATTTATTTTATAAATTCATCAAATTTTAATTAATAACTTGGGCACTTTTTAATAACTTTTATTCAAATTAATACTTTTTAAAAGTTCAAAAAGCATCGTGTTGCATACATTAAGGGCGTTTAAACAGTATGTCTACTTGTAAATTTTTTACGTTTTTAATTATTTATTTTAAAAATATCTCAACACCCCCACTTGATGAGGTAACACATATATTTTTTTATAACTGAATACCCATTTGTTCTCTGCACCAGTCATCCTTTTCTCTGTTAACTGCTTTGGTTAAGGAATCAGCTACCATATTTTCTGTAGAAATCTTTAATATTTGAATTTGTTTATTTTGAACCGATTTACGAACAAAATGATGCTGAACATCAATATGTTTTGTTCTTGCATGATGTGTAGAATTTTTGGACAGATCAATAGCACTTTTATTGTCACAATAAATAGTTATTGTATTATTTTCAGTTATTTGTAATTCTTTTGCTAACATTTTAAGCCATATTGCTTCTTGTGTGGCATGAGCAAGTGCTATGTATTCGGCTTCTGTAGTAGAACGAGCAACGGTTTGTTGCTTTTTTCTCGACCAACTTACTGTACAATTAGACATTTTGAACATATAACCGCTTATAGATTTTCTATCATCTCTATCATCGGCATAATCTGACTCAGTTAAATCAACCAGCTTTATGCATTTGCTCTTCTGATAAACCAATTTTGCAGTTGTTGTACCGCGTAAATACTTCATAACTCGCTTCACAGCAGTCTAGTGCTACTTTCCTGGGTTTGCATTAAACTTGCTTAACACCCCCACTGCAAATTCTATATCTGGTCTTATAGCTTGAGCTGCATAAAGTAGACTTCCTATAGCCATCTGATAAGGAATCTTTTGCATTTCATTATTTTCTTCATCATTTAGTGGTTTTAAATTTTTGCTTAATTTTTGTTTAACTGCCAGCGGATTACTAACTGGATTCGAATCACTCATGTTAAAACGTCGTAAAACATTTTGAATATAGCTTTCCTGATCCAAACTGATTATACCAGCATTTCTATTTCTTTTTATTCGTATGCCTAAACAGTGATTTGCTTCACCAAAATCTTTCATTTCTATTCTTTTCATTAGTTCTTCTTTAAACCATCTTTTTGTGTTATTATTATTTGAAAATATTAATAAGTCATCCACATAAATTGCGACTATGATACTATTGCCCCCTTTAAAATAATAATAAACGCAAACATCAAATTTGGCTTGAGTTAGACCAATTTTCTTTAATTTACTATCAAGTTTTTGATTCCATAAACGACTGGATTGTTTTAACCCATACAAAGCTTTTTGTAATTTGCGTTCTTTGTCCAAATTTTGCTTATCTTCTAACATCTCCGGTTGCTCCATGTAAATATCAGCATTATCTATTTTTGGTTGCAAAAATGCAGTAACTGCATCCATTTGATCAATGTTCCAATCAAAATGAGCAGATAACGCTGTAAGAACACGTAAAGGTGTTCCTCGCACCACTGGCAAAAAGGTTTCATCGTAATCTATTTCGTATACTTGTGAGAATCCTTTAATGACTAACCTTGCTTTGTATCTAATTGTTTTACCATTTCCATCCTTTTTCTTTCGTAAAACCCATTTGCAAGAAATTGTTTTACGACCTTCTGGTAAATTTACAAGGTCCCAAGTCTTATTTTTAATTAGCGATGAATATTCTTCTTGCATAGCTTGCTTTCAGTTTTCTGCATCATTTTTTTTTAATGCTTCATGAATATTATTGGGATTTCCATCATTATCGATGCTTATTGCTGCACACATGACAAAGTTTTCAAACTTACTTGGTAAATTAATATTTTTTTGAAGGCGACTTCGTTTGTTTTCTTCCAAAGGTTCATTCAATCTTTGACTAGAATCTTGAGCTTCCTCGTTAATTACACTATCTTCAATAATATTACTTATATATTCTTTAGGTATATCTTCAACATTATTTTTTTGAAACATATTTTCAACATCTTCATCTGGATTTTCTATTATTAAATCTTCACTTGCATTATTAATATTTCTAAGATTATTAGAAACATGTATTTCGTTATTTTTATTTTCAATGACTTCTTTGGGAGTAATAAATATTTCTGACTCTTCATAAAACAAATCTTGTAAATTTTCTTCAATGTCTTCTTTTAGAATATGTTTTTCGTCAAATACAAGATCTCTTGATCGTACTATTTCTTTGTTCTTCTTCTTTATAAGTCGAAATCTCTTAGCATTTTCACAATATCCAACAAAAATGTATTCTGAAGAATTAGAATCCCATTTCTTACGTTTTTCTTTTGGTATATGTGCGTAAGCCAAACATCCAAATATACGCAGATTACTCAAATCTGGTTTATGTCCAGTCCAAGCTTCTTGAGGGGTCAAATCTTTTACTGCTATAGTTGGACTGCGATCTTTCAAATAACAAGCAGTTTTTAATGCTTCAGCCCAATACTCTTTAGATAAATTTCCGTCTTGTAACATTAAACGTGCTTTTTCTACCAATGTTCTATTTGCTGTTTCAGCAACCTCATTCTGTTGAGGTGTATATTCAATGGTTTCATGTTTCACAAGAAGTCTCTTTTTCTGATCGAAATTTAAAATCTTTAAATTTTTCTAAAATTTCAGATTTGTGTCAAAAAATAAATAAACGTTTTTCTTGTAAAATCATCAATGAAAGTTAAATATCTTTTTCCACTTATTAGACATAAGTCCGCACACGTCTGAATGCACTAAGTCTAGTTTATTCTTTGCTCTCGTGACCTTTTCTTTTGGAAATGGGTTTCGGTGTTGTTTACCTCTTAAACACGCTGTACAAATGTTTTCTTTCGCACATTCATTTGAATAGGTAACACCGTTTACTAATCCTCCTTCTAAACGTTTCATACCTCCAACACTTAAATGTCCAAGACGACGGTGCCAAATTTCATAATCGTTATTCTTGTTTTCAGCAAAACATGCTACTACATTTCTTTTCACCAAATCTCACTTGTAGAGTTCTCTGTTTGTAGATTTTGCACATGCAATAAAATTTCTAGTTTGACAATCTCTCATTTCACAAACTCGTTTGTTTTCAAAAACTGTTCTAATTCCCTTTCTTCCTAATTGCTTACAAGATATCAAATTGAATTTTAATCCTGGTGCATATTTTACATCACGTATTGGAGTTTCAACTATCTTTCCATTAATTTGTAATAATGTTGTTACTTCTCCAACACTTATAATCTTGAAATGTTCACCAGATGCAGTGGTCACTGTACCACTATCTTCCAATGTTTGAACATTTTTTAACCAATCAGAACGTCCAGTTAAATAAACCGAAGCACCTGAATCTACATACTAGTCGTCAATGTTGAGATTTCTAACGCCGAGTGCAGTAGTATGTACAACTAATCCTGTTTCTGATTTTTTATACGTAGGTTTCGTAGGGGCTTTACAATATTTAGCTAAATGCCCAAATTTATTGCAGTTAGAGCATTTTCCTTTAAACGAATAATTTTGATTCTGAATTCCTCCTTTAGCATATTGCTGCCTATTAACAAATAAAGCCGATTCTTTATCTTGATTTTCATATTTTGTTACTTCTGCCAATCATCTTTCTTTAACCAAATCAGTTGTTAACTTTAGTCCACAGTTTTCAGGAGTCATTATTAATGGTTTAAAATGATCAGGTAAACTAAAGAAAATCAACGCTGCTAATACACCACCTTTAATTTCATTATCAATTGACTTCAACTGTTGAGCAATTTTTATTTTTCTATTTAGGTAATCATCCATACCTGTACAATCTGCCTAACGTATTATAACTAATTGTTCAATTAATGTTGCAACTCTAGAGAAACCCTTTGATTCGTATATCTGTTCAAGGCGTTCCCATACATTATTTCCCGTTTTTAAATCTCTGATTTCTGTATAGATTGTTTGCCCAATTTTTCACGTTTGCCCAATTTTTTATTAAATTTAGTTCCATTTACATAATCCCATAATTCACAGTTTATGAGATGTATTTTCATACTGAACTTCCAGTCCATATAATTAGCAATACCTTCGAGTTTTTCAAATGACGCTGGAACTGTCGTACAGGATATGGAAGTCATATCGTAAAATTCTTAATGAATTCTTCTTGATTATTTGCAACAAAGATACCTTTCTTGACACAGAACTACTATACAGTTTAATATTTAGAGTTTTGGACCCATAACCTGATGAAAGTGTGCAAAGAAAGGGATCGGGACTGACAAGGTTTGGATGTATTTTATTAACAGCCAACTATATATTATTTATAACACCAAGGTGGGTTGATTCTAAGTGATAATCCAAATCAATATCTCAACAGGAAGCATTTGCAAATGGGTTAAATGATAGTGAAATTAAATTAATAATAAAAAACCGAAATTATTCTAAACTTAAAGAGGCAGTAAATAGTGCAATAGAAGAAAAAAGAGTAAAACAAAATGATGGTAGAGAACATGTTTTTTATGCTCGGGATCATAAACAAAATCAATTTAGTTTAAGAGGTAAATTTAACGGAAAGAAATACTATAGTAAAGGAAACAACTTTCAAAATAATAAATATGTTCCTAGATTTCAAAATAAATCGCGCGGTTCAGGTCGTGGTTATTATAATAACTCAAACCGTGGTGGAAACAATTATAGAAGCATTGATACATCGGATAGATATAATAATAGAAACAATAATAGGAGTCAAGAAATAGTGCAATGTATGAATGAGGAGGAAGTTGGGAAATCAGCACAGAATGTGAATCAGCAGCACATTCCTGATACTATTGAATATGATATTATTGAACCCGAGAAGGACGAGTTTCACAAAAAATTTTGTGCCTATTAGCAATATTATTAATAACAAAGCTTTGCTCAGTAAACGCCCGATCTAGGTTGACGCGAACCAACTTAAATACCTCCTGTAAGAGGGCGAGCCTCTCCGTCTGGGCCTTGTACAGTTCTGGTGGTGGGTTAGGGTCGGTTACCACGGGGTCTTCGCCATTCTCACGCTCGTCCGGAACGTGAGGCTGGCGGTGTAGGGCGTTGGGGAGTTGTAACTCTCTCCCAAAGTTTAGAAACGCAGGGGAGTATCCGGTGGACTCTTGTTTGGCGCTATTGATAGCCATTAGGAAGGCGGGTAGTTGCTGATCCCACTTCCTATGATCCTGATTGCAGAATTGGACAATCATTGTCTTAAGGACGCGGTTGGCTCGTTCTACCGGGTTGGCTTGCGGGGTGTAGGGCGGTGTGAAACGGTGGCGAATCCCTAGATCCTTCAGCAAACTGCCAAAGACTCTACTGGTAAACTGGGTACCATTGTCGCTCAAAACCAAGTCTGGACACCCAAAGCGGGTAATTACCTCGTCAAACAAGGCGCGGGTGACGTTACTAGCGGTAGCACTCGATAGCGGTTTGCAGTGTACTTCGAAAAACGGTCCTGGAAAACTACCAGGAATGTATTGCCCTTAGTGGACCGCGGTAAGGGTCCAACAAGGTCTGTACTTACCGTTTCCCAGGGTCGCAAGGTGATTGCCGGCTGCATCTTTCCTGCAGTGGTTTGCTGTTGAGCTTTGAATTGCTGACAGGGTATGCAAGCCCGCACATGTTTAGTGATATCTCTAAACATGCCGGGCCAATAGTATCGTTGGGCAATTCGACTGATCGACTTAGTGATACCTAGGTGACCAGCCGTCGGGGCGTCGTGATTTTCAGAGAGTACTCCTTTGCGCAGAGGTGTAGGTACGCAAAGTTTCCAGGGGTCGGAAAATTCGCAGTCCTTCAGGTCGGTGTGGTCCCAAAAGTGACGGTAAAGGCGGTTTTCACGGATCTGATAGTCGGGAAAATTTGCGGGGTCTTTGGTTACGGCTTGGATCAGTTTGTCATACCAGTTGCAATTTCCGGCGACTTCGACGGTGCACAACCCACCCACATCTTCGTCAACAGAAGCATGCGGCATGGGCTGTCGGGATAAGGCATCGGCTACTCGGTTCACCGTGCCTTTGCGGTACTGAATGTCGAAGTCGTATTGCTGGAGAAAGACACTCCATCTGGCTAACCGACTGGCGGGGCTTTTGATAGAATGAAGCCAGCGCAGAGACTGGTAGTCGGTAATCACGGTAAACGGATATAACTCGAGATAGGGGCGCATCTTCTCTATCCCGTAGATGATGGCCAAGCATTCTTTTTCAGTGACGGAATAGTTCTTCTCGGCTGGGGATAGAGTCCGACTAGCATAGGCAATGACTCTGTCATGCCTATCTAAACGCTGCGTTAAAGCGACGCCTAAACCATAGTCGGAGGCGTCGGTCTGCAAAATAAAACGGTGAGCAAAATCGGGGCAGGCTAATACGGGGGCCTCAGTCAGTGCGGTTTTTAGTGCCTGAAACGCACTTTCGTGTGACTCACTCCAGGTCCAACGGTAACCTTTACGGAGTAACTGGTTTAATGGGCTTGCCATTTTGGAGAAGTTCTCGATGAACCGACGGTACCAGGAGGCGACACCAAGAAACTGCGCAACGTCTTGACGTTTATCGGCGATGGTATTCCTAGGATAGCTGTCACCTTCTCTGGGTCGGTACTGATTCCTTCGGCAGTGACGACGTGACCTAAATAAGTTAATGACTTACGACCAAATTGGCATTTGTCCGGGTTTAGTTACAAGCTAGCGGTTTGTAGTCTTCGGAAGACTTCACGGAGGTTGCTCAGGTGTTCCTCGAAAGTTCGGCCTAGAATGATGATGTCATCTAGATACGCAAAGGTATGCGGTTCCATGTCAGGGCCAATGATTTGGTCTAACAGGCGCTGGAAGGTGGCAGGGGCAGAGTGTAAACCGAACGGCATGACTCGGAACTGAAACAAACCTTTTCCGGCAACGGTAAAAGCGGTTATTGGTTTGCTCTCGGGTGATAACGGGATCTGCCAGTAGCCTTGTTTGAGGTCTAGCGTACTGATATATCGCGCTCCACGGAGTTTATCTAGGATGGCGTTGATGTACGGCAAAGGGTATGCAACCTTTCGTGTCACATCATTGACTTTGCGAAAGTCGATGCAAAACCTAGGCTTGCCGTTTTTCTTCCTCACGATGACTACGGGAGAACTCCATGGGCTGTTGGACGGTTCGATGATTCCATCAGCCAACATCTGATCCACCTCTTTGTATACAATTTCTTGCATACGAGGGTTTTGGGATCTATATCGCTGCTTAATCGGTGTCGGGTCGATTAGGCTGATATGATGTTGCGCGAGGCTAGTGGTTTCGGTCAGGCGGGTAAACGGCGGCAGTTCTCGGTGAAGAAAAGCTTGCAGGCGGTTTTCCTCTGCAGGACTTAACTGCAGTTTTGGGAGCGGTTCCTGGGCTTGTAACGGGGCTGTGGCAATTTCCACAGTGTTCCCTACGAGAAATCCTACGGTACCTTGGATGACGTTGATTTGGGCGTGGTACTTCTTCAGCAAGTCCATGCCTATGGTGACATCATTTACCAGGGTCGGCATACATAAAAATGGTTCGAGCGCCGTTGTAGCACCTAGTTTGGTAGTTAGCGTTATGACTCCGGCATTCGAAGATACTGTACCATCAGCTAATCTGGTGCTACAATTGGTGCTCACGGGACAAACATTGGATAGTAGCTGGGTAACGGCGGCTCCAACAGAAGATACCATAGCTCCGGTATCGACGAGAGCTATGAATCGATGTTGGTTTAACTCGATTGGAACAAACAATCGGTTATCGGAACAAACAGTGGTTGAGACAGCGGCAGGTAACAGCTGGGACGGTCTCGGCGACATACAGCTGCTCCCTAGTTTTCCGACGGCCTTGGGCAACGACAATCCTTGGACAGGATTCCAGTCGTTCCAAAACGCGAGCAGAAACTAAGGAACGCATTTCGACATTGAGTCTTCTGGTGTCCACTTTGGCCACATCTCCAGCAGGTCTGCGGCGTTACTTCGATGCGGCGGGGAACGTTAAGGGGTTGGAACGGCGGAGGTGGTCTATTAAATGTGACCGGTGGAACTCGGATAGGGAACTGACTCGGAGTAGGAGTAAAAGGGCGCGGTCGGGTATTCAGCGGAACGGGTATCGGTTTCCTCAACTTCTCCTGGATGACCTCCTGTTCTCGCAGTCGGTGTAGCAGATCATCCATGATCAGACACTCGGCTCGGCGGATAAATTGCTGCAATTCGGGGCAAAGGTTGTCGTAGCAACAATCCAAAGTTGCTTCCGCTGATACTCCGCCAATGCGTTGCAGTAACATCCGGATATGTTGCAGTACATCGCGTAGTCCACCGGTAAGAAATAACGGTTAAAACTTTCACAGAACTGATTCCAAGTACCGAGACGCGTTTGCTCTAACTGAAACCACGTTAGAGCTTTCTCTCGGAGGAGGTGAGGCATCCCCACAAGAAGTTGAGCCTGCGTGAGTCCGTACATAGTACGCATTTCCTCGATTCGGTCTAAAAACTCTAAGGGATCAGTGGTACCATTGAAATGGATATTCCACCGTCGGATCCACTCGATCCCGGAAAAATCGACGGCAAGTGGTCGACTGGAAACGGTTCCACCAATCCCACTGGACTGGGACGACGCTTGATGCGCCAGTGTGGTGGGAAAAATGGGCGGTGGTAAACCAGTCGAGGCGGTGGTGAAAACAGGGGGCACGCGTAACGGAAATGTTGGGGCGGCGGTGGTCGGCATGGGAGACACCGACGGCTCCAAAAATCTAATTAACCGGTATCTCATGGCGGAAACGGTGCCATGAGTCGGTAAACTGCGGATTTGCAATTCGTTAATTAATTCGGATTTCTTTAAAGGATATGTCCATCGTATATGAAATTAAAATTTCAGTGTCCATTTTGCAAAAAAATTAGATATGTTGCGAGCGAGCCACCTATTTCAAAAAAGGAGTTGGCAAAAACGAAACTAACTGCAGTTGAAGCAGCTGTTTGGGGTACTATGGCCATTGGCAGTGGGCACAACCAATTGGAAGAATTTATGTCAACTATGTTTATTAAACCAATTGATAAAGGCACTTTTGCTAAAATATAGCAACGTCTGGGATTAGTTTGGAAAAAAATTCTAAATACTTCAATGCTTGATGCGGGTGTAGAAGAAAAATATTTGGCTTTGGAAGCCGGTGATGTTACGGAAGATAATATCCCATTCATTTCTGTAGTGGTAGACGGAGGTTGGTCTCACCGAAGCCATGGACATCGATATGATGCAAATTCAGGGGTGGCATGCGTCATTGGATTGAAAACGAAGAAACTGCTTCATTTAGATGTAAGGAACAAATACTGTGCTAAATGTGAATATTTGGCCAGCCAAAATCTATCCACAGAGCATGAAAATTGCTATAAAAATTGGAGTGGTCCATCGTCATCCATGGAATCTGATATGATTGTGGAAGCATTTCGTTCTAGTAAAATGATTCACGGTCTGGAATATAGAATTATGATTGGCGATGGCGATTCTAGTGTGTACAAAAAGGTGTGTAGGTTTTCATTTGTTTTGGTGACTAATAAAGATGACAAAGAATTATCTGATTATAAAACGTTTATGATACGGTGCAATTCAAAAATAATGCCATTTTTTTTAGGTTACAGAACAGAATATGAAATATATGGCCGGCATGTTAAAAAAAGAGAATGTCCAAATCATGCAGTAAAATATTTTACCAAAAGCTTGTTTAACGTTCAAGGAAGTACTCCTGCTGGAAAAAGTTTGACAAAGCCTATTATTATGAAACTGAAAAATACCGCAAGGGCAGCAATTGCACATAATTGCGCTAAAGACAACGGTGTTGTCGAAAATCTAATAATAGATTTAAAAAATACACCATTACATGTGTTTGGTCTTCACGATGCTTGCAAAAGCTATTATTGCAAAAAACTAAAAACTGATGTATCCACTACAACACTTTCGCCCAGTAAGTTGCTAAGTTTGGATTTAATTAATGAATGTTTAAAACCGTAAATAAGAAAAGCTTCTCAAATGATGACCAATGATACCAGTAATTTAGCTGAAAATTTTATGTCTTTGGTGGCCAAATTCAGCGGAGGGAAGCAGATCAATCGAGGCAAACGAGATTCGTATGCTTTCCGAGCTTACGGAGCGGGGCTAGATTTTCAGTATAGTCCAATTTGGCATTCAAAGGCAATGAAGTCGGTAACCGGAACAAATCCTGCAACACCAATAAAAACTACGGCTTACAGAAGACTGAAGAGGTTACAGTCTAGTCAAAAGTCAACACGCCGAAACTTATTTAATAAGAAAAAAAAAATTAGTCGACATGAGGGAAAAAAGGATTATGGAGAGACATGTCAGCAGCCAGTCATGGATTCTACAGACTTAGAAATAGAGTGCCAAACTTCCAGGAATAAGTTTTGTTTAACCTCCGATCAAAGGGACAAAATTGAATTAGAAACCCGAAAACAAGCTGAAAGTGAAGAATGGTTCCTACAGAGAAAAAATCGGGTAACAGCATCAAACTTTGGATTGATTTGTTAAAGAAGGTCAACTTCTAAATGGGCGCCTGTAGTAAAGAAATTATTATAGCAGGATCCTTTTCAGAACGAAGCTATGAATTATGGCCGAATCAACGAAACCACGGCATTGAAAGCTTACGAAGTCAAGACAAAGCACAAAGTCACATCATGTGGACTATTTGTTGATGCTGAGTTTAGGTATCTTGGAGCTTCTCCTGGCGGAATTATAGATAATGAGCACGTTATAATTGAGGTGAAATTTCCAAAATCAGCTGAAAATATGTCAATAAATGAAGCCTGCATAAATTTGAAATACTTTTGCCTAGATAAAAAAACAACCACGTTAAAAAAATCTCACGATTATTATTTCCAAATCCAAGGGCAGTTACATATTGTGGTCACGATTTTTGCGATTTCGTTATTTGGACCAGAAAATATCTGCATGTTGAACGAATTTTCAAAGATGATCAATTTTGGGCTGAAAAAATGAGATCTAAATTGACAGATTTTTTTGAAGAACTATTACTTTTTGAAATAATTGACCCACGCATGTGTAGGAATATGCCTATCCGTGACTAGTAAACATTATAGTTATTAAAAAGCTGGAAATGGGTTTCCGGATTACTTCTCTCGTATAATTGAACAAATGTCAGTCATTTTTAAGTTGCAATTTTTTATTTTGAGTCATGTCAAAATCACGTCAAATATCAATTTTTAACAAAATTGACCCAAAAATAAAAAAGTTATTGTTGAATTATGAATTTAAAATTTTTATGCGGGTTTCATGTAACGTACGCTCAACCGAACGGTTGTTTACATAAAAAACAAGTTCATCGCAGTCCTTGCCGGCATACCTCAAAGTGATTTCTTCAAAAGCGTTTTCGGCCGCTAATTTTAATCAGATTTTAAATTAATAAAAAGAACAATATTTTGGAACATTCAGTGTTATATGAAATGTATACCTCAAATTTTTAATATTTATAATATAACTAACAAAAAAAAAATGTTTTAATAAGAAAAATGAAAAATCGAAAAAGTACCTTAGATTGTCTTTTCTTATTGAACATAATTCTGTTTTTAAATTACAAATAAGTTACATAGTTTTTTAATAAAATTATTTATAATTTTTGGCTGTCGCACATGCCATCTATTGAATGAAACACATATTAAACGCCACCACCATTCGCCTTAAAGAAATTATATCGATCAATGAAATTGTTGTTTCAAGATTGGCATTATTAAAAAAAATAAACTTTTCCTACAATCGCATATAAAAGTAGGCCTTTATGCTTTCATTTGACAACGAAAAGTTGGCGTTTTCCGAGAAGTTGTCACTTTCCCGCTCTAGATCTTTTTGCTGACATTCTCGCTCGCTAAATAAAAACAATGCAGTAAAACAATAGTTTTTGTTTTTAGAAATGAGCGTTTCTTGGTTACCGATGATATAATCACATTTTTATTTGTTGTCAAAATATTAATTTTACATTTTTGCAACAAAAAATTAATTTAAAATCGATTGTAGGAAAAATCTTGTGTGTATTTCGAGCGCAAAGTGTTTTTATCGCTCTCGCCAGATTGTCGTGCTCCGCTATCGCGTCGCACGACAACATTCTGGCTCGCGCGACAAAGTATCACTTTGCGCTCTTAATACACAAATAGCTATTGTAAATCATTACAATAATGCAATGTTAACAGCTGTAAATATTTTTCGCGAATCTAATAGCCTTGGAAACTGCATTGACTTGATGCGAACTTTATGTAGAGTATCAAATTCCATACAATCGCATTGTATGTTGGAGTGCTTAAAATATTTTCCTTATCAAATGGAAATTGATTTCAATTTAATTGTAGAAATAAACTTGGCACAAAATATCCAACAACATTCAAATATCGATTAGTATATTACAAAATGTCAGATAGTAAGGATGTTGTAGAAAAAGTGGGTGAAATTATTGTGAATCACATGCAATTGAAAAGAACTTTGGATCAATTTGAGATATGGGAATTGAAATATTTTCCATTAGTGTATTTACAAAAATATGCCCAGACTTTGGAACTAGAAAGAGCCTGAAAACATTTACCCAAAGAATATCAAATTGATGAAATTTCAAAGTCATGTTGGTAAAAATTTACTTTATGGCCCGAGGAAAAATAACACTTTCTATACATATTCGGACTCTGCTTGGCGATTAGAATCTAATGGCGTTAGTCTTAACTTTAGGAAATCAACGAGTAAAAAGTTACACGTACTTAAGTCGGTAAAACTTTACTTTACCCCCCATCTCAAAATGTAATCGTACCAACTTTTTTAAAATCAGTTTTTTGTAACAAATCAAATGGTACTAGTCCTAACTTACGGAAACGAACGGTTCAAAAGTTATGACCAAAAATCAAATTTAGGCTACGTCAATTTTTTTTTGCAAACTTGCGTAAAATTGGGTGCATTCGGGGGCTACGATCCTTCGTGCAGCCAACTTTACGCTCGTTTGTAGTGTGATGCAAAAATCGTCGTTTTACCACAGATAAGGTTATCTTATCTGTGGTTTTACATTAACTTTACCTACTTATATTCCGAAAAAAGTCTAATAAAAAAATAATAATAGCATTGCCCCTGCGCAAAAATAATAAATAAAATCGTAAAAAAGATAAAAACACACTTTGTGGCCCATGGAAAAATGACACTTTCTTTACATATTTAAACTCTATTTAAGGAGTATAGTCGATTGCCACTATTCTTGTTTTTAAGAAACGTATAGGTAAAAACTCGGGTAAAAAGTTATGCGCTAGATGGCGTTAATTTTTCTAACAAATTTTTATGGTTTTACCACAAAATTTAGGCTAAACCTAAACTAATCTAACCTAACATCTTTATTTTGAAAAAAAAAAACAAAAAAATAAGAAACCCAACCTAACCTTTTTTAGAAAAAAAAAACAAATAAAATAAACCTAACCCAACCAAACCCCTGCGCAATAAAAACAAACAAAATTGTAAATCTAACCTAACATAACCCGTGCGCAAGAATAACAAACAAAATCGTAAATCAAACCTAACCTAACCTTACCTAACCTAACCCCTGTGCAAGAAAAACAAACAAAATCGTAAATCTAACCTAACATAACCCCTGCGCAAGAAAAACAAACAAAATCGTAAATCTAACCTAACATAACCCCTGCGCAAGAATAACAAACAAAATCGTAAATCATACCTAACCTAACTCAACCTCACCCCTGTGCAAGAAAAACAAACAGAATCGTAAATCTAACCTAACATAACCCCTGCGCAAGAATAACAAACAAAATCGTAAATCAAACCTAACCTAACCTAACCCCTGCACAAGAATAACAAACAAAAACGTAAATCAAACCTAACCTAACCCCTGCGCAAGAATAACAAATAAAATCGTAAATCTAACCTAACATAACTCCTGCGAATAATATTTAGAGAATCTACTAATATCTAGCCTAGTTATTTTTGATATTTTTTTTAAATACGTGAAACTTTGTATTTTGAAGTTTCTTAAAGTTGAAACCAACCCTATTCGATGTGGCTCGTTAAGCATAGTCCGAATATGTATAAAAAGTGCTAATTTTCCTGGGCCACATAGTGTATTTTGAATTATTCTTTTATAATTTTTAATTTTTAACTACGTGTAACTTTTTACTCTTAAGTTTCCTAAACTTGGGACTAACGTCATTCGATTCGGCTTGCTAAGCCGCTTCCCAAAATGTATAATAAGTGTCATTTTTCCGCGGGCCATAAAGTAAAGTCCAGCCATAAAGGTGTTTAATAGCTGGTTGCTATTAAAAAAAATGTAAGTTGAAATTTAAATTAAATATAATCTTAATATTATCATTTACATATGTTATGAGATGTAAATGATTGTCTAATATTTCTTATGTACAATTAAAATACATAGTTTTAACAAATAGCTCGTTGGTGTAGCGCTACCGTGTGCAAGTTGCACGCCGAGGTCCCGGCCAAACTTTAGCTTTTTTTTCATATTTATTATTATTCTGTTTAGGAGTTGAATTAGTAAGGGGTTAAAATTAAATTGGCAAGTTATCAATTAAATAAGTATTCAAATTTAATTGATTTTTAGTCCTATTTTGAGGGCTGTAGGATGACGTTTAGGGGTACTTTATTTAAATTTTAAATTTTTCCACACAAACCGTGCTACCAGAAATTAGAAGAAATAATGTAAGATTCAAATCTCGCGTTTAGTAGTACCACTTTTATCGCAAATAAAAATTAAAATGTAGAATGAGAAAGAGGTATGTTTATATGGGACAGAGAGAGAACAGTAGATGAGAAATCCTCCGGAGGTTCCAGAACATACCTTTTATCTCTACTGATCATGTAGTCAATCATATCTTCGTCTTGTACACCTGCACTATTTCCCAACGTAATCTTGTCGTTGAAATACTCCACAAACTTTTCATTCCGATACCATCGACGACGTTCAAACCTTCGCATCAGCATCACTTTATCCGGCCTGCTCCCAAATGTCTTCTGCATTTCACTCTTCAACGTGTCCCACGGCATTTGAATGTGTTACAACCGGGAATGATTCCACCGTAGTGCTTTCTCTTTCAGATTTCCCACTGCGATTAAATGCATCTGTTGGTCACTCACATTATATGTATTCTGCACCGCATCGATTCTTCCCGTCCACGCGTCTATCCCAAACCCATGTTCTGCTCCGGAAAACCCAGGTAACAACGCTGCTATCTCGCGATTTCCAACCGTCTTCGGCTCCTGACTGTTGACTCCAGCTCTATATGCCAACACCGCATCTACTTCAGCCGACATTACTTCACTCACTGTAAGTCCTGTCGCTGCATCCTCCCGATCTCCTTGACCAGTTGGAGTTGACATCATCAAGCCTCAACAAGTTTTTTCTTCAATTACTCTAACCAAACTTCGACCGTGCCACGCTCGAATCTTATTTTTATGTCTCCCCGACACAAAAATCACAAAATCTGCATACAAATCGACACCACTCAATTGTCGATCCCTCTTCTGAAAACTGTAGGGCGAATTCTCAACGGATGGCACAAATTAAACTCAAATTTTCAAATTTGTAAATAAGCTCGTCTTTATTCTGCAGGCAGTTACAAGCAAGTTCTCTTTTTTTCATGCGCATCTTCTTCTTCTCCTAACTTAACCGAATTAAAAGTCCCTAGACATAAAACTGACGTTTCTAACGCGCAATTCAAATAAATATAAATATAGCAAATTTGACCACATGGCGGTTAAAAAAAAAATTAACACCTACAGTTTAATATATTATATAATAAATTGACAATTAATTTTTATTACTTCTCTCGTTTTGTTTCCAAAATAAATTATTATTACTGTTGTTACTAATATTATTGTTGATATAATTTTTGTAATTAAACTAAGTTACGAAGTTAATCATTGGGACACAGATTTCAAAAATTGGGACCAGATTTCTGTGGTGGAAAAATGATTGGGAATAAAAATTCTATCTATACGTCACACTACTCGATAATTAACCATACTATTTTACAAAAATACAATTTTAAAATTGTATTTCTACATCAACACAATTTTTATAATTATTTGAAAATAGTTGTTTAATGAAATATTACTCAACATTCATAATAGATTATAATTTGAAAAAAATATTTTAGTATTTATAAAAAATTTAATAATAAATAATAATAATTTCGGTTGTAATATTACAACTTAAATCTTAAAAAAAATAACAGTTATAACAAATCACCAGTTTAATTAATATTTAATTTTAATGTTCTAACATTATTTTATCAGTATTGGGTTTAAAACAGCATAATTCATAATAAATATTTAAAATGTAAAAACAAAATATAGAAATCACTATGTTTTTAATTATATTTGTATTTAGATATACTATTTTATAGTAAATTTTATCGTATTGTTATCATTTTGAAAGTATTTAAATAGTTTTATGCTACGCCACTGGACCTAGTGAGTAATAAACTTGCTCGAGGTATCCAGTGGACCACGCCGGTCGTGATTATAATCACATCATCGATGTATATGTATATTTCGATATTAGCACACTGCATTTGTCTGGTTGTAAAATAGTATGGGTACACACCAAAAACTATACATTTTATTAAACTTTAAGTGGGGCGGTTTGAAAAAAACGCCAACTAGATGTCGCCACATTACAATTTTATTTAATGGTTTTTAGCTAAAACACGTAAAAAGTTATGAATTACAATATATTTTTCAAAAAACAATTAACAACCCAAGCTCATGTTTTATTATGTTTATCAAATTGTGCCTTGGTTAATTATTTATTAAATTTTAAAGTTTAAATTTTTTTCTATTTATTTTTCACAACTCGTGTTAACTGGAACACAAGCATGTCAAAATCTATCTCTAAAAGTTCAAAGCTTATTTTGCAGTAATTTGACTAAAAACTAAGAATCAAATGTGAAATGGTGCAAACTGTAGACATTTTAAATGACATTTAGTGCCGTGTTAAATGCCATTTAGTTCGGTAAGCTAATCACAGATGGCTGTTAATCAATATAATACCGTACAATATTGTGTTTGTGCACCTAGGCACACTGAGTGACGAGTGTAACTCTATCCTTTTTCAATTAGGTATACCTATAAAACAATAGATATTTACGTAACAAGTCCGGAAAGTAGTGTCTTGCAGGACAAGCAGGCGAGTTTCAGGCCGACGCCGCAGGCGGAGGCCTGAAAGTCGGCGTGTCCTGCAAGGAATCTTTCCGGACATGTTGCGAACAATATTTTTTGTGTCGAATACTCTTATAAATACATAGTTCTTCAAAAAAATGCTACATAATAAATTGACAATGCAAAAAATAAATAAAGCCATCTTTTGTTTTCTTTTGACACTAACAAATGTCAATGTCATATACAGTAATTGCAAACTTTCAAAATATGGATACACCAAAACATATTTTAAAAGCTGCAGAAAATGTTATAAACAATTTATTGCCACAAAAATCTTCAGGCCGATATTGGAAAAATAACTAACTATGGAAACACTTTGGAAACACTTTGCAGGAAAAAGGCCGAGGCCGGCAAAAACCCTTTTCTGGCGGATTTTAAGATGTAGAAATCTAGTCATGCCGTATGAAGGCGCAAAAAGAATAGAGATGTACTATTATTATGCAGAAGCATATATGTATTTTTGGTTGCGATTGTAATATGCGCAAAATGTTAGAAGACAGATTTCTTTGGGTTAATTAATTTTCCTCAACAGAAACCGCTTTTATAAAAATAAATGTGTACACAGCGCATTCTAGAAGAAATCGTTTGAAGTAGCTCCGGACAACCATCTTCTTTACCCACTTGTTCTAAATGGGCGTGACCCAACGCTCGTCTTAACATGTAAATAGTATCGATCAAGCTAGACCACTTATAAGTAATAGTGTATTGAACATCCTTTGACTAAATGCCACTTATTTTTTGCTCTACTCTTCGTACTTTTTGGACCGACTTTAGATTATGTATGTTAGAATATACATCTAGATTTTGAAACCATAATTTGAACTAATTAAAACAAAAATTACATATCAAGTTTGCGTACGTATAGATAGATTGGTAACAACAATAGATGGCACTAACAAATATTTCAATTTTATTATTATTATTATTGAAAATTTATTTGAAATTTATTTGCAGGAGTACCTATTTACATCTCCCAATTAGCATCAAATTATCACCTAGCATTTTTAAATAAATATTTTTATAATCTTGGTATTGTTTAAGTTAACCGCTATAGTTATTTGCGTATGAAATATTTGTTTTTACTTTTGCCCAACAGATAACGCTTTTCTAAAATTATATCTATAATGTGGGTCATCTACTTTATGAAGTAGATGACCCAGTCTACTTTGAACTTTATGATTATGATTATTTTCAATTTTTAAATAAAGTTAATCAAATTAAAATTTAACTTACCCAATGCATTTGTCTAATAAATAATCCATTACATAATAAGCAATTATTGGTGATAAACTACATCCCATTGGTGTACCAAAAATTTGTTGATAAATATTATTATTTAGAGAAAAAAATAAATCAACAAATTAAAATTAAAATTTTATCAACAAATTTTTGGTACACCAATAGGATGTAGTTTATCACCATTAATTGCTTATTATGTAATGGATTATTTATTAGACAAATGCATTCCAAAATTATCATTTCAGCTGCCGTTTATTAAAAAATATGTTGACGACATTATATGCTGTATTCCTAAAAATAAAAAACAAGAAATTCTAGATACATTTAACAGCTTTAACGAAAATATTCAATTTACAATAGAATCTGAAAATAATAATTCCATTCCTTTTTTAGACACTAAACTAATTAGAACTACTGAAAACAAAATAAATTTAGATTGGTACCTAAAACCTACTAGTTCATCTAAATATATTGTTATGCGGCGAAGTTCTATCAATTTGCAAACAATAAAAAAGCGAAGTAAAGTGGGGCGAATAATGTGTTAAATGCACCTACCTTGTTTTCTGTAGCTGATGATTTTGATGTGGTAGTTTGACGTGAGGAAAAGCGAAGAATTGATCGAGGAATTGAGGAATGCGCGAGGAATTAAGTGAGGAATTGATGAAGCGAGGAATTGAGTGAGGAATTGTCGAGGAATTGAGCAGCGTAACGAAGAGGTTGCAAGAGGTTGCAGCAAGCGAAAGATGCACAGAGTGCGAAGCGATGAACATTCACAGTCGCGGAAAGAAAAAAAGATTCTACAAAGCGAAATCACGAAAATTCAAAAAACCAGTATAGAGATCGAACGACAAGTCAATACTACTAATTCTTCCTTCTCTCCTCGCCCGTGAATGCTCGTGAACGCCAAAGCAGAGCAAAAAACCAAAAATTCGCCTTCGTTTCACGCGAATACTGTAAATCTAAACCATCGCATTCTCTCTCTCATTTTTTATAAATATTTAAAAACAAACACAAAATGAGGGACAAAACATACCGCCCACCTAAAACGCAATGAGCTTCCGCGTTTTAATTAATCGAAACATTAGGCAAAGGGCATACCTTGACCACCGGTCGCTTAAGTGTGCCGTTAGTTGTCTTCAGCGTAACCACCCGAACAATGCCATCAGGTCCCGGATGGAATGTGATCACCCGAGCAAGATTCCATTGTCGAGGAGGAACCAAATCGTTTTTTATCAATGCTGGAGTACCAGGTTCAATCGGAGTTAAAAGAACCGTCCATTTGCTACGCTGCTGAAGAGTGTGCAGGTATTCCACATGCCAACGCGACCAAAAGTCCTGGTGTAGACGCTGTAGCAACTGCCAACGTGTCAGCCGATTCATGCTGATATGAGTAAGATCTGGATCCGGTACAGCAGAAATTGGCTCAAGAGCTAAAAAGTGACCTGGAGTTAAAGCGGACAGATCGTTAAGATCATTGCTTAAAGGGCAAATAGAGCGCGAATTCAAAAGAGCTTCAATCTGGACGAGTACTGTATATAGTTCTTCGTACGTCAGAACTTAGTCACCAACAACGCGATAGAGGTGAGTTTTAACCGACTTAATCCCGGCCTCCCATAAGCCTTCGAAATGAAGAGCAGATGATGGATTAAAATGCCACTCAAAACCTACTTGGACGGCCGCTTCTTGCATATATCGCAGTATCAATTTATTTGCTCCCACAAAGTTGGTTCCGCAATCTGAAAACACATAAGTGCATCGTCCACGACGCGCGACAAACCGACGGAAGGCAGCCAGAAAACATTCGGCTGAAAGATCTGACGCGAGTTCGATGTGCAGAGCTATGGTGGAAAAACAGACAAATAAAAAAATGTACGCTTTCACACCTTTAACGCCTCTATGTTTGCCAAGAGTGACGTTGAACGGACCACCATAATCCACACCGACGCACGAAAACGGTTTCAATTGAGAGAGTCGCAGAGTAGGCAAGTCACCCATAGGAGGTTGCGTGGCTGAAGGATTCAGACGCCAACATCGAAGCCATTTGGAGACAACTCGAGAAATGACGCGTTTTGCACCCAGGATCCAAAATTGTTGCCGTAACAAAAAGTGAAGTGTTTGCGATCCGGGGTGTAAATACTGGAGATGGAATTGTTCTATCACCATATCAGTCAACCGATGAGATTAATAGGTTATGGCTATGACAACATAAACCAGAGTAGGGACGTACAGGTACAGTACAGCCGGCAAATCTAATAGCTCTGTGGGAGGGAGTGAGAGAAGAATAGAAACGCCGATCTATGCGCCGAGCGGAAAATATGAAATTATGAAACTGCATGCATTAAATTTTATCGACAAATTTTTCTTATTTCGGCTTGCGGAAATCGTCAGATTATATATTTTTCGTTATCCTGGAATTATTTTCTTCAAAATAAAAAAAAAATTTGCTGCGCTCGAGAAAGTCCAGCTGACGTTTTTTTTTACAACTTTACAGCCCTCCCTTGACTCTAGGTCACTCTCAAATCGTCAGATTAGTGGAATATAAACTTTTTAGCATGTAATTAACGCACCCTACCTTAATCTGACCAAGAAAATCCGATGATCATTTTTTTTTACTAATCGTTTAAAATACAAGTAGTCACCTTCAAGGTGAAACTTTTATAATTTATATGCGCCTTACTTTTAAGACAAATATTGTTTTTAAGTGATGTGCTGAACCAAATAGGAAACTTAAAGTTATTGTTAATAATTTTCTTTGGTACGCAGTGACTAATTATCTCAAAAAGAATGCTGTAAAACAGGTCAGTACATTCATCAACACTTTTCTCAAAAAATATGCTATCCCAGTGAACAAGCAACAAACTATTTGAAATGCAAACAAAATTCGCACAATCAAAATCATAACAATATTCTTCTGTTCTTAAAAATTCCGATTCATTATCGGTTAATATAGATATCTCAAGCAAAGGATGATGTCCATCAATTGCTATTAATGAATCGGTCTATTGGAATATAAAAGCTTAAGAGATGCATAACATTTACTAATAGTGCGATTAACATGTTCATGAAACCTAAGGTCAGAGTCCACTATCAAACCAAGATTATTCGCAGATTTCACATAAGGTATAGGTTCCTCATTAATCTGAATCTTAAATAAAGGCAGTGCATAATTAATTGTTTTTTTGTTTCCAAATAGTAGACACTTAGATTTATTAGAATTGAGATTTAAATTAAATTGTTTAGACAAATCATAAATTAATTTTAGATCGGTGTTGATAGCATCTACAGAAGAATTGATCTCATCAATTCGAAAGCTTTTATAAATTTGGGTATCATCTGCATAAGCTTCAACTTTGCAATATTTAACAGAACGAAGTAATTCCGAAGTATAGACTATAAATAGTAAGGGACCAAGTATGGAGCCTTGCGGAACCCCGGAAGACATAAGTACAAATTCAGAAAATTTGTTATCTACCTTGATTTGCTGATATCTTTCAGTCAGATACGAATTGATCAACAGTTTAAAAGATTCATTAAAACCAAAATATCCTAAAAGGGCACACATCAAATCATGGTTGATGGTATCAAACGCTTTAGAAAAATCAAGTAGTATTAAAGCAGTTAATAATTTGTTGTCACAGGCCAAGATAGTATCATCGATTACATTGCCCAGCGCAGAGAGTGTACTGAAACCTTTTCTAAAGCCACTTTGATTGTCGGGAATGATATTACACTCATTCAAATAATTGTAAGTTTGATTAAACAGAATTTTTTCAAAAATCTTAGAAAGAGTGGGTAAAATACTGATGATTCTGATATCGGAGAACGACTCAGCTTTAGATTTTTTGAGTAACGGAATACCTAGCGCAGTTTTCCAAGCACTTGGAAAATAACTTTTCTCAATTCAACAGTTGATTATATGTAATACGTAAGTATCAATGAAAGGGCTACAATATTTGAACATATATAACGAAATATTATCAGATCCGACAGCATTGGATGAATTATGAGAGAATGAATTATGGCTATTAACTTCCAGTACGTCCGCTGGAATAAAGTTGAATTCAGATTGACTACTAAAATTGTTACCACTAGAAAATTTAATTTTCTCATCACAAGAGGAATTATTTGAGTGAATAGTTGTAGAGAAATACGAACATATTTGATCCGGGTTAGATAAATTAGTGGGTAATTCCGTTTTGCAAGAAGCATTTTTTATGTTAAGATCCTTGAGAGCTTTCCAAGTACAGCGAGAGTTACCTTGTCTACATAAATGTTCTAAAAATATTTATGACAATTGGGATGAGTTCTTGAATTTTGCGGTATACAGTTACAACACTGGGATACATAAATCAACCAAAAAAACCCCATATGAATTAGTATTTGGTGAATTACCAAGAATCCCCAATTATCTTAATCAACCAAAATTCAAACCAAATTATTCCGATCTAGCTAATGATCTGACCAATAAATTCCAAATCATCCGAGAAACAGCAAGAGAAAATCAAATTCAATCAAAAACTAAATCGAAACAAAATTACGATAAAACCCACAATCGAACTTATTCATTCAAAGAAAACGATTTAGTACTACTTTATGATTCCGCTTCAAAAGCCAAGAAATTAACTCCAAATTACAAAGGCCCATATAAAATTGTACAAATACATAATAATCAAACAGCCACAATTCAAATTACTCCTAAGAAACTCAAAACTTATCACTTCAATCTTCTAAAGCCTTATATTCTTTCAGATCAAGATGAAGATCAAGAATCAGACCAAGAATCAATTCCTAATTCTTATGATCATTCCATTGATCAGCCAAGCACATCAAGACTTCAATATTAATCCAATTTTATCTTCATCGGTTTTATTGTATTACAATTTAGGCAGAGCATATATTTCAAATCAAGACTTTACTCTTCTTTCATTTATCAATCTTACTTTTCTTAATGAACAAATTAATATTGTAAAATCAAATCATGTAAAATCCTTAAATCTTTGTAATTTTGAAATATCTGAACGCTATACATCTGACTGTCATAATCAGTTAAAATTTATACAGACTAAAATTGAGTACATTCAACAATCTTATCGTGTAGTATCACATCAACTAAAAGGAGTACACAACCGAAAAAAACGTGGACTTATTAACGGTATAGGCGATGGTATGAAATGGTTGTTTGGAATACCAGATGCCGATGATGCTGCTTTTTATATAGATTCGATTAATTCTTTAATGTCAAACCAAAAACAAACAGAAGTTTTATTACAACAACAAGTTTCAATAATATCTCAAACTATATCAAATTTCAATAATTCAATGTCACGAATGAAAACATTGTTACCTTAAATACAAACTTTCAAAAATTTAATAAATTTATTAATCAAACGATTTTTACACAAAATGCTATAGAACAAAAAATTAGTATTGCAAATCATTTAATTCTTCTAATTGGAATGTCTGATGAAATTCTGAGATTGTTAGAAAACTATAAAAATGATTTATCTTTAATCCAAAACGGTATTATAAACTACAACATTCTTTCTCCAGAACAATTGTTTAATGAACTAATTAAAATTTCAACTAAATTTTCATTACCGATTCCATTATAAAATGAGAATCTCTATCATTATTACAAAATCATATCTTTGAAATCATTTATAAAAGATAATTTAATAATTATATCATTTCCAATTCCGCTTAAAGATGTTTACGAATATGAAATATATCAGATATTTTCAGTTCCTTCACCTCATGAAGATCCTACTCTAATATCACTTATTGAACCTTCTAAACCTTATATCATTGTTTCCAATACGAAAACATATTATGTTATGATGAATGACTTGAAACAGTGTGAAGAATGTACCTCGAACGAATGGTTATGCAAAGATGTTACAACATTGAAGAAAACCAATTCCGAAGAATGTGAAATTCAATTAATGATAAAAACGACTGTAAATATTCCAAAAACTTGCATAACGAAAAATTCTATAGTAGAGATGGAAATATGGCACCCTTTAAAGAACAACGAATGGTTCTACGCAACGACTTTTCCTACGCAAATCACAATTCTTTGTAATGGACAATCTACAACAGAAGTTATTCAGAGAATTGGTATTCTCAAACTCTCCCCAAACTGCAAAGCATATACGAGCCTGGTCACTCTTGAATCACATCATATGATGGCAACATCAAATTTAACAAATTATATTCCGACAACAAGTATAAATGAAGATGATTGCTGCATCAAACTCAAATTAAATCTCACTAATAATGATATCCAATTGAACCCAATTCAGTTAAATAATTTAGATTTAAACGAATTAAACTTTGCCAAAAACAAACTACACGATTTCGATGAACAACTCAAACAACAAATCAATAAACCTTTTATTGTCAAACAATCTAGATGGTACAATACTATTTTGTCCATTATAATAGGAATCTTTCTCTTAATATTTTTATACAATCTTTTTAAATGGTGCGGTTATTTTTACTAGTTAAAATATTTGTGTTGTTTTACTAAAGAACCACGGAATCCAAGTATTCCTTGTTTACAAATTTTTAATCAATGCCATAGTAAACCAGTAGACACTCCAATGGTGCGATATAATATAGAAGAAGAAAATGTTCGTATTCCTTCAGCATCGAGACAACTAACTACTTCACAACCAAATATTAGTTATGATGAACGTTCTGACTTATCATTGCGTAGATCAAAAAGATTACAGGAAAAATTAACCCTTTTTAAACTTTTCTAAATTTAGTGAAATCATTTTAAATGTATTAATAAATTAGTGGATTAATTTTAATTACCGTAAATTAAGTTTGTATGTCTTAATAATATCATAATACACATCAATTTATACATATTATTATTGTTATTGTTAGTGTTTTTATTAATATTTTATTAAATAATCTTACTGTATTAATAAATAATACAATATTATACTAGATATCACATTTGTTAAATGTTTTAATTTTATAGTATATTGTTTTAATTTATTACTGATAAAACTAACTTTATTAAAATAACTTGAACTTAAGATTTTTATTTCAATTTTAAATTAAAAACAAAAATCTTTTTCGGTTGGGAGGTGTTGCCTTACTGCCAAAACAATTTGTTATATCAATTTTGTGGATGTCGTTAATAATTGTAAAACTATATATAGAAGATGACACCTATGGTTCTAGTTAGTCTAGTTTTGACCATTCATTGCTGTACTTCGCGCTTTTCAATATAATTGTATATTATTATATATATTATGTATATTATTATACAAAATAATATACAAAATTAAATCAGTAACTTCCAGTCATGTACTCCAGTTTAAAGTTCAAACAATTAAAATTTTTCATTTAGTAAATTGTTGGTGTTTTATTTAAATAGTGCCGTTTCACTGCCTCACCCTGTATATATCATTTTATTAATCCATCATCTACCATAAGTTTATTTGCGGAGTTAAGTTAATTTATGTTCAATCGATCCTCGTGTTCGGAACTTTCACTTAAAGTTGCCCTGGTGTCAGAAACTGAAATTGTGCATCAAGTTATTTTTGTTTATTTCCTAATCGCTGGAATACAACACCTGCATCGGTGGTAAAGGTTAAGCTCTATTGATTATTATTATAAAAGACCTCAGCGATAAGAAAATATCTTCCAAAACTCGGTGCATAATGTACTTACCATTATGTTCTTGTAAGAATATATTTCGCTATAAATTATCCCCTTTATATGTTCTTTTTTTATTGTCTTGTTTTATTGTGTTGGATTTATTGGCCGACTCTGCCAATTATTTTTATTCTAGAGTTTTTACTTGCACATATATTGAAAAGTAGAATCGCTAGAATAAAAATAATAAGCAGAATCGGCCGATAAAACGGAAAAATACTTTATTCGGAATATTTGGATTAACTGAAATTGTCAATGAAACGCACCCATAGTGTAGAGATTCTTCAACATTGTTACATATTTCAAATATGCTGTGAATGTCTCATTCCTTATAACATTTGGTTTCTTTTCAAGAATAAAATCGAAAAAATGTTTGGATTGAACATTCGGAATTATTATTCGTTCAATTTGAAAGCCAATATGAGGAAAAAATTGTTTAAATATTCATTAGGTAATGATTCAAAAATTTCAATAACAATTGAATAAAAGACATGTTATGTTCGTATCCGAAATAAAAAGGAGAAAATACTCGCCGGAGGAACCGGCATTCGCAGTAGCAAAGGAGACCAAGTTGAATTAAAATTTGCATATATTATGTCTCACCCGGTATACCTAGGTACTCCTTTTGAAATGCTTCATACTAGAATTGCAAAAAACATTAAGAGGTTTACGTTTTTATCGAGGTATTTTTATTGTCTTCAAGAATAGGATTCAATACACATATTATAATTTTCATTAAAAAATCATATTTTTTCACTTTTCAAAGCATTGGATGATTTTCCTTGAGCATCTACAATTCAACATAACTCTAAAGACCCCTAGCAAAATAGCTACATATGTAGTGAATTCCTACATAAATATGTAGTAAAACCCCTATAGAATTGTAGAAATTTACCTGTAGAAATTGGTACCATTTCAATGCAATGCCTAGTACGTTGCACTCAATGCTTTTAAATGGAGAATTTGTGTTACGCTTTGGTGTCTACAAGTCTACATATCTACAAGTATAGGTATGTAGAGTTGTGTTACAGGCCCCCGGGGCCCTATTTTTGCGCCGCAACTGATCGATCATACTAATGATCGATCTAGCCAAAAACTAATGATGTGGTATTTTTGCTACCAATGTGAGAGAACGTGTACTACCTACCAAACGTTTGATCACATCACCACTTTTTTAATTGAGTACGCATGCGCATGCTAATTTCTATTTTTGCAACACTGTAAAGGTAGATCAAATGCAACAACAATGACATATAAGTGACAGAAATTACGGTTTTAAATTGTGGTTAAATTTATTGTGTTCTTTGCTTGAATTTATAGTGTTTTTATTAAACTAGTAATTTATACTTAAGGTAAAGATTTTTAATCTTGAGAACTAATAAATCTATCTATCTATCTATCTATCTATCTATCTATCTATCTATCTATCTATCTATCTATCTATCTATCTATCTATCTATCTATCTATCTATCTATCTATCTATCTATCTATCTATCTATCTATCTATCTATCTATCTATCTATCTATCTATCTATCTATCTATCTATCTATCTATCTATCTATCTATAATTGTGTCATTGTTTGGTAAGTATTCATTATAGTCTATATTATTATACAGTTGATAATTTGATTTTGTCTTAATCTATCTAGCTATGGATGTTTTAGACAATTGATTAGCCCTCCAAGTAATTGAAGATTTGGACGAGGCTGAATAAGATTTATTAGCCCAGCATTTTGAAAGACGATTTGCAGATAATCGGTGTTATTCTGGTGTCTCTTGCTTTTAAAACAATATTGTTATTAAAACAAGGACCGTAACAATGTAGTTTACAATATTGTTCCATTTTGCAATTAATGTGACCGCCTTGTTTCGATCCTTGTAAGTATATCAATATTGAAATATAAACAAGAAATTTTTGTTAAAGTGTTGGTAATCCTTGCTGTCATTTGCCAGTTGTTTATTTGTGCATTTTTTTTTTGCTCAAACTCATTACGGTTTTCTCGTGTGTGTGTGTTTATGCATTTATAATGTACATATATGTTAATTTATAGTGGTATTGAATTAATTAATCATTGTTAGATTATCTTGTAGAGAACGATGGAAACCAAAAAACGAATAAAGACCATCAAACAGCAATACGAAATTTACGTAAAGTATTTGGAACGAAACAAAGTGTTACTAACAGGCAAATTATTACCATCTGATGACAAAAATCTTGTAACAAACATCTGCAGTGAAATAACAAATTAATTAAATTGTAGTGGTGGTGCGATTAGGAATATCGATTCATGGAGAAAGGTAATGTTTTAATAATATTATTTCACGGTATTATTACCCAATTTTTTTAAACGTTTTTAACAGAAGAAAGGGCTACAATATTTGAACATATATAACGAAATATTATCAGATCCGACAGCATTGGATGAATTATGAGAGAATGAATTATGGCTATTAACTTCCACTACGTCCGCTGGAATAAAGTTGAATTCAGATTGACTACTAAAATTGTTACCACTAGAAAATTTAATTTTCTCATCACAAGAGGAATTATTTGAGTGAATAGTTGTAGAGAAATACGAACATATTTGATCCGGGTTAGATAAATTAGTGGGTAATTCCGTTTTGCAAGAAGCATTTTTTATGTTAAGATCCTTGAGAGCTTTCCAAGTACAGCGAGAGTTACCTTGTCTACATAAATGTTCTAAAAATATTTATGACAATTGGGATGAGTTCTTGAATTTTGCGGTATACAGTTACAACACTGGGATACATAAATCAACCAAAAAAACCCCATATGAATTAGTATTTGGTGAATTACCAAGAATCCCCAATTATCTTAATCAACCAAAATTCAAACCAAATTATTCCTATCTAGCTAATGATCTGACCAATAAATTCCAAATCATCCGAGAAACAGCAAGAGAAAATCAAATTCAATCAAAAACTAAATCGAAACAAAATTACGATAAAACCCACAATCGAACTTATTCATTCAAAGAAAACGATTTAGTACTACTTTATGATTCCGCTTCAAAAGCCAAGAAATTAACTCCAAATTACAAAGGCCCATATAAAATTGTACAAATACATAATAATCAAACAGCCACAATTCAAATTACTCCTAAGAAACTCAAAACTTATCACTTCAATCTTCTAAAGCCTTATATTCTTTCAGATCAAGATGAAGATCAAGAATCAGACCAAGAATCAATTCCTAATTCTTATGATCATTCCATTGATCAGCCAAGCACATCAAGACTTCAATATTAATCCAATTTTATCTTCATCGGTTTTATTGTATTACAATTTAGGCAGAGCATATATTTCAAATCAAGACTTTACTCTTCTTTCATTTATCAATCTTACTTTTCTTAATGAACAAATTAATATTGTAAAATCAAATCATGTAAAATCCTTAAATCTTTGTAATTTTGAAATATCTGAACGCTATACATCTGACTGTCATAATCAGTTAAAATTTATACAGACTAAAATTGAGTACATTCAACAATCTTATCGTGTAGTATCACATCAACTAAAAGGAGTACACAACCGAAAAAAACGTGGACTTATTAACGGTATAGGCGATGGTATGAAATGGTTGTTTGGAATACCAGATGCCGATGATGCTGCTTTTTATATAGATTCGATTAATTCTTTAATGTCAAACCAAAAACAAACAGAAGTTTTATTACAACAACAAGTTTCAATAATATCTCAAACTATATCAAATTTCAATAATTCAATGTCACGAATGAAAACATTGTTACCTTAAATACAAACTTTCAAAAATTTAATAAATTTATTAATCAAACGATTTTTACACAAAATGCTATAGAACAAAAAATTAGTATTGCAAATCATTTAATTCTTCTAATTGGAATGTCTGATGAAATTCTGAGATTGTTAGAAAACTATAAAAATGATTTATCTTTAATCCAAAACGGTATTATAAACTACAACATTCTTTCTCCAGAACAATTGTTTAATGAACTAATTAAAATTTCAACTAAATTTTCATTACCGATTCCATTATAAAATGAGAATCTCTATCATTATTACAAAATCATATCTTTGAAATCATTTATAAAAGATAATTTAATAATTATATCATTTCCAATTCCGCTTAAAGATGTTTACGAATATGAAATATATCAGATATTTTCAGTTCCTTCACCTCATGAAGATCCTACTCTAATATCACTTATTGAACCTTCTAAACCTTATATCATTGTTTCCAATACGAAAACATATTATGTTATGATGAATGACTTGAAACAGTGTGAAGAATGTACCTCGAACGAATGGTTATGCAAAGATGTTACAACATTGAAGAAAACCAATTCCGAAGAATGTGAAATTCAATTAATGATAAAAACGACTGTAAATATTCCAAAAACTTGCATAACGAAAAATTCTATAGTAGAGATGGAAATATGGCACCCTTTAAAGAACAACGAATGGTTCTACGCAACGACTTTTCCTACGCAAATCACAATTCTTTGTAATGGACAATCTACAACAGAAGTTATTCAGAGAATTGGTATTCTCAAACTCTCCCCAAACTGCAAAGCATATACGAGCCTGGTCACTCTTGAATCACATCATATGATGGCAACATCAAATTTAACAAATTATATTCCGACAACAAGTATAAATGAAGATGATTGCTGCATCAAACTCAAATTAAATCTCACTAATAATGATATCCAATTGAACCCAATTCAGTTAAATAATTTAGATTTAAACGAATTAAACTTTGCCAAAAACAAACTACACGATTTCGATGAACAACTCAAACAACAAATCAATAAACCTTTTATTGTCAAACAATCTAGATGGTACAATACTATTTTGTCCATTATAATAGGAATCTTTCTCTTAATATTTTTATACAATCTTTTTAAATGGTGCGGTTATTTTTACTAGTTAAAATATTTGTGTTGTTTTACTAAAGAACCACGGAATCCAAGTATTCCTTGTTTACAAATTTTTAATCAATGCCATAGTAAACCAGTAGACACTCCAATGGTGCGATATAATATAGAAGAAGAAAATGTTCGTATTCCTTCAGCATCGAGACAACTAACTACTTCACAACCAAATATTAGTTATGATGAACGTTCTGACTTATCATTGCGTAGATCAAAAAGATTACAGGAAAAATTAACCCTTTTTAAACTTTTCTAAATTTAGTGAAATCATTTTAAATGTATTAATAAATTAGTGGATTAATTTTAATTACCGTAAATTAAGTTTGTATGTCTTAATAATATCATAATACACATCAATTTATACATATTATTATTGTTATTGTTAGTGTTTTTATTAATATTTTATTAAATAATCTTACTGTATTAATAAATAATACAATATTATACTAGATATCACATTTGTTAAATGTTTTAATTTTATAGTATATTGTTTTAATTTATTACTGATAAAACTAACTTTATTAAAATAACTTGAACTTAAGATTTTTATTTCAATTTTAAATTAAAAACAAAAATCTTTTTCGGTTGGGAGGTGTTGCCTTACTGCCAAAACAATTTGTTATATCAATTTTGTGGATGTCGTTAATAATTGTAAAACTATATATAGAAGATGACACCTATGGTTCTAGTTAGTCTAGTTTTGACCATTCATTGCTGTACTTCGCGCTTTTCAATATAATTGTATATTATTATATATATTATGTATATTATTATACAAAATAATATACAAAATTAAATCAGTAACTTCCAGTCATGTACTCCAGTTTAAAGTTCAAACAATTAAAATTTTTCATTTAGTAAATTGTTGGTGTTTTATTTAAATAGTGCCGTTTCACTGCCTCACCCTGTATATATCATTTTATTAATCCATCATCTACCATAAGTTTATTTGCGGAGTTAAGTTAATTTATGTTCAATCGATCCTCGTGTTCGGAACTTTCACTTAAAGTTGCCCTGGTGTCAGAAACTGAAATTGTGCATCAAGTTATTTTTGTTTATTTCCTAATCGCTGGAATACAACACCTGCATCGGTGGTAAAGGTTAAGCTCTATTGATTATTATTATAAAAGACCTCAGCGATAAGAAAATATCTTCCAAAACTCGGTGCATAATGTACTTACCATTATGTTCTTGTAAGAATATATTTCGCTATAAATTATCCCCTTTATATGTTCTTTTTTTATTGTCTTGTTTTATTGTGTTGGATTTATTGGCCGACTCTGCCAATTATTTTTATTCTAGAGTTTTTACTTGCACATATATTGAAAAGTAGAATCGCTAGAATAAAAATAATAAGCAGAATCGGCCGATAAAACGGAAAAATACTTTATTCGGAATATTTGGATTAACTGAAATTGTCAATGAAACGCACCCATAGTGTAGAGATTCTTCAACATTGTTACATATTTCAAATATGCTGTGAATGTCTCATTCCTTATAACATTTGGTTTCTTTTCAAGAATAAAATCGAAAAAATGTTTGGATTGAACATTCGGAATTATTATTCGTTCAATTTGAAAGCCAATATGAGGAAAAAATTGTTTAAATATTCATTAGGTAATGATTCAAAAATTTCAATAACAATTGAATAAAAGACATGTTATGTTCGTATCCGAAATAAAAAGGAGAAAATACTCGCCGGAGGAACCGGCATTCGCAGTAGCAAAGGAGACCAAGTTGAATTAAAATTTGCATATATTATGTCTCACCCGGTATACCTAGGTACTCCTTTTGAAATGCTTCATACTAGAATTGCAAAAAACATTAAGAGGTTTACGTTTTTATCGAGGTATTTTTATTGTCTTCAAGAATAGGATTCAATACACATATTATAATTTTCATTAAAAAATCATATTTTTTCACTTTTCAAAGCATTGGATGATTTTCCTTGAGCATCTACAATTCAACATAACTCTAAAGACCCCTAGCAAAATAGCTACATATGTAGTGAATTCCTACATAAATATGTAGTAAAACCCCTATAGAATTGTAGAAATTTACCTGTAGAAATTGGTACCATTTCAATGCAATGCCTAGTACGTTGCACTCAATGCTTTTAAATGGAGAATTTGTGTTACGCTTTGGTGTCTACAAGTCTACATATCTACAAGTATAGGTATGTAGAGTTGTGTTACAGGCCCCCGGGGCCCTATTTTTGCGCCGCAACTGATCGATCATACTAATGATCGATCTAGCCAAAAACTAATGATGTGGTATTTTTGCTACCAATGTGAGAGAACGTGTACTACCTACCAAACGTTTGATCACATCACCACTTTTTTAATTGAGTACGCATGCGCATGCTAATTTCTATTTTTGCAACACTGTAAAGGTAGATCAAATGCAACAACAATGACATATAAGTGACAGAAATTACGGAGTATCATAACATAATACAATTTATAGTTTTAAATTGTGGTTAAATTTATTGTGTTCTTTGCTTGAATTTATAGTGTTTTTATTAAACTAGTAATTTATACTTAAGGTAAAGATTTTTAATCTTGAGAACTAATAAATCTATCTATCTATCTATCTATCTATCTATCTATCTATCTATCTATCTATCTATCTATCTATCTATCTATCTATCTATCTATCTATCTATCTATCTATCTATCTATCTATCTATAATTGTGTCATTGTTTGGTAAGTATTCATTATAGTCTATATTATTATACAGTTGATAATTTGATTTTGTCTTAATCTATCTAGCTATGGATGTTTTAGACAATTGATTAGCCCTCCAAGTAATTGAAGATTTGGACGAGGCTGAATAAGATTTATTAGCCCAGCATTTTGAAAGACGATTTGCAGATAATCGGTGTTATTCTGGTGTCTCTTGCTTTTAAAACAATATTGTTATTAAAACAAGGACCGTAACAATGTAGTTTACAATATTGTTCCATTTTGCAATTAATGTGACCGCCTTGTTTCGATCCTTGTAAGTATATCAATATTGAAATATAAACAAGAAATTTTTGTTAAAGTGTTGGTAATCCTTGCTGTCATTTGCCAGTTGTTTATTTGTGCATTTTTTTTTTGCTCAAACTCATTACGGTTTTCTCGTGTGTGTGTGTTTATGCATTTATAATGTACATATATGTTAATTTATAGTGGTATTGAATTAATTAATCATTGTTAGATTATCTTGTAGAGAACGATGGAAACCAAAAAACGAATAAAGACCATCAAACAGCAATACGAAATTTACGTAAAGTATTTGGAACGAAACAAAGTGTTACTAACAGGCAAATTATTACCATCTGATGACAAAAATCTTGTAACAAACATCTGCAGTGAAATAACAAATTAATTAAATTGTAGTGGTGGTGCGATTAGGAATATCGATTCATGGAGAAAGGTAATGTTTTAATAATATTATTTCACGGTATTATTACCCAATTTTTTTAAACGTTTTTAACAGAATGGAAATCAAACATTAGAAAGAAAGTTCGAAGCAACAAAGAATTAACTAACTTACAAAATAAATTACTGAAACTAACGGGCAAAGTTGTTGTAAAAGGAGTTTCTGCAGCGGAAATGGGTATTGATGAAGTATGGGAAGATGTGGAAGTTGTAACGCTTAAGGGCACGAAACCGCCTTGCAAATTTATGCGTGAAACGTTGCTTGGCAGCTCAGGGAATTTAACGCGGAAAAGCAGTTTCAGACGCTATTAATTACCCTAGAAAATATCTAATGGTAGATTTAGAGAGAGAACAGATAAAGCAACAAACGGGCACAAAAACTTTTTTTTTATCTTCTTCCGCTAATCAGCTAGCGAGTGGTTAATATTTGAGCGAGGTTTTTTTGTTCATATTTTACTTATTTAATGGCTATTCGAACAAATCTTTCGTCAAAACATAAGTATTTTTTTTCTCTAATTTTTGGTAGCATTGGAAATTTTCTAGGAGTTATAACAAGGCCGCAAACTGCTTTACCAGTTTTTGAGAATTTTCCTCACCTCTCAATCTTTAGTAATGTTCTCCGCTAAAACACGTAGCAAATAAGTCAGATCTTGGTCCATCTATTCTTTAACAGATGTCGCAAAATTTGCAGTGAATTTAGATATGCAAAACCATATTTATTATTGTAAATAATCAAGTTTTAATAAATTGGCGTCTGTGAATTTTTGCAGATACATTTTTAAGCGCCTGGCCGCTCGTGCTCTGAACCGTAGAGAACAGTACCTTATTGCCAAAGCAATATTTTTCCTTTACACCGTTCTACTTCCATTATTGTTAATTTAATTAAAAAATACACAATAATACAAGTTTAAGATTGAAGTTTCAGGATTCCAAATCATTTTTTATTTTTTTATTACCGTCAATCAGTAGTTTTTAATACATTTTATTCGGAGCACCTTACAGTGATTTTTTAAGGTTGATTTTTGTTTGTTTTTACACAGCCGGGATTGTGTTACGGTTCACTGTTAGTTTTTATTTCTTCTTTATTTCTTTCTTTATAGAAATAAATAAATAAACAAACGGCTTATTGGCAATTTTTCTTCGTAATACTAATTAATATAGATTCATAAACTATGAATATATACTGAAGTTTTATTTTAATAAATGAGTAACTCGATATATAAATTAATTGCTATCTGAATCGGAACATATATATTATCGAAATAGTACCGAGTTTTTAATTTCTTAGAATAAAATGGAAATTTTATTCTAAGAATATTAAGTATTATTAATCAATATTATGAAAAAATTGCAAAAAATGCGTTTGTTTATTTCTAAAATGTGCAACAGTGAACAACGAACACGCAGGGCCTCAAAGTCCCTGTGGGCCTTTGAAACAAAAAGGTGAAATTTTCAGAAATGAAAGCTTATGATCCAAATATAATACATCTCACTTTGCCAAGCAATCGTCCTGTGCTAAAAAGCACTAATTAAAATTTTTGATTTTTTTGAATGAGGTAATAGGTCATTGCATCTGTGACCATTTAGCCAAACAAAGATAGACAATTGCGTGGGCAGTATAGTAGTAATGCGCATGCGCTTACAGTTTAGAACGCCTTCGAAATGAATAAATAAATAATCAATACTTTTGTCCTTATATTTTTTCCTATGATCGCATATCCGCGTTCGATAATTGAGCGATAATGCGCACGCGTTAGAAATGTTCTATACAATATTGTTATTGTTCTATACAATATTGTATATTCAAATGTTCGAACCCACGTAAAATTCATCAAATTTTCTTGCTTTTTGTAGAATATATCGAATTCTAGGTTATAGC
This sequence comes from Cryptophagus acutangulus, assembly GCA_963556235.1. Taxonomy (NCBI): domain Eukaryota; kingdom Metazoa; phylum Arthropoda; class Insecta; order Coleoptera; family Cryptophagidae; genus Cryptophagus; species Cryptophagus acutangulus. Next base: position 3,784,030 of record OY744571.1, read on the forward strand.
TCAAAAATGTTTTTTGGTTAAGTTGTTTCATTTCCTTTTATTTGTGATTCATACAGTACCATTATTATTTTTTTGTCCATCCTAATAAACAAGAAATAAAAATAAATGTAAGTTGGTGTAGAAATGCCAAAATCTAGCTCTCGCTGCATCACTGCCAGAGCTTCGATCCTCGTCTCCGTCGCCGCTGTACGTCACGCCAAAATTATAGTGGCTCGAAATTCAAATATTCTTGTAATAAGCTAATATATTTTGCAATATTATAGAATAACATTACATAGTACTACATTAAATAGTATAAAATGTCAGAAAATGATACAAGCTCGGAGAGTGAATTAGAGTCATCTTTCAAAGTAAGGAAGCAAAAATATAAGATATGTTCATTCTGCCAAAATTCATCATGAGTTTTAACCCAAAGTTCAGATAAAAAAGTTAAACTTTTATACAAATAGTTATACTTTTCTGGCACCAAAAACAATGAATTTCTCCGCACTAGGGCAGACCCAAAAATTGGTTGTAAAGAAATTTTTAATCAGGATTCACACCTACACGAATTATGTCATGCTTCAGTATCATTGCGAAAAGACGCTTTTGATGTAAACAAATGTATATTTTGTAAAAAACGGTATGGAAATAAAATATCACAATCAGTGCTTTTTGGTAGCTTGGTCCAATCTTAAAAAATCCAAATCTTTGCCTTGTACAATTATGTACGAACAAACAACCCCCAAGTACGTCACAGATTCAAAAAGATTTCGCAGAAAACCAAGTTTTAAATAAAGTCAAAAAATAGCGTTATTGTATCATTATTGGGCGTTAGCTAGCTTTATTTTTACTTTTCTTGTAGATCGTAGAGGAAGTATTGTATTCGTGAATTTTAGTTTTCCAGATTTCACTTTTTTCTAATTTATGGAATGCGTAGATTTCGAAAATCATATGCACTAATTTCCGTCTGTCGGTCGGTCTGTTCGTTTCTTTTCGGAATCTACTGATCCGATTAGAACATATTTTGTGTCCTTTTTTCCACTTGCGCATTGATGATATTGAAGAAAAAACGTTTATAAAATTCTCAAAGATCTGCTCGCCTAAAAACATGCTAAAAATGGCAAAATCGGTAGATCTACTAAAGTTGCTAACCGACTTTGATCAAATGTCGAACATATGTTTTGTGTATACCCCAAGTACTGAATGCTTTCAAAAAATCTAGAGTTTTTTCAAGGGTTGATTCTTTATTAAGGGTTGAAGGGTCAAAAAGTTGGAAAAATGAATAATTTGTAACGTGAATACCTGCCAGTTATCTTAGTAATATTTACATAAAGCGTGATTAAAAGTAATTTTTGTTCCTTACCACACACCCCTCACCCCCAATTATACCGTTTGAGTCATATAGTTCGGATTTTCTTCATATTTTCTTTCTACTATATGTTGTAAGCATATTTACGAATAATCTAATTAAAAGTAGTATGCGACCCACCCGTATTTTGTATCTTCAACCCTTATATCTATTTACAATCAAATTGCTCGGATTTCTTTCAAATTTTTATTCCAACTTTGGGGGTCAACGTTTGCGCGAAGTTAACCCCCACTTTTTGAGATCAATTTATTTGGTCACTTATGGTGGCGAAACCGCTACATATATAACCGCTCTGGTCGCTATCGAATCACATAGTTTTACTTATCCAAATTCACTGCAAATTTCACGACATCTGATAAAGAATAGATGGACCAAGATTTCACGCATAAATTTGGAAATTTATGCGTGAAACGTTGCTTAGCAGCTCAGGGAACTTAACGCGGAAAAACAGTTTCAGACACTATTAATTATCTATAATAACTATATATTTATTTATTTTTTTATCTTCTTCCCCTAATTAGAAAGCGAGTGGTTAATATTTGAGCGAGGTTTTTTGTTCATATTTTACTTAATTAAGGGCTTTTCGAACAAATCTTTCGTCAAAATATAAGTTTTTTTTCTCTAATTTCCGGTAGCCGCATACTACTTTACCAGTTTTTGAGAATTTTCCACACTTCTCGATCTTTCCTAATGTTTTCGGCTAAAGCACATGGCAAATAAGTCAGATTTTGGTCCATCTATTCTCTTTCAGATGTCGCGAAATTTCCAGTGAATTTAGATAAGCAAAACTATGTAGATTCGCAGCGACCAGAGCGGCTTTATATGTAGCGGTTTCGCCACCTTATAATTAGCATTTGTTATTTTGTAATAAGAATTTTGTTGCTTGACAATACGACGAAAAAAAAACTAACTCGAAAAATTGACTGATATTTTTAATGATGAATGATATTTTTAATGATATTTAAGCTTTATCGCTCAGATTTGTTTTGAATTTCTTCGTTCTTAGTTTTAATTTGAAATATAATTTAAGATATAAGCTGATTAAATATAGTTTATAACGAATGCTACAGAAGTGTGAAGGATTATATTAAGTTTGCTATTACTTGCTAGTCCTTTTTTTTGCAGGTTACCTTTCACGGATTTTTCATAATCACATAATTTTCATACAAATATAATAATTTATTTATTATTTATTTAGAATATTTTGTTTTTGTTTAGAATTGAAAATCATCAATTAGAAATTGAAATTGTTGAACCTGAGTCGGTGGTAACTGGTTACAGAATTGTCGATATTACGCATTTTCTTGATCAAACCATAACGCTACATTCAAATCATAATAAGCTTTGTACAGGTGGAACGCTTGAACTGAAGCGTGAAGTTAATGAAGGATTGGGTAGTAGTTTTACATACAAATGTACTTATTGCAATAAAGAAATGGATATTACTACTGAATAAAAAACCCATACTAAATCAAAGTATTGTGTGGGGTAGTCAGGCAATAGGAAGTACGTATGCTCAAGTAAACGAACTACTAAGCGTAATGAATGTACCAAGTATTTCGAACCGACAATATAGAAAGAATTTGAATAAATTAAGTGAAAATTGGAAAAATTCAGCTTTCGAAAACTTTAAACAAGTTGGAAAAGAAGAATATGAGGCTGCAAAAAATAGAGGCGATATTGATAAAGATGGAATACTTTTTATTACGGTATATATTGATGGGGGATGGTCAAAAAGGAGTTATGGGCATAATTACACTGCTTTATCAGGTGTCGCTGTAATAATCGGACAACATACAGGAAAAGTATTATTTGTAGGCGTCAGAAATAAGTTTTGCAGTATATGCACAAGATCAGAAAATCAAAACAAACCGAAACCAAAACATAAATGTTTTAAAAATTGGGATGGTCCATCAGCATCTATGGAACCAGATATCGTTGTTGAAGGATTCAATAAAAGAAATGCATAAAATACGCTACAAAAAAATCATTGCTGATGGAGACTCTACTGTTTTGAAAAAAATACGACAAAACCTTTCATATGGTACTCAAGTCCAAAAAATAGAATGCTCTAATCATTGCATCAAAAATTTTACTAAATTTTTACATAAAATTAAAAATGATACCAAACAAGTTTCCTTACGAGCCAGAAAATGCTTATCAATTGGCAATATTAAAAACCTTGGAAAAACAGCGAAAAACATGATTTATGTTAACGAAAACGGAAGTGTCGATAAATTGAAAAAAGATTTACACAATAGCATATACCATGTATATGGGAATCATTCAAATTGTTGTATTAGCTATTGCAACGTAGTGGGTGATAATTCTCAAGATAAAACCAGAGAATTAAAAGAATCAGGCGCTGAAAAACTCATCCAATCTGCTATTACATCTTTGGCTGCAAAGGCACACTTACTTATAGCAAATGAAACAAACAACAAAGCAGAAGGATTTATGAACATGATATGCCGTTTTAACGCTGGTAAGCGGCTAAATCTTATTCAGCGACAAAGTTTTGAAACAAGATGCTATTTATCTGCACTAAAATATAATGAAGGTGCGAACTGGCATACCGAAACAAGTGGCATACCGAAACATGGAAACAAGTATTTAATAAAAATCCGGCGAAAATTCATGGTAAATTTATCCAAACTGAAATCAACATGGTAAATCTGAATCGAAAAAGAAAATCAGATAACAATCTTGAAGGAAACCGCAATAAAAAACATAAGCTTTCGAAAAAAATAGAATCACATGATTATGGCAGTAACATAGCAGAGGTTGAACTTAGTCCTGCTGAATTACAAAGTAACATCAATGATTTTATGAAAACTTTAATAGAAACCGAAGAGGAACAAAAAACGGTTGCTTCAAATTCTATAGGACAATTTAGTAATCCGTATTACCAAACACAACGAATGCATCGATTAACAGTTTCGAATTTCGGATCAGTTATAAAACGCAGACTTACTTCGTCTTGTGATTCACTGGTTAAAAAAGTTTTATCTACAAACGACATTTATTCACCAGCGATGGAGTGTGGTAAACTGCATGAAACAGTGGCAATATCTAGATTTGAACAACAATCTGGAAAAAAGTGCAATCCAGTGGGTTATATGTTGATGTTGAACATGGATATTTAGCTGCATCGCCAGATGGGATTATTAATAACGATGAAATTATTGAAGTCAAATGTTTGTACAACATTGCTAATTCAACACTTACCTTGAAAGATGCCGTGTTGGGAATAAGGTTCAGTGTTCGGAATTAAACAGTGAAAATAAGGTTCAGCTAAAGAAAAACCATAACTACTACTACCAAATTCAAGGACAATTAGCCATAACAAAGTTGAAAGTGTGCTATTTAATTATATATTCTGGTGATGAAAATGAGTTGTTTATAGAAACAATTTTGAGAGATCATTTGTTATGGGAAAATCAAATGTTTCCAAAATTAAAAATGTTTTATTTACATTGCATTGCCCCGGAAATAATAATAAATCGGAGAGGTAGTAAGTTAAAATGTAAAGATCCAGACTACATAGTGGATGCTCAGAAAAATAACCTTAAGAGAATTTCTAAAACATGATTAGTAATGCTAATAATTATTAATAGCATTTTGTACATTGAAAAGTGTTTGTGCTGTTTTTAGCATTCCGCACTCTGAAAAAGTGCAGGTGGTGCTTGTAGCATTCCGCACACTAAAAAGTGCTGGTGGTGCTTGTTGCATTCCGCACACTAAAAAGTGCTGGTGGTGCTTGCTGCATTCCGCACACTAAAAAGTGATGGTGGTGCTTGTTGCATTCCGCACACTGAAAAGTGCTGGTGGTGCAAATGGAATAGGCCTAATGGGGACACCACTTGAAAAAAAAAACGCGCCCAATACTCTACCTCTATGGTGGTGCGGAAACGAGTATGATGAAAACAAGATAGTTTTAACATGCCACATTAAAACTCAATCAAGAATTGGAAAAAAACACATTCATGTTTGTTATATAAAATAATTGTTTTTATATAATTTTATTGTATTTTATATTATATAAAATCAGTACTTTTTTAAAAAATTGTACAGTAGGCGGTATTTATTGCCCCCCTTGTGATTGGGCCGAGATCTCCACCGCCGAGGACGGCCTTCCGGGCGTCTAATATAATTTTAAATTAGTTTTTGCAGGGATAGTCTAGTCATCCTGTAATTTTTTGGGCTCAAATTTTTGCACCAAAATTTTATCGTCGATGTTTGAGTTTGATCTCGGCACATTGAGAATCAATAACTCAGCTCGATGAATGGATAATGAGTGATAATTACTTGTGCAACAATATGTAACTTCTTCGATTTGGAATGTAAGCGAAATAAAACGCTGTTGCTTCACTCGTGGTTTTTACCAATATGAATCTATTTCCGGCGCATGGCCACCCCTTCCCTTACATGATTTTCCTTTCACATAGGCAATACAGAATACAAAATGACATGCAAATAAACGACGTAACATAAAGCCCCCGCGTTGAACGGGACACCGATTCAAAATACAATGTTGAAATTAGTACGCATACAAATTAACAAATACATATCACGTATACAAATAATCAAAATATGTAACACATAATAAAGTTTTCACAAACAGCGAAGAGAAGCACATTATTTTTCTTCCAAAGGTAATGGACAGATTTTAGCCACAGCTCTTTTTTTCAAACCAGAGGCGGTGCGGAGGGTCACAACTCGTACTACTACATCTAACCCAGGATGAAGCTCTGAAATCCTGCCCATTGGCCATCGAAGTGGAGGAACATTATCTTCCTTCAATATAATTAATTGATTTAGACGCACAGGAGGACTTCCCTTTGTCCATCGCTTCCGCTGCTGTAGGTCGTGCAGATATTCGCTTGTCCATCGCACCCAGAACGATTGAACCAACTGTTGCAAAGCTTGAAAATGGCTCAGACTATTCGATGGAATGTTCCCAACGCTTGGTTCGGGTGGAGTCGTCAACATTCTACCAATGAGGAAGTGGGAAGGAGTAAGGGGTTCTAGGTCACTGGGTTCTGAGCTTAACGGGGTCAAAAGGCGCGAATTCATTATTGCCTCAACGTGGGTTAAAAAGGTATACAAATGTTCGAAGGTCAAAATACTTTCACCGATCACGCGTTTCATGTGGAACTTGACTCGTTTCACGCCCGCCTCCCATAAACCCCCAAAATGTGGAGATCGCGGCGGAATGAAACTCCAGCAAATACCATCGGATGCTAATACCTCCTTAAAATTGAATTCATTAGACATTAAGCTTTCCAACCAATATCGCAACTCATTATTAGCGCCTTTAAAGTTAGTCGCATTATCGGAAATTAAGTGCAGCGGCTTTCCTCTACGAGAGATAAAACGTCTGAGTGCTGCCAAAAATGTTTCGCTCGTTAAGTCAGAAACAAGTTCGATCTGGACAGCCTTTGTAGATAAACAAATGAAGAGCGCTACGTAGCAGTTGGTAATCTTACAACCGCGCCCCTTCCGATCTTTAACCGAAAACGGACCAGCATAGTCTACACCCGTATTTTGAAATGGAAAAGATGAAGAAATACGATCCTTTGGTAGGTTCCCCATTAAAGGCGGCGTACTGGTTGGGTTCACGCGAAAACACCTATTACAAGCCCGAAAGATTTGTCGTGCAATGCTTTTGCCACCTAATGGCCAAAATCGCTGTCTTACGGTTGCTAGCATCTGTTGTGGACCGGCATGAGCCAATAATGCATGTTCATGTCTGAATAGAAGCGTAAGAAACTTGTGTTTTGGTATGAGCATAGAATGCTTTGTTTCATAATTCAAGTCAGCATGTTTTAGCCTGCCGCCAACTCTCAAAAGACCATGTTCATCTAAAAATGGCATTAACGGTAAAATCGTACTTTTGTGCGAAATCGGTAATTTGTTTCGTAATGATTGAATCACTTGCTAATAAGCAGCCTCCTGCAAAGATTTTATTAAATATAAAAGTGCTCTATTTAGCTCGACAGTTGTCAATGGACCGGCCTTACGATTTGAAAGTGAGACTTTCGAGTTATATACAAATCGAAACATATACGCAGTGCTTCTTATAAGCCTAGAATAATTAGAGAATCTAGAAATATCAATAACGGGCTCAGTAACGATTGAGACGTAAATCTTTTCCTGTAGTTTCGTTTCCGGAATCTCGTTGCTTTTAAGTGCTATAGGTTCAGATGGCCACGTATCCGAATTTTTTGCCAACCACGCTGCCGTGCAACCAGATTTGTGAGTCCCGTAATTTTTCAGGAGATACGCGCCTGGATGCAAGATCCGCTGGGTTATCATTAGTGGGCACATGCAACCATAAAGCGTCGCTTGTATTTTTCTTTATTTCGGCTACGCGATGACTTACAAAAATCTTTAGCAAATTGATCGGAGTATTGACCCATCCCAAAACAATAGTGGAGTCCGTTCACAAAAAAATATTATTGATATTTAAACGCAGCGCACGCTTGCAAGTAACGTAGCGAGTAAGAGTGCGGCGCAAAGTTCCAGCCGGGGAATAGTAAGCTCTTTGATGGGCGCAACCTTAGTTTTGGAACATAAAAAATGAACCGTATTTATCTATGCTTTTCAAATATATGCAAGCTCCGTGTGCATGCTGGGATGCATCTGAAAACCCATGAACGTCTATGCGAGTTGCGCCCGGTAAAATGGCATGCCGTGCAATGTGAATTTCATTTAAAATATATAACGTGGATTCAAAAGTTTCCCACTTAGTAGACAGGATTTTGGGAACGGGCTCATCCCAATCCAACGACTCTTGCCATAGTGATTGCATAATGATTTTACCCGTTATAACGCAAGCACTAACCAAACCTAATGGATCAAATATGCGACTAACCTCGGATAGAATGCTTCGTTTTGTAACCGCGCTGGGTGTATTAGTGTAATTTATTTTATATCCAAAGGTATCGTCTTGAGGAGACCAATATACTCCTAACATTTTTGAAACTTCATTCTGTCCAATAATAGAAATATCTTGATTTGATTGATTCGATCCGACTATTGATTCGGTTATACGGGAATCATTACTTATCCATTTGTGCAATTCAAAATGTGCTTGAGCTAAAATTGTGGATAAATCACTAGCTATATTGCGATCCTTTTCTACAGTATCCGCGCCCGTTAATAAGTCGTCCACATAAAAATCGCTTGCGATTATGGAGGAGGCCTCAGGGTAATTTTTGAGATTTTCATATGACAATTGCACCAAACATCTAATTGCCATAAAAGCGGCTGAAGCCGTACCGTAAGTAAGCGTTCTTAATTCGTACGAATTTAACGGTAGGGAGGGATCCGAACGCCAAACTATTTTTTGTAAGCTGCGATCATCTTTGCGCACTAAGACTTGCCGATACATCTTTTTAATGTCCGCCGAAAACGCGTGAGTATGCTGTCTGAAGCAAACCAAAATCAAAAAAAGATCGTCCTGAATTGTGGGACCTACTAATTGAATTTGATTTAAAGAAACACCTGAACTTGTGGGGCAGGATCCATCGAACACGACCCTAATTTTTGTGGTAGTACTGTTCTCGTTTATTACCCCATGGTGTGGAAGATAATAGTGCGCTCCGTGTTCATCAGCACTAACCTTGCTCATATGCAAGCTTCCTGCTTTAAAGTGGGATTTCGCTGAAGCTTTCGCTCCAGAGAATAGAAACGTCTAATTGCCGTATCTCGCGAGTTGCCAAGTACACTTGGCTCAGAGCCTAAAGGGAGTGCGGTAATAAATCTTCCGTCTGTGTCTCTTTCGGTTGTATTCGTAAAGTGCAATTCACATTTCTCTTCCGATACCGATAATGCCCTAGAAGTTGCGCTTTCTTCAATCTCCCAAAATTTGGAAACTTGAGTTTGCAACTCCATATTTTTTGATAAGTAGCAGGTTGAATTGCGCAGAGGTCGCGAAAGCATTGACCCTGATATTACCCACCCAAGTTTTGTATTCTGAAGCAAAGGCAGATTGTTGCCTAATTTAACCTGACCCTCTAATATTAATGACCAAAATATAGGTGCCCCCAAGATTAGATCGATTTTTCCGGGTTCCGCGAATAAGGGATCAGCGAGGTTCAAATTGTTAGGGATTTTTATAAATTGCGTATTTATGTGCGATATAGGCATTGATTCACTAATACTTGGAACCACTAAGCAGCTTATAGTTTCCTTAAAATCGAAAAAAGTTTCCGAAATTGGAGGTTATTGTTACCTGACATGTTACATTCGACTCAACTTGATTTATGCCGACTAGAGAGATATGTGTGAACGCCGTTTTTATTTTTAATCTTGCTTGCAACTCTTTAGTTATGAGGTTAGATTGCACCGCTGAATCTAAAAGAGCCCGACATTCATGCGTTTTATCGTTGTCGTCACGTATTTTTACAATTGCCGTTGCAAGCAATACCTGAATGGCAGGATTATAAATCTGAGCCGTAAGGGCGACCGAATTGCTGGTATTAGTACCCTTTTTAATGCGTAATAAACTATTATGCTTGCCACCGCATTTACGGCAATTGCCCGACTTACAATATTGTACTTCGTGTGAATTTAATAAACAATTAGCGCATAAATTTAATCGTTTTGCTTCTTTAATTCTGTCCGCGACATCTAAGCTCAAAAATTCACTGCAAGTATAAATTGAATGGCTACCTTTGCATTTGAAACAGCAAATTGTTGTTGCCATAAATGCTTTACAAGGCTTTACAAATTTTCTCCAGTGTACTAGGATTTTTTTATTGGTAAACCAATCACAAATGAGGTTCCAAGCTACCGTGTAATTTTCTGCCGTGAGTGGCATTGATCGTATTATTTCAGCTGCTTCATGTTCGAGTGAGGCTCTTAAGTAGTGCAATTTTTGGACATCACTCAGGTTTTCGTTTTCATTTATTAATGAATAAAAAATGTCGCAAAATTCTAGCCATTTGGTATATTTAACGTCAAATTTAGGTAGCGATATTGTGGGAAGCTTAATGTTATTATTTGTGGCGCCCTCATTGTTAAGGCTTTCGGTAGCGCTCCTTCTAACACCCGATGCACTGCTGGCATTATCCGTAGCTGCTTCTTGCAGCACCTTAGCTCGCGATAATGCCGCAAAATATTGATTTTCAAAATTCTCCCGATATTCTTGATCGTCATTTAGCTCCTCGACTTTTAATTGTATAGTATCGAACTCGTCTAATATAGGCGTAAAACGTCCTAGCCTAGACGCTAATTCCACGTAATCAACCCTTTCTAACTTTTCCTTTTGTTCGAATGTTAAGATTACTCTCTCAAACACGGTAACTCTATGTTTTAATGCACCTCTTTTGCGCGTAAGCTCTGCCAATTCAGTCATTTTGACCTTGTAATTGCAAACTGTAATTGAAACGAATATCGCGATTGACACAAATTATGCTTAATTGCCGAGGCAATAATGAATTGATTGTTAATTGATTGTTAGGGAGGTCGGAAAGTATTGAAATAGAATGTGACTCACCGTTGGAATCCAGCTCCCTTGTTCTATTCGAGCCACGCCACGTGTTGAACCATTGCAAATACCGGTTTAAATCCGGCTCGAAGGACCATTTTATGTTTGAGTTTGATCTCGGCACATTGAGAATCAATAACTCAGCTCGATGAATGGATAATGAGTGATAATTACTTGTGCAACAATATGTAACTTCTTCGATTTGGAATGTAAGCGAAATAAAACGCTGTTGCTTCACTCGTGGTTTTTACCAATATGAATCTATTTCCGGCGCATGGCCACCCCTTCCCTTACATGATTTTCCTTTCACATAGGCAATACAGAATACAAAATGACATGCAAATAAACGACGTAACAGTCGATAATTATGTTTTAGGGTGCGCTGAACACGAATATCACCATTAAAATTACCTGGTCCTTGTGCGTTTTGAGATAATGGACATTTTTTTGGTCAAAAATTGACGAATTTGACGTTTTTTGGATTTTTAGAATAATTCTGAATGCCAATCGGAAATTTTAATACAGATTTAGTTGTACGGCGTTAATCCAAATAAAACGGCGCTTCGAGTAAATAATTATTAGTAAATAATACATTTTGCTCAAAAATAACAGTTTTTGGGTCCTTTCTTTGAGCCCAGAACTAAATTTACTTTTAACAAGCGCCATTTTATTTGGATTAACGCCTTACAACAAAATCTGTATTAAAATTTCTGATTGGTATTCTAATTTTTTCTATAAATCCAAAGAAACGTCAAATTCGTAAAGTTTGGGCCAAAAAAAGATTCAATATCTCATAACGAACAACAATATCTCATAACGAACAACCATATCTCATAACGAATCCAATATCTTATATAGACCATAAAATTTTAGTGAGAAAACATGAACCTAAATAACGGTAAAAAATTACAGGATGACTGCATTATTATAGAAATATTCACTTGCTGGTTTCGACGCTGCTCGGGGGAGAACCGGCCCCTTGGGTTTATTTCAGGTGTGTTAAAAAATTTAAAAATAAATTGATTTAAAAAAAAATATAGAAATTATTTACTTACCGCTCACGAACATCTCCCGCCGCACCGTCCTCCCCATGTAAGCTTAAACATAAAATTTTATTAAAATAAACATTTAATAAATTACATTTAAATACCGTTTTTCCTCCAACGCTGCCGCCTTGGCCTCGGCGTCAGCAGTTGCCGCCGCTGTCTCGGCCGCCGCTGCTGCCAGCCTGGCTTTTGCGGCCTCCGCCTTTGCTTCGGCAGCTGCGGCTGCAGCCACTGCCGCTTTGGACGCAGCGGCAGCGAGTCTCGGCCACAGCGTTGGCTTTCGCGGCCGCTGTGGCTTCAGCCAATGCTTTGGCATCTGCCGCCGCTTTGGCTCCCGCTGCCGCTTTGGCTTCCGCCGCACGCTTTGGCCTCAGCCGAATCTTCAATCGTCTCTCTATGGAAATAATTAGTCAGGAATTCTTAAAATGGCACCATACTTACAACTTGTTCATGGTTTGAATGGCTGGAATAAACCGAAAAAAAAAAACAAATCATTATAAAATCTACCATAATAAAACATTATATATAATATAATTAAAATGGATGGCGTAATAGTTATTTATCTTATAGATAGCAACAGCAATCATTATGATACCAGGTGTGAAGATTATCAGACGAGGCGTCAGCCGGGCCTGATAACACAACATGGACCATAACGATTGATTACGATCCGAATAACATACAAAATTTTATCTGCTAGTGCATAGTCAAAATACAATAATATTGTAAGTAAGTATTGCATAGCAAGCAAGTGCGTATTCTTTAGCAACTCCTTAAGGGGGTAAAACCGCTACATATATAGCCGCTCTGGTCGCTAGCGAATCTACATAGTTTTGCTTATCTAAATTTACTGGAAATTTCGCGACATCTGAAAAAAAATAGATGGCCTAAGATCTGACTTATTTGCCATGTGCTTTAGCCGAAAACATTAGGAAAGATCGAGAAGTGTGGAAAAATCTCAAAAAACGGGTAAAGTAGTATGCGGCTTTGTTATAACCCCTAGAAAAGTTCCAAAGCTACCGGAAATTAGAAAAAAAAACTTATATTTTGACGAAAGATTTGTTCGAAAAGCCATTAATTAAGTAAAATATGAATAAAAAACCTCGATCAAATATTAACCACTCGCTTGCTAATTAGAGGAAAAAGGTAAAAAAAAACTTCTGTCCATTTCTTGCTACATCTGTTCTCTCTCTAAATCTACCATTAGATATTTTCTAGGATAATGAATAGTGTCTAAAACTCTTTTTCCGCATTAAGTTCCCTGAGCTGCTAAGCAACGTTTCACGCATAAATTTCCAAATTTATGCGTGAAATCTTGGTCCATCTATTCTTTCTCAGATGTCGCCAAAATTCAGTGAATGTCAGTGAATTTAGATAAGCGAAACTATGTAGATTCGCTAGCGACCAGAGCGGCTATATATGTAGCGGTTTCGCCCCATATTTTTAATTTTAATTGATTTGGTTTTTTAATTAATCGTATGCAATTCCACAAGAACTTGTTTTTATCGGATATTTTTTTAGTTTATACGAAAACGAGGTTGCCTGGAAATTTGACGAATCAAGCTGCCGTGATAAAAACGCGAGTCCACAGGACGAGCGTTTTTATCATGGCAGCTTGATGAGGCAAATTGCCAAAAGGAAACATTGTTTGAGTAATAAAATAAAAAAATATCCGATATAAAAAACAAGTTCAAGTGCAATTTAACAAGACAATTTTGCGAATGAAAGTATTGTCAGACTACTTTAATTTTTAAGTTTTATGTGCTTGTAGTCATAGAGATAACGAGGTATCACATTACAATATTCACTAAATATCCACTAAACATTTTGTTTCATTTTATCCGCTCATACATTGACAAAAACCCAGAAAAACATTGACTCATATGTCATTATATATACATGAGTAAAATTGTCACATATAATACCATAAGTGCACAAATTATTTCCAGAAAATTTTTTTAAGCTCACGAATGCATTAGTTGGCGTGGAAATCTGCCCGAGTCGCAGACGAGGGCAGATTTCCTCACGCTAACTAATGCATGATTGTAAGCAATAAAAAAATTTCGGAATTAATTTTTGTACGAATGGTATTCGGTAAGAAAATCGCACAACTCTTAATTGATGTTATATTTTATAAAATATTTAATAAATTATAATGACATTTTACTACTAGATATTTCCATTCTACATCTATCTTAGTTTTTCATCTATCTTTCTCGACTTCCACTTCTGCTTCCGTTGGAAACCAACAACAAACTACTTACAATCACTGCGTTTTTAATTTTAATTAGTTTTTCTGATATATTTGTTGGATTCATTTAATGTTACCAATTTTTCCAATAAATTAATTTTGACAACACCTTTCATTGTGACATCGGAAATATTTTAAATATTTTCAAAATATTTCCAAAAAATATTGATGTTGATCAATTGTAACTGTAGCAACAAGCTTAAATGCGGCCATTCTATTGGTTGCTTAAATAGTTGTGCGATTTTCATTTTAATTGAGTCCCATTAGAGTACTAGGACTCTAATGAAATCCATTAGAGTAGCGTCCTCAAAATTCATAAGAGTTTTGGATCTAAAAATGCATGTCATTTTGACATTGATACTCTCATACTGTCATTGTGACACACTAGCAGATAAAATGATACTGGTCCGCTAATGTTAAATTAAGTTAGCGGACCCAATTCTTTATAAAATCCAATAGCAAAAAAAAAATTGCGCGGCAAAACATAAGACTAACATATAATTGATGTAGGTGTAATATAATTTTTCGACGACCACTATGAAATTGAGCATTTTGTGCATAAGTTGCTAGATGAGAAAGTAGGCAATTGCTCAAACCGTGAGATATGGCCGTGAGATATTATTCCCCACACTACACATGCGCATTGCGCGTACATGTCGTGTAATCGTTGAGAGTCAAGACGAATTTTGTTTTGACAATTGACTTTTGTTATTGAAAATATTTATATAAATATTTATATAAATATTCATATTCATATTAATACAATTCATATTGTTAGATAATTTGTTAATAAATAAACAGTTAAATTAATATAAAGTTTAATAAAAAAAATGTGTTCGTAGAAAAAGTACAGTGTGTAACACGTGCAAAAACGCTAATTTCTCACTCGTGTGATTTGCGCACTCGCCTACGGCTCGTGCTGGCAAATTCACGCTCGTGAGAAATTAGCTATCTTCCGCACTTGTTACACAATATACTATTGTACTTACCAAAATTTTAGAAGCGACACACACAATGTGACATACACATGCCGCATGCGATATACACAACAGCAAAATTGAGTAATATACTCACACATACCATATAGTCTGGCACAGTCACAAACCGGTATTCAAGTTGCACGTGCTATCACCCTTTTTTTTTGGTAGCAGTAATTAAATTGCTGATTGCAAAGCATCTTGTAAAAATTTATAATTTTAATTGTAGTAGTTGGTCCATTTCTTCAAGTGCAGTTATTTATAATTTATTAAAAAATTGATGTCTCTCCACAATTTAAATTAATTAAATAAATAAATAAAAAGTTTTTTGCAACAGTGTTTCGAGTTTTTATAAACTCATCATCAGGCTATAGCTATTTGTGTATTAAGAGCGCAAAGTGATACTTTGTCGCGCGAGCCAGAATGTTGTCGTGCGACGCGATAGCGGAGCACGACAATCTGGCGAGAGCGACAAAAACACTTTGCGCTCGAAATACACACAAGATTTTTCCTACAATCGATTTTAAATTAAATTTTTGTTGCAAAAATGTAAAATTAATATTTTGACAACAAATAAAAATGTGATTATATCATCGGTAACCAAGAAACGCTCATTTCTAAAAACAAAAACTATAGTTTTACTGCATTGTTTTGATTTAGCGAGCGGGAAAATCAGCAAAAAGATCTAGAGCGGGAAAGTGACAACTCCTCGGAAAACGCCAACTTTTCGTTGTCAAATGGAAGCACAAAGGCTTACTTTTATATGCGATTGTAGGAAAAATATATTGAATATATTTAGAATATAATATATTTTTATATCATCTTCAATATATTTAGCCTGATGATGAGTTTATAAAAACTCGAAACACTGTTGCAAAAAACGTTATATTTATTTATTTAATTAATTTAAATTGTGGAGAGACATCAATTTTTTAATAAATTAATTTATAATTTCTTTTTCTTTGGTCTTTTAAAAAGTTGCACAAATTTATTATATTAAATATGATAATGTAATTAATGAATTATTATCAATACATTAAATATAATAATTACAAATATATAAAAACTCGCAAGTTCATTTCTTTTGAGAACTAACAAACTAAACACAAATGCAATTTTATTGTAATCTAAAATAGCATTTACGTTTAATTCAAAATTGATATTTGTTAAATGAATGGATCGAAAGCATTATCAAAATGGTACAATTATGTCAATAAATTAATTAACGTTTTTATGAAAATTAGCAAATATCACATTGCACAAAATCATAATATGCATTTAAACAAACAAATCACCAAAATAATTAAACTTTGGTCATAAATTCAGGCATAATCCATTAAAAAAAAAAACCGTTCTCAAAGATCTGAAAATAGCACAATTTATTTTATTTAGTGTATGATATTAATTTCATATTATAATTTATAGTATAAAAATATGTTTAACAATTTATATCGATTGCATATTTATAAATCCTAGATCATGGAAGACTAGATTGCTAAAAGAGAGAAATTTCCAATCGGCTCAAGTAGAGTGAGATGAAATCAGTTAACTCCGCCCCATGATACTGACTTCGCCTTTTGACTCCGCAAATAACGTAAACTAATCACAAAAAGTAAATTAAACAACGATGGTCGATGAACGATTCAGCAAAATGCGACCTCTTAACAAGCAAAGCCAAGAAGAAAAAGTAAACATTACCCAATATTGACATTTAACCGGATATGACAAAAATGGGAGGAGTTTCTAAAATAGAAGCTTGTTATACGTTACTTGAATTGGACTACTTGGCTCTATCTCACTTTTTTATTAGAGGGCTACTCCTCATCTGACGCATTGCTAGAAAACTGTATTAGCAATCCAGTATTCCATGATCTAAGTTATAAATCTTGATGACTAGCTTAAGCGGTAATTTCTTTTCCTGTATACTATGTTTTAGCACGAATTAAAAAAAGAGAGTCAATTTATAGAGCGACAATAAAAACAGAGGTAAAAACCAGGGAACCGTTTGCGTCTCGCAGTGCCAATACTCAGCAATGAGTCATCCAACCCAATGTATCTATGGTTGCATCAAATACATTTGTTTTTGTTTAGCCCTACCTATCATTGACTGACCTTACTAGCGGACTAGCTAGTAAGGCTAGCTAGTAACTTAGGTTTCTACCGTATACCCGAAAATCGCAAGGACAAATTTGTTTCCGCCAGTTTTTCCCTGTAGATTCGATAGCTACCAGAGCGGCTATATATGTACCGGTTTCGCCACCTTAATGAAAATGATATCCAGCCTGAAGTCATCGCAAAAGTGATAGAAGAAAATTTAAATGTAGAAGTTGACGTTGACCTTGCAGAGCACACTCCAGAGAAAGTTAAGGAATCGGAATCAAATCCGAAAGTTCAAAGAAAACCAAAGAGTAAGTTAAAATTATAGAATAGTTATTTATACAACAACTAAAATGTAAAATTTAATTTGTATAAACTCGTAAAAAAGATTTTGTACAAGTTGTATACACTATTTTTTAGAAATTTTTGATCATAATGACCTTTATTTTCGATACTATTCCAAAAAGCGAGAGAAAAAAAATGATCTTAATTATGATCAAAAATTGCAAAATTATTTTTACGATAAACAAACATCAATGCTATTAAAATTAACTCAAGTATTTTGTAGGCAAAACTAACACATTGCTTGATACATATGAAATGAATGCAAAAGAACACCGTGAAGATATGCGAAACATAACGTCGGCATTATTTTCAATTGCTGCAGCTATTAACAGATTCTGCAATATTTATGAGAAAAACAATTAACATAAATTGTTTTATACTCGAATGTACCTAAGCATTAGAATAATGTTTATTTTGTATTTTTTATGCTTAAATATTAGATATATTATAAGAATTATTTTAATTTGTTTAATGACTGAATTTACGTTTGTTTATATATTTTTACTATTTAATAAAGTTAGTTAAAATTAATTTGTATTATTTGATTTACAAGAAAAATTACAAAAAACTACCGCGGACCAATATGACTTGTACCTCAATTATCTGCAAACAACAACGCAAGTCTCTGAAAATTTTGGAAAATTGTGTGTTGAACTAAATAATTGTAAAGGTCCTCAAAAAACTACTGGCGAATGGAAAAAGGTAAATTGACACATTTATTAATATTTATAAATAGTAATATTAATATGTATATTAGTAATTACAGATTGGCAGTGTAAAGTCAAAGCTAAATGTCGCATGATATTTGGTTCAATAAACCAAACAGGAGGTGGGATGCCTATTGCAACTTCTCTAACAGATTTAGAAGAAAGATTGTTAAGTTTAATAAACAAAATCATAATTTACGGCATGCCAACAGTAACTGAATTAGGTTTGATTACTAATAAATTATTATGTAGGAAAACAAATCACTCTACGCTTGGATTTAAAACTAATTCAAAGAGAAATGCTAAAAGTAATAATTAAAATACTTAAAAAAATGATCATAAATTATCTATTAATGTAATATAATATTTAGGAATCAAAATAAAATCCATTTTATTTCAATTTTGCACTGCACTAATTTGAAGCGCGAGGGGTTAGGTTTCGCTGAAATTACAATATTGTTTTGATATTTCTTGATATCTAAGCAAGTGTATTTGGTCACTACACCTTTTCCAATTGTATTTCAGAAAACCTTAGTAGTATTTCAGAAATCATCAATTGTATTTCAGATTAGTCAATTGTATTTCAGAACCTAGCAATTGTATTTCAGATTAGTCAGTTGTATTTCAGAATGTAGCAATTGTATTTCAGATTAGTCAATTGTATTTCGGAAAACATCATTTGTATTTCAGAAAGCATCAATTGTATTTCAGAAAACATCAATTGTATTTCAGAAAGCATACACTCGTAAAAGTGATTATTAAAAAACGAATTAGAGTAGGCGCTAACTGGAAATTTCGATCGTCAACTGTCAAAGATAATTCAAATTTCAAAGTTGAATTTATATTTATTGTTGCTGCAATGGAGCTTCAAGATAAATGTGCCATATGTCGTATATCCATGTTGCGAAAACCAGTGGTGCGACTACAACACTGCAGACATCTTTTGCATGAAAAGTGTGCAAAAACATTACAAGAAGTAGAAGAGGTCGATGCTGAAGATGAAGTTAGAAATTGCCCCATATGCAGAGAACCAATAATTAATTGGGTGACAATTGAAAGAAAATACTACCAAAAATACAATAATCGAGATCGTGAAATGATAATTGGATGTGCAAATAGGGGAGAAGACTGGATTGCTTTGAGTATTCAATTAAATGTAGCATATAAGACCGCCTATCATTGGGTTCGGTCCGGTAACGTGAAGCCGTTATTAAAAGGAGGGAAAAAACCAAAAATTCTCACTAGAGAACAAATTGAAGTAGTTATAGAGTGGATAGAAGAAGACTGTACTCTTACTCTAATTCAAATAAAAAATAAAATTTTGCAGCATTTCCAGCAAGTAGTTTCTGCTTCCACTGTAAGTAATTACCTGGAGCAAAAGTTATTTACAGTCAAACAAGTTCATAATGAGCCCATCACTATGAACTCTATCGAAAACAAAAATAGACGAGCTGCATATGTGCAGACCCTGAATCGACTTATAGAGGAAGGAAAGCAGATTGTGTGGATGGACGAAACAAATTTTAATTTGTTTTGTAGGCGAACACGTGGCCGAGCTCGTACCGGAAGTAGGGCAGTTCAGCATCTCCCTGCAGCACGAGGCCCGAATATTCACCTTATTGGGGCAATTTCTGCAGCAGGAATTATAGCCATGGATCGCCGAAGAGGATCATTCACTGCGCAGTTAGCAAGTGAATGGGTTAGATCATTACTGCAACGGTGGCAAGACACGGGCAACCAGTTGGTTGACTTAGTTCTTGTTGTTGATAATGCGCCTTGTCATTCTAATTTGGAAAACGTCTTAAATGGTACACCAGCTACTCTTTTACGGTTAGCTCCATACTCTCCGATGTTAAATCCAATTGAGAATATATGGTCAAAAATTAAGGCGTTTGTAAAAACAAAACTTCGAGTTCCTAACGTTGTGGGTCCTGGCGTTATAGAGCAAAGGCTGGTTTACTTGGAAAATAAAATTGAAGAAGCCAAGAACACAGTCACAAATGGTGATTGTGCTCGGTCGGCGCAACATAGTACGATCCACCATGGTGCAGCTTTAGGTTTACACCTTTTCCAGTTGTAATTCAGAAAATCTCAATTGTAATTCAGATTAGTCAATTGTATTTCAGAAAAGTTCAATTGTAATTCAGATTAGTCAATTGTAAATCAGAAAATCTCAATTGTAATTCAGATTAGTTAATTGTATTTCAGAAAATCTCAATTGTAATTCAGATTAGTCAATTGTATTTCAGAAAATCGCAATTGTATTTCAGAAAAATCTCAATTGTATTTCAGAAAATCTTAATTGTAATTCAGAATAATGTTTTTATGTTATTATACAGAAAATATATTTTTATCAAGTTACTTTGGAAAAGGTTTATGTCATTTACAAACTTTTTTGTCACAATCAGTAATTGTCGTTGTAAAAATAGTTTATCCAAAACTGTCAGATAATGTGTTTGTTATTGATTAGAATTTAAATTATAAAGTAGGCCATAACTCACTAGTGGACAAAAGTAGTGATTTAAAGTATACTTTATCTCACTAGTGAGTGAAAATGCACTGATACTCACTATTTATCTTTCCAATATTTTTGTCTTTCCAATATTCAAATTCTTGAAATTCTTTGTTATAAGATTTTTTGGACTTTTCCGGAATTAAACAAGCTGTGGCTTCGTTTGCTTCTTGTAAAATTTCGATAGGAATTTCACAATTCTCCATTTTGATGTATTCTTTTAGTAAACAAATTCGGTTTTCAACATGACAACCACAGTTTTCTGACAACCAGCCTTCTGTGATCAAAATTATCAATTTTCAAATAATGACGTTTTTCTAATTTAATTTATTATTTTAAAAATACGATTTAATAAAAGTTTTAGATAAAATTTTGTATTAAACACGTGAGTAATTACATATAAGTCACTCAAGAGAATTAGCCCACTCGCCCTTCGGGCTTGTGGGCTAAACTTTTCTTTCGTGACTTATATGTAATATTACTCACTAGTCTAATAAATAACTATTAGTTTTCATAATGGAATTAAAAGATAATTGTGCTATTTGTCGGGTCTCCATGTCAAGAAACCCAATTACACGATTTCTACCATGTAGACATCTACATACTTCATACAAAATGTGCAGGTCCCATAGTTAATCTTCCAGATCCTTTATGTCCAATTTGTCGAAATGTTTTAATTGGAAGCGAAAACATACAAAGAAAACGTTATAAAATTAACACGAATGCAGATCGTGAAAGAGTTGTTTCGTGTGCCAATAGAGGTCAAGACTGGGTTAGCTTAGCTAAAACTTTAGGTTTGAACTATAAGACTGCGTTTCACTGGGTGAATTCTGGGCGAGAAAAAATGTTAAATAAAGGAGGAATTAAACCAAAAACTCTTAATGAAGACGAAATAAATATAATGATTGGATGGGTAGAAGAAAATTGTGATTACACCTTAAAGCAGATCCAAGAAAAATGTACGCATGTTTTTCAAAAACTAATTTGTTTAAACACTGTGAGCAATTACTTAGAAAACAGACTTTGTACCGTAAAACAGGTTCATACGGAGCCAATAACTATGAACTCTGAAGAAAATCGCAGAAAAAGAGCTGAATATGTTCAGGCTCTAAACCAATTTTTAAAAGATGGAAAACAAATTATTTGGATAGACGAAACAAATTTTAACTTATTTTGCCGGCGTACAAGGGGTCGCGCACGAGCTGGAGCAAGAGCAATTCAACAGCTTCCAGCAGCAAGAGGTCCTAACATTCATTTGATAGGCGCCATTTCAGCTGCCGGAGTAGTAATTATGGAACGTCGAAGAGGTTCGTTTACTTCGATTTTGGCAAATGCTTGGGTTGCAAAGTTATTCCAACAGTGGCAAGATATGCGAAACCAAATAGCCGATTTGGTTGTTGTTTGTGATAACGCACCTTGCCATTCGCGTATTGAAGCAATTTTTGCCGGAACTGCGGCAAAACTTTTAAGGTTGGCACCATATTCGCCCATGCTTAACCCGATTGAAAATATATGGTCAAAAATAAAATGTATTGTTAAAACTAATCTCCGCATACCCTAAGTTACTGGTCCAGGTGTTATAGAGCAAAGATTAGTTTACCTCGAACAAATGATTGACCAAGCAAAAAACACTATTGTAGGAGGTGATTGCGCACGGGCAGCCCAACACTCTACAATACATCATGCTGCAGCATTAGCTTTAGATAATATGCCAGTAGGAGAATAAATACGTTGTATATTTGCGAGTATATTTGTTAAAGAATTTTATAGTTCAATTTTTTTTTAATAAATTAAAAAAATGTAAAAATACCTTTGCGTGTTTTCGAATTGCAGTTGTAGCTTCCTGAATTACAATTGAGATTTTCTGAATTACAATTGACTAAAGATTGCGAATAAAATTTAGCGTTTTTCTGAATTACAATTGAGATTTTCTGAATTACAATTGAGAATTTCTGAAATACAATTGATTAATCTGAATTACAATTGAGATTTTCTGAAATACAATTGACTAATCTGAATTACAATTGAGATTTTCTGAAATACAATTGAGTAATCTGAATTACAATTGAGATTTTCTGAAATACAATTGATCAATCTGAATTACAATTGAGATTTTCTGAAATACGCTTGAGTTTTTCTGAATTACAAATGGAAAAGGTGTAGAAGACATGCATGTTGGGCGTTAAAAATGATATTTTTATTAGTTTTTTTCTTGTTAATTAATTTATTTATTATGAATTAAAATTGATTTTTCATTGGTTATTGGTTTGTTTTCCTTATAATCATTGGTTATATTGCAAATGTAAATATAATAAAAATACAATTACAATGTTCTGAAATACAATTGTTATTTTCTGAAATACAATTGATATTTTCTGAAATACAATTGACTAATCTGAAATACAATTGATGATTTCTGAAATACAATTGACTAATCTGAAATACAATTGATGATTTCTGAAATACAATTGACTAATCTGAAATACAATTGATGATTTCTGAAATACGATTGACTAATCTGAACTACTATTGAGGTTTTCTGAAATACAATTTGAAAAGGTGTAGAATATGATGTTGTAACAATCTTGTAAGGTTAAAGATATTGTTTTCAAATAGATATTGAAATATAATCAAGTGGTTACTTGAATATGAAATTAAAACAATGTCGTAAATTTATCAATAATTGTTGTTTTAACAATATTGTTGGAAAAACAAGGAATACCTGAATAACAATGAATGATGGATTAAATTCGTTTGATCTAACAGACACGTTATTCAAAAACTATTATCGTCTTAGCAAACAGCTTGTGCGTAATTTAGTAGACTTATTAAGGCCTTATATGCCTTTAGAAAAACCAAGTTCTCGCTTGACAGTCGAAAAAAAAGCATTAAAAAATTATATAATATAATTTAAATATGAGGATTTGTTATACTTTTTATTTGCAGGTTTTGGCAGCATTACGCTTTTATGCCACAGGTTCTTACCAATGCCTAATAGGTAGCGATGCATATCTTTGTATGAGTCAAGCAAGCGTATCGGTAAGTTTGCATGATGGGATTAGTGCCCTTAACCGACCCGAAATTCGTCAACAATGGATTCATTTTCCTGCTAATCGTAGAGAAATGCAAGTCTTAAAAACAAACAAACAATGAATTATTAAATATTTAGTTTTGTTAAATATCTCTTGTATTAACCTAACTAAATATTTAATAATTCATTGTATTTAAGGTTTTTTGATAAATATGGATTTTCGGGAATTGTGGGTTGCATTGACTGTATGCATGTAGCGATCGTTGCCCCAAATGGACCCGATCAACTTTATCCTGAGCATATTTATGTTAATAGAAAGCAATATCACTCATTAAATGTTCTGTTGGTAAGTCGTTTATTTATTAGTAATATTATTAATAAATATTAAATTTTTTGTTTTTTGCAGATATGCGATGATAACTTGCGGGTATTAAATTGCGTTGCAAGATTTCCTGGCAGCGTGCATGATGCTAGAATTTAGAGGCAATGTAGTATTTCCCAAATAATGGAAAACATTTATAGACGGGATCCAAATAACAAGTGCTTTTTTTGGGCGATTCAGGTAAGTTCTTGCTTTTATTTTCAATTTTAAATAACGTACCGAATATATTTTTAAGGGTACCCTTTACGGCCTTGGTTGCAAACTCCTCTAAGAAATCCGCAAGGAATGGCAGAACAAGCATTCAACAATCAATTGACAAGTGTAAGAAGTCTTATTGAACGTTGTAATGGTGTTCTTAAAAGTAGATTCAGATGTTTATTAAAGCATAGAGTGCTACATTATCACCCACTGTTTGCTTCACAAATAGTATATGCGTGTGTAGTGCTGCATAATATGTGCATAGAAAATAACGTGGAAGAAGTTCCTCATTACGATTTGGTACCTGAGGATTTTGGGTATATACCACAAAATGCTCATAAAGATCAGCAACTACCAAGACACCGATTTGGGTCTTGGCAAGACCGAAACGCTGATATAGAAAATGGCAGGATATTGCAGAGGCAAGTTATTAATGCATATTTTAATTAAAATATATGTACAATTTTCCCTAGCTTATTGTGAACGGCCTTTCGTTGCTATAAGATTTTTTATTTTATTGAACATGCTAATTTAATACTCGTTTTTTAAATATTAACAAATGTAATTTTAGTATAAATATATAAATTATTATTATTATTATTTTATACTCGTAATTAATTATACAAAGAATTATTATATAATTATATTCTATTATTATTATTTTTATTAAATGTAATTATAGGGTTATTAATCATATATTAAACAATTTATTTTTATTAATTATTTATTATTACTTAAAATATACAGTATTTCTTTTAAAGCTTTTTGATTTTCCCTATTTATCTCTAGGTTCTGTCGGTTAATTTCCAGATTTTCCTGCTGCAATTGAAGTTTTTTCGTTTTATACTCCATATCGAAAGAAGTTGAAGCTGTTGGTGCTTCAAATGTTGAAATTGCAGATGCTGAAGCTATTGGTGCGGTTGATGACGTTCCTTCATTTTTATCCTAAGGCAAAAAATATTGTTAATAAGATGTTTCTTGTAAAAATTATAGAAAACTTACATCTTCATCATCACTAAAATAATAGACGACATTATCCATATCTCCTGGTTGTCCCTCTACATACACAGGACTAACAATGTCCAATATGGAATTGTCCAATTCCGTTCTTTCGTCTTTAGTAGCAATTCCACCGCCAGTCAGGTTACAACTTCTTACGAAGTCTGACTTCTTCTTAACAGAAGATGACCTCATATCCTGCCACGTCTATAATTATAAAAATAATTATTATATAAAAATCACAAACAAAATATACTTACTTTTCGCCATTTCAACCACGTTTTAATAGCACCATTCTCAACCGCATTCAATTGTTCACTTATTTCCTCCCATTTCCTTTGAGCATCCTTTTTAGTGAAACTGGCAGAAAATTTTCCAGACACTAATGGTTTGTTATCACTCATGAGGATTACTAAAAGTGCTTTCTGTTTCTCGACAACACTTCGTCCGCGTTTATTAGTAAAATCAAGAAAATTTGCCATCTTTATCACAGTTTAAATTTGAAATTAAAAGGTGGTTGTTTTTGGTTTATTTGCACACTGTTACTTTAGACAGTTATCAATCGTACTGAATGATTTTGTTAAGATGTTTGTTACTTATATATAAAAAAAGGAGTAGGGAATATGTTTGTAATTAGTAAGGGTAAATGGGGATAAATTAATGGTCATTTGGAAATGACTTGAATGAATTGTGAATTAAATGTTGTAAAATAGCGATCAACAAATCGGATTAAAAGATTTATCGATTACTGAAGTTATCGATAGAATAACTCATAAATAATACTTACTAATAAATAATAAAAATAGTTAATTAGCTAAACTGTTGGAAATTTAAATTAAAGGTTGTAAAATTCTCATTAAAGGTTGTAAAATAGACATCAACAAATCGGATTTAACTCTTCAATCGCAATTTAATTGTAAAACAATATCCAACCAATTTTAAATAGTGTAAAGAATATAAAACAGGCGATAGGCAATTGGATAATAATTATAGTAAAAGTAAGTTTTTAAATTTTAAATTTTCAGTGAACGTCATGCACATGCGCGGGAGTGAAAAATAAGGCACAAATATACAGTCTTAAAATTTTGATGATGTGATGGTGAAGTGATCGATCAGCGCTGATCGATCATAGAACGCAAAAATAGGCCCCCTGGCTCCTGACGACCTAGTAAAACTTTATTTAATATAACAAAATGTTTTATATGTTAGACATTTAACCTCACATGAATTGGAATAGTTTTCTGTCATCTACCCCTGTATTCCTGGTTGCCTACGTTTAGGCTGCTGTCGCTACAATATGCATTGTTTAAATATGCAGAATAAACTATAAAGTCTAACCGTTTTCGTTCTGAGCTGTGTGTTCCCAGCTGATTGCGCCTGCACCAAATCAATTGAAGGTCATGTAAACACTTTACCAGTAGCGTAGAATATCTTCCAAGCAGCAGCGATACGCCAGTACAAAAATTAAAGATTATATTCATACGACGCTACAGAACGAAAACAAGACGAAAGACATACGTGCATGTAACTTCTTTGTCATTCATATTGATTGTATTCATAAAATCTCTGAAGTCATGTCGCAGCGCTGGCAGACAATACGTTCCTGTTATTGTTAGCATATACTGTAATGCGTTGGCACAGCATAGCAATAAAAAAGTACGTCTAGCACATTCGATACCAGGGACCACAACGCAAGCAAGTCGACTATAGTTTACTTACCAAAAATTATCTGCATTATTTTTGTTTTCTCGAATGGCAACTTGTCTCTGCCTTTCCAGTTGAAAAGCATTGCTACTTCATTAGCAAAAATAAAACATAAAACTCTGTTGGTCAATCCTGTGACTCCTGATCCGCCAATTACGGCAAGCCTTTTAATCTTTAAATAATTAACAAAAAATTAAAATTATATAAAGCTTATACCGTTTAACAAATATTATTATAATTGTTTAGTAGTAAAGAGGTTGAGCAAGTTTTTGTAGATTGTCCGTTACTCGTTTATTATCCTATTTGAAAAAAAAAATATTGGTATATAAATAAAGTTATTATATTTAAAACTTGCACGTTTTAAATAATTAAGAGTAATCTTAGAGTAATTCCTATTTAATTATTTAATATAATAATTAAATAGAAAATTAATTTAATTTTTAATTATTCAAATGTGTTTCTAATCACATTTAAATGTGATTTTTGTAATTTTTAATTCATTTATTTATAATTAATTAATTTCCAAGTCCAAATATACCAATAATAAAAGTGAATTTCTAACGTTACGTTACATTAACTGAAAGCTAACTTGACTAAAAATTTAAATATAAAATTAGTAAAGTTACAAGTTAAAATTAACTAAAAACAAATTACACAAATTTCAAAAATTATGTAGTTATAAAAGGCTACAAGAGGGGTTACTTACTAAGTATTTTTTCAAATTTTCATTATCTTCAAGTTTTGATTCCAATTCATTAAATTTGTCAATGCTTAATATTGGAAAATTTGGTAAATTATTTGGCATTTCTTCAGCAAACATAGATTTTGAGTTGCGTAATAATTGATTTAACATTATTGTGTTCTGATTGCTAATAACAACTAATTTACTTATTTCCGAAAGTATAGTTGCTTGAAAATCAAAACGTAAAATACTAACAAAGTTTAATGTTAGAAAACATAATATTTATAGAACTGTATGTCATTAGAATAATTTAATTATACAGGGTGTTTTGTAACTAGCATGCCATAGAAAACTAGCATGTGCCGCTAACAATATATTTCAAGGAAATGCTGGCAAAGAAGCTATTTTTGCAGTAATAACAAAGTTATCAAAGTAATATTGTCGTTTGCTAGTTTCAAAAAAATTGATTAAATTATATTTTACTAAATTATAGTATTTGAAATCTAGCAACTAACATTTTTTTTTGCAAATTTATCTAATAATGCGTATACTTTTGGGATTAGTCAATTTAAAAGTCTAATAACTTTGTTATTAATGCAAAATTGACTTCTTCGCCAGCATTTTCTTGAAATATATTGTTAGCAGCACATGTAGCAGCACACGTTTTCTATAGCACGCGAGTTACAAAACACCTTGTATACTAAATAATTAAGTTTCTAAACATTTGTACAAAATAAAATGCGTGCGCTATTTTGTTTAAAACAACTATAAGTAAAATAAGTAACTATGTCGCTTTACTAAATTTCTCGGTAAGATTTAAAGCAGGTATTTTGTTACAATTTTTTAAGTATTTAATTTAGTTGATTGAATACTATTCTAATGGCACATAGCTCATTACAAATTGTTTCAAGATTTACCCAAATTAATGTTGTTAGTACCTTTGTCACACGTGCATGGATTTAAAATGAATGAGTTCAACAGAGATGTATCCAATGGAACTTGTTATGGGAAGGTTGTTCCATCAGCAGGAGTAAGAGTAACAATATTATCTATAAGTGTTATAAGTAAATTAACTTTAACTAAGTAAATTAACTAAATTATTAACCTGTTTGACTTGGGAGAAGTTCTACAGTTGCCGTAGAAAGAGGAGGTGTTGTAAAATGAAATTCAACAGTTGCTATTGGATCAGAAGCTTCAGATTTATTTGAGTTTTTTGGTTTTATTATAAAACCTTCATCACTTGTATAAAATTATTATTATTATTATAAAATCTTCATCACTTGTAGAATCTTCAACGTCAGATTGAAGTGGTTTTTGTACAACACTTCGACCACTTGAGCTTGAACAACTGGAAGATTCTTCACGACCTTCTACAAACCATGATAATTTTTTTTCTGCTGCTTCATAAAACACTATAAAATAAATATTAAATTATATATTTCGTAATGATGATTGAGTTATTTACTTGTTTGTAGATAAATTTTAAAAATTGGAAAATGTGGCCAAGATTGGTTGCGAAGAGTACCATTCATAATAAAGGTAGCAAATGGAACATTATTTGTTTTAATTGGCCAGTAGCAACGTTTGGATTTGTTAAATATCCATGAAAGAGGAACAACAGACATTTCGTTTGCATTACTAGTTTTTACTTCTCTCGTAGAGGAAGTATTGTATTCATGAAAAAAAAAAAATTCTCTAAATTTCACTTTTTTCTACATTATAGAATGCGTAGATTACGAAAATCATATTCACTAATTTCCGTCTGTCGGTCTGTTCGTTTTTTAAACCGGTATATTTCAGAAACTACTCACCCGATTAAAGCAAAATTTGCGTCCTTTTTTTCTACCTGCCCATTGATTAGGTCAAAGAAAAAAAAGTTCGGAAATTCTTAAGGACCTGCGCATTATTGGCCAAAAACCTGCCAAAAACAGCAAAATCGGTGCATCCACTTAATCTTCAAAAGTTGCAAACCGATTTTGACCAAATATTGAACATATGTTTTGTGTATACCCCAAGTAGTGAATGCTTTCAAAAAATCTCGAGTTTTTTCAAGGGTTGACTCTTTATTAAGGGTTGAAGGGTCAAAAAATTGTAAAAATGCATAATTTGTAACGTGAATACCTGCCAGGAGCAACATTTTGTTTGAACCAAATTTGGCATACATATTAAGAATACGTTGAAGAAAATGCTGGTAAAAGTTTCTTCCCCTAAAAATAAGCCTTTGTGACCTGTGGATTCTTTAAATTAATGGTTCAAAAATTGACGGTGTTTTGATTCGTATGTCTGCTTAACCTACCATTTTCCATCAGTAATTTTATATATATTTACATAATAAGTGATTAAAAATAATTTACAACCCTAACTACATACCTCCACCCCTCCAAATGTACAGTTTGAGTCATATGGATCGGATTTTTTTTTATATTAGATTTCTACTATACATTTAAAACAGATTTACGAATAATCTAATTAAAAATATTATGCGACCCTTATGTTACAACATCAACCCTTAATATACGTTGTACCGTCAAAATGCTCAGATTTCATTCAAATTTGGATTCCAGTAGTAATTTTAACTTATTTAACTTATCATTATTTTTTAATTAAATTGAAATTAGGCTAGAACCCACATATTAGAATTGTAACCCTTTATGCACCCTTTACAGTTTGATTTGTCAAATTTCTTTCATTTTTAACATATTTATTAATAAATTGAAATATAATTTCAACTAGTTTAATCATAAATAGACTAGAATCCTTAATTCGTGTTTTTAACCTTTAACACACCCTTTATCTTAAAATTGATGGGATTTTATCGCTCCGATTTATTTAAAATTTGGTTTCTAGTTAAAATTTAAAAAAAAGCTTTAATTCGTTTTTTCAACTCTTCGCGCCCTTTTCATTATTTTTGTTTGAAGTTTCTTTGAATTTGATTTAAATTATCATAGCTATTGTATAAAACATTTGCATTGATACCTGAAATACAAATAGTGTACATGCTTTAATTAACCTTTTAAATATTTTTCAAAAATTCTAACGGTGTATGTTACTATCCCAAATAATAATTACGCAAATATTAAATCAAATGTATGTTTCTTAATCTTATTTCCACACCACCCATGAGGTAAAGATTTCGGCGCGTTTTTTTTTAAGTGGGATCCCCAGGTTTTAATTTTTAATTACGAATGATAAATGATAATCGATTGTAAATACGACTGATTTTAAACAAAAAGTTACTTTAGTGTGTTGGCGTATGAACGTAACATAAAACTCAATAGGCCTAATCCACTATTGTTTTATTTTTAATTTAATATTTGGTTACAACTTCAATCACATTTTTTTTAAATGTTATTCTTATTGTTGTCGATTGATATTTATTAGAAATAATAACTAATTATAATATTTAATTAAATTATAAACATGCAAATATAATTGTTTTGGAATGAAAGCAACTTTAAAATAAATAATCATTTTGAAGATGCAAACACTAATTGCTTTGAATAGAAAACAACTTCTTACTTTATTCTCTAATTCTTCATTTTAAAAATTTTCATTGCTAAATTAAGGTTTAATACATGCAAAATAATTTGGTTTCAATCTTCATATTTTTCATTATTAAAACATTTAGTACATGCATAATATTATTTGTTTTATTTTTCATATATTTCAGTATTAAATAAATGTTTAGTACATATAAAATAGTATATTACAACCGAGTTGGGAATAGCCTCGAGGTCAGATATAAGCGCGAGGCTGTAATGAAATTCCCACCGAGGTATGTATACTATTTTATTCACAATCGAACACTTTATTATCAAAAAAATAATTAAAAATGTATGAATAAAAACACATTTTCGACCGTGGTGGAACTGCACTTTTCGATCAGCAAATCTGGAGTGAAATTGCAGTTGTCAAAACTCCAGTTCAAAACAAAAATACAGTGTTGCGTGTTGTTTTTTACGATAGTTCATTACTTTGTTGTGCTGTTGGACTAGATTAATCTTTAAATGTAATTAAAAGTGTGGAAATAGCAAAATACATTAAATACTTGTGTAAATTCTACTGTTGCAAGTGTCAAACAATCATATTTATTATTTGACAGTATTACGAACCTAGGTATGTAATGTTCAACTTCCCGACCTCTAAATCGTTGGTAATCACAACATTACAATAACGATTGTGAATAAAAGTTATTTCACTCTATATTTTTTCATTAATTAATTAACGTTTCGTACATGCAAAGTACTATTTATTTTTATTATCTTTTATATTATTAATTAGAAATTAATTGTTATAAAATAATATTATTCTCTATTTTTATATTTTTGATTATTACTTAAAGTTTCGTACATGCAATATTATTTTTTTTGTTTTTATATTTTTCATTATTTAAGTAAACATTTATCACGTGCAAAATACTATTCATTTTTATTTTTTATTCTCTTCATTATTAAATTAACATTTAATAGATGCAAAAAATTTTTTTTTATTTTATATTGTTCATTACTAATTAATTATCACAAAAAATATTCTTTTTCATCCACTGAATTTCTGATTATTTAATGAATGTTTCATACATGCAAAAAAAATACTTTTGTTTTCATATTATTCATTATTAACGTCATCAACATGGTTGACGGTAATAAGTGTGAAATATGTAGTGATGCATTCGATACGATACGATACGATATTTCACAAAATATCGTCTCATATCGAAAAAATATCGAATTTCTAATATCGTCTCGAGTATCGCACCAGATATTTTAAATCAATATCGTATCGAATTCGATATTCTCAAATATTCTCGATATCAAATAATCCTTTCATATAATTTTTTTCTTAAACTTCTCGTTAAATTTACGTTCTTTTAAACGTGCGCAGTAATAGTGATATTATATTTTTATCCAAAATCGTCAGTAAAGTAGTCAAAAATCGTCAGTAAAGTACAAAAAATCGTCAGTAAAGTAGCACTTTACTGACGATTTAATACGGGTTTAGTGCTGTATGTATGCAACAGATTCAGAATCTTACGTAGAGACGTCAATTGCTAGAAAGCAAGAAATAGCCGCCAGAATCCTAGAGGGTCACATTTCATCCACATCTACTTCAAGAATTGCAAATAGAAATAATAATACTCCAATTACAATATCCTCTTTAAACGAGCCTTCAAATCAACAGTTTCTAACAAACTCTAATGAATTACAACCTATCAGTATCACTAATGCGATTTCGGATAAAATTTAATATGCACCTCGGCAGTAAAGTCATTTTTTATCACTCACGTGGTTATTTGCCTCGGCTATCGCCTCGGCAAATAATTTCCCCATTCGTGATAAAAAATACGACTTTACTGCCTAGATACATAAATAACTATTATTTTATTTATCAAATTTGAATAGCAATATTTTCATTCATTTAATGTTCTTAGAAGGGGATGATCGGATGAACACTACAATCCTTGTTTTTTAATAAATACATATACATTTTATTTTGGAGGGTTGAAATTATATTTTGCAACTTTCAAAAAAATTTCTGATAACGTGATATATGTATTTAAAAACTTATATCACTTTTAAGTTTTAATTTTTCTTGAATTTAATTTTTTCTTGAATTTAGTGAATATTTTCAGTTCAATCATTTCAATTACTTGTAAAGAATGCTACTTACGAGTATGTGTGTTAGCATTTATTTTGGTAAATCGAACGCGGTCTGCTTTTGGGCGCTATCTATACGGCAGTGACAGCGGTAGTTGACAAGTGGCGTAGAGTGAACAGCAGGGTATGTACAGTTTTGAACAATTTTGAACTGTAAAATTAGTGTATATTTATAGGTTTGAAAGATATTTGAGTTTATTAGTATTGCTTATTGTATAATTTAGCGCAGTTTATTTATAACTAGTAACTGTATTGTATTTTTATGGTTGAATTGAACTCAGCTGAAATTAATAAAATTAGATACGTCTATGGAATTACTGTCATGCCACAGCCTGTTGACAGCAAAAAGGCGGTTGATTCTGGTTGTCAAAAATAACGAATAGTTGCATAGTACAATAAAACTATCAATTTTGCTTTTGTGTAAGATTCAATTCCAGTTTAAATTTTGCTGCATTGTTTGAAACAATTAGTTGTTGAAATTAAGTGTTCTCATATAACAGTTATCATAACAGTGTTATCGAAGCTGTATAAAGAAAATGTCGAAACGCAAATTTAGTGAACATCCAGATCCAGAGCCCGACGAAAATCAGAACATTGATAATCAAGAACACGAATCGGTCGCTGAAATTCAAGAAGTGCGGCCAAATCCTAAAAAGGTGAAAGATTTCTTCAGAGTGGAAGGCGGTGGTGGAGGTGGAAAAGAAACCAAAGGCGAGCCCAAAGGTGTTTGTTTGTTGTGTGAAAAGAAAAAAGTGTGCAAAATTGTAAAAATGAAGGGATCCAACACTACCGGTTTAAAACGTCATATGGAAAGATACCACCTTCATGCATTATCCACTGTCTCAGAGCAAACGACGATGCCGAAACCTACACAAAAAACGATTGCACACATGTTTTCAGACAAACAGAAGGTTTGTAAATAGTTGTTATATTCGTATGTTTAAAATAAAAATTACTGAAACTGTTTTAGAACACAGCGATTAATTGCATTGATTATTTCATTCCTATCACAATACTGTACTTGAAATCACAGCTTTCTATATATTAGTCCGACAACAACCCGTTGCCATTTCTACGGGGCCTATTACAGCGATAACACCTCCCGTTGCTATAGTTACTTTATATAGATGATAATAATTGTAATGTACATTTTACTTTTAACCTATTTAGATATCCATGAAACAAAATATGTAAACAATATATTAGCTATTGAACAAATCTGTCATCTCAAAAATGTCGAACAGACGATTTGGAGAGATTAAATAACGTTAAATAATAACGTTAAATAGTATAGTCAATATTAATAACGTTAAATAGTATAGTCACGAAATAATCTTTAAAATACAACTCGGGAAAAGATTATTGTTATCGGTAATTTTGCATTTTAATGCACTCAAACTACGTTTCCTAAAGCAATTTTACTTGTCAAATTGGCAGACAAAAAACCTCGCGTACCGCTCGGTTTTTTGATCCTTCAATTTGACTCGTAAAATTGCTAGGCAACGTAGTTTTCGTATAAAATTCAAAATTACCGATAATAATCTTTTCCCTTGTTATATTACATATGACAATATAACTCATGGCCAACTAGAACCTGTTTAGGGCACCTAAAACGCATAGCTCAGACCCTATCATTTTGGGTATAATAAACAATATCGTAACTGATTTTATACCCGTGAATACATATCATCCACTCGATTATCTTTTGTTTTTTTATTTATATGTCACGGATATACCACTGGACTCAATTAAATTAGGAGGCTCTAAAAACAAATTTGTCACTGACATTCAATTAATTTATTTATTGCTTGTTGTCATTGTACCGTTCAGCAAAAATGAGTATTGAAATTGAAGCAGATCGTTCACTCTGAAGAAAATATAGATAGTTTTATAGTTCGAAATCATTATATTGTCTCGTTAAAATCAAGGCTGGAGATGCCACTCGCCTTCGGCTCGTGACATCTCCAGCCTTGATTTTAACTCGTCAATTATCGTCGAATATATTTGCCCACTAGTGATATTGCTAGCGAAAACGATATTCAAAAAGAAATCGTCCGCTTTGTAGCAAAGAAATGTTTACCTTTAAATTTCTTTGACGACGAAGAAAGCCAGCATTTTTTCCGTATTCTAAATTCGAATGTAAAAATGCCATTGAGAAACAGTTTGCGAGCCAGAGTATTTAAAGCGTTTGAGAAAACAAGGTTGTTAATTGGAGATCTACTGAAAAATAACAGTTCCAAAATTTCTTTTACAATCGATGGATGGACTTCGATATCAGGAAAATCTTACTATGGAATTACTGCCCATTACATAAATGATACTTGGGAACTTAAATCATTAACATTGGACTTTGTTCCTTCTAATGGTATGCGATTTACTTTTAATCACTAATTGTTATTAACACACCCCTTAATTTTATTATATTATATTTGTTTCCTGTTTTGTGATTTTTTGACCACTACTTATCCAAATGGTTAACTGCAGTCTGACGACCACAGAAACAGTGCAAATCTATAGATTTTGGCGACAAAAATTGCAATTGTAATGATTTAAAGTATGTCAAGTTGGTTGCCTACCGTTAACTGACAATCCTTGCCTCGATCGGCGGAACGAGAAAAGGAAGGGGGATTGCGAGACAAGCGGTCGAGCAGAGAGGTTGTTTTTTAGAGTAAGAGAAAACTTTGCAAAAAGATAGCACTTTGTTGATAATAATTGTTTGAATTAATAAAAAGTGTTCCGAACAACAAATTCCGTTCCGTTATTATTTTAAAAATAAGGTGCCTATTACATCTCAGAAGTGGGATCGATTAAACTTCCACGTGACGGCGCCATCACTCTTGAAATTGTGGTTAGTATATTTAATCTGAAAAATCCTTCGCCATCCGTTAACTTTCCGGGTTAATACGTTGACTTTAAACATTCTGAGTGATTTTTTTGTTAATCGTGAGCAATATTTTGCGAATTCCGAACTTTTCCGTGATCGTGTCCATAAACGCATTCCAAAAAAAAAAAAAAATGCCGAATAAATATCGTCGTGCTGATTTAGTCAACTGGCTCAGTAATCAGGATATCGAATTTCCGGCTTCAGCAACAATTCCACAATTGAAGCTATTAATGGGAGAGGAGCGATTGAAACAATTTGAGGATTCCGTCAAGACAGAAGAAGATGATAACATTAAAGACGAAAATCTCGACCAGACAATACAAAACCTTCAGAAACGCGTTGAGATTGCTGAGTTAAAGAAACGACTAGCTGAAATGGAAGTAAGTGAAAATTCAAGCAGTGGCAATAGACTCCGCCGTAGAGCCGATTTCAGTGATGTTGAACATGCAATAGCTGCATTTAGTGGTGATGGCGTTTATGATGCGCGAAAGTGGATTAATGACTTTGAACGTGTATGCGATCCGTTAGATGTTGATGAT
Source organism: Cryptophagus acutangulus (assembly GCA_963556235.1). Classification (NCBI taxonomy): domain Eukaryota; kingdom Metazoa; phylum Arthropoda; class Insecta; order Coleoptera; family Cryptophagidae; genus Cryptophagus; species Cryptophagus acutangulus. Next base: position 3,820,885 of record OY744571.1, read on the forward strand.
ATGTTTCGATTGAAGTGCGTACGACGTTTGATGAAGAAAGACACACCGGCCGAATTGTTTTTACGTGTTGATCAGTCAGTGACCTATTTGCAATTTAAGGACAATTTTCTCCGGAATTTCGGCCACGTATTTTCCATCTACGAGGTCATGGAAACGCTCAAACGTACTAAGTTCAATCCGTCTAAGACAACAGTGATTGGTTACATCTTGCAAATGCAAGAGATCGCGCTGCGTGTCGAACTCGATGAGACGCAGGTAATCCAATTTATACTGCAAGGACTTAACGATCGATCACCGCATATTGCTATATTGTATTCCGCTACCACTCAATTACGATCAGCCCAAAGTTCCGTTCCTGTTCAAAGTTTCACACCAAATCATAATAAGACTAGTTTTGGTAACAGACGCCCTGAATCAGCGGGCACTCCGAATCCCGTACAATGCTTCAATTGTTCTGGATTCGGCCACATGTCATCGGCCTGTACGAAGCCTCGTAGAGCGAGAGGATCGTGTTTTCGCTGCGGCTCTACAGAACACATCCTGAAGGACTGCACGAAGACAGCCCCAATAGAAAATATCAAACGTGTTGCACTAGTGGACGATAGCAACAATTTGGATCAGCAGCAAAACTACTTATCGCACAATCCGGAGCCTGTCTCCGAATTAAACCGAGTAAGTGTTGCTTTTTTAGCCCATTCCGTCGAGCACAGTTTGTTTCATGAATTTTGTTCTTTATTTGATACCGGCAGTCCAGTCAGCTTCATGCAGCGTTCAATTATTCCGAGCCATCTGATCAGCAACAAGACCACCCCCACAGGGTATAAAGGTATTGGTGATGTCAAATTAAACTCGTACGGGCGCATTTTCGTTACTATTAAATTTTTCCAGAAAACACACGCTCTTCCTATTTTTATTGTTTCAGATGAGCTCCTTCCGTTCCCATTATTATTGGGTCGCGACTTTTTAAGTATTTTTAATATTTCTCTTTGTTTTACTTCTGCTTTCAAAAATAATGTTAAACTCAACTGTGTGAAAGACTCCAGTGACATTCGATTAAGCGAAAAATTGTTACATAGTGTGTTCGATGGTGTCGGCTGTCAAGTGCAAGATTCCGCGCCCTCTGCCGCCAATCTTAATCAGCCGGAACAAATAATGATTTCTGATAAATTAAATGCAAATAACGTTGCACGATCAAATGACAATTTCGATGTTTCTGATCATGCGCAAATACATTCTGTACCCGATATTTTTAATATAGAACTATACTCTGAACGTAATGAGATTGAAATCGATATTTCTGACCAATTAAGCAAAATTCAGTCGGATGAAATTCACAAATTAATACATGACAATTATATTAAATCTAATAATATTCCGGCAATCGAACATGATTATGAAATGAAAATTCGGTTAACTTCAGATATTCCTATAACTTCTGGTCCGCGGCGGTTATCTTATAGCGATAAACAAGAAGTTAATGAAATAATTCAAAAATTACTCCGTGAAAATAAAATCCGTCCTAGTGACTCCCCTTATGCATCGCCGATTGTTTTAGTAAAAGGACGAGGAAAAATACGCAAATGCGTAGATTACAGAGCGCTCAATAAAATTACCCAGCGGGATAACTATCCGCTACCGCTTATTGAAGATTGTTTAGAGCGAATGCAGGGCAAGAAATATTTTAGTACTCTTGATTTGAAAAGCGGTTTCCATCAGATTCGCGTTTCCGAAAGCTCCGTTAAGTTTACTGCTTTTGTAACACCTATGGGACAGTATGAGTATACTCGTATGCCTTTTGGCTTGAAGAATGCCCCTGCGGTATTCCAGCGATTTATAAATTACATTCTGCGACCGTTTTTAGACGAAGGTGTTATTGTAGTTTACATGGATGACGTAATGATAATGACGGCCACCCTTGAACATCATTATAATGTATTGCGACGCCTCCTTCGGCGCTTAACTGAATATCGGTTGGAACTAAATTTTCGGAAATGTAAATTCTGTTTTTTTTTTTTTTTTTTTTTTTTTTTTTTTTTTTTTCGGGTGTTGCCGGCGCGTGAGCTAACCGGAGCAAGTGAACCCTGTGAAATGAAAAGATGCAAGCGCTCAGGCCATGTAGGCCCATTGCGCTTGACATCTCCTCAGCGAGTCTCCATTGTGCTTAGGCCAGCTACATCCAAGAAGGATAGTAGTTTGCCCAGCGGCATGGTCCTCACAGTAGAAGGTGACAGAACTGTGTCACCCAGTATGTCTCTTCTTATTTCGGCAAACGCCGGACATTCGGAGATTAGGTGGAATGGAGTTTCCTCCTCTTCTTCACAGCATCTGCAGGTGGCGTCTCCTATAAGACCCATGGTGTGCAGATGTTTGTTTAGGGTGCAGTGTCCCGTTAGGAGTCCAACTGCGTTTCGTAGCTGCTGTTTGTTCAGTGCCAGTAGTGCCTGTGATCTGTTATTCGAGGGCCCGTCTATGAAGAGTTTGCTCTGCCGCAGACCATCTAGGTTTTTCCAGTGTTGGCTGAATTTTGTATCAAAGCATCGCCCTATTTCGGTTTTAACCGTGTTTGGGGTAATGCCACATGCTGGTTCGGGTCCAATCAGCTCTGATTTGGAACCTTTGTCAGCTAGCAGGCTGGCATTGGACATGCCTGGAATGTCAACCTGCTTAGGGATCCACAGAATGCGAACCCGGTTTTGCTCACACAGTCTCCCCAGGGCTTGTATGCAGTCCTGGAGGAGCACCGAGTTGCTTTGGTACGAGCCCAAGGCACCTAGCGCAGCTTGACTGTTGGTGCAGATGGTGAGGTTCTTATTGTGAGTCCCTCGGTTTAGGTTTTCTTGCGCACAAGCCAAAATTGCAACAATCTCCGCCTGAAACGTGGTAACCATTTTTCCTAAAGAAAGCGTGTGGCTATATTTAGGTCTTTCGCATGTAATGCTTGCTCCAGTGCCGTTTTCGGACCTAGAGCCGTCTGTGAACCAGACCGGTCCACTAGGTTTAAGAAGCCCCTCTGGATTGGAGGTCCAATCGTTTAAGCATGATATGCCAATTTCGTATTTCCTCTCGAAATTGAAGAGTGGTCCACATCTATCCCTCCTCATAGTTGAAGAGTTATGGGTCTGAGTCACGTCGGACCAGACCCTGCGGTGTCCCGGTCCTCTTATCAAGAGTTTACATTCTCCGCATGACAGTCTGTATGCGGCTCTTCTGGCCTCCGCCTCAACACTTAGATGGAGGGGCATGAGTCCTATGAGCGCTTCCAGTGATGCCGTGGGAGTGGTACGCAGAGCTCCGGTTATACAGAGCAGTGCTTGTCTTTGCACTTTGGCAAGTTGGCTTTGTATGGTGAGGCGTTTGCCGGCTTGCCACCAGACCAGCGCACCATAGGTTAGCATTGGTTTTACAACCGTAGTGAAAATCCAGTATATGATTTTGGGTTTGAGCCCCCATGAGGGACCGAAGGTTCTGCTGCACATCCATAAGGAAGCGGTGGCCCTTTTGCTTTGTCTTTCGACGTGTTTTGCCCAGAGCAGTTTTTTATCTAAGATCACTCCAAGATATTTGACCGACTCCGAGAGTGTAAGGGTGTGTCCCGCGAGTTTGGGTTCTTCAAACGAGATTTTCCTCTTGTTTGTGAACGGCACGGTGACTGTTTTAGTCGGGTTTACCGACAGTCCTCTTGCCTTACACCATTCAGTGACTATCTTCAATGACCTCGTCATAATCTCCGACACTATTTTCGGATACTTGCCGATGGCCAAGATGACAATGTCGTCTGCGTAGCCTTGTGCGTATACACCCGATTGGTTCAGGGCCCGTATGAGTTCGTCAACGACCAGGCACCACAGTACAGGTGAAAGAACACCACCCTGCGGACATCCTTTGTTGACTTTGACCTCAACGGTCCCCCCCTCGAGTGCCGACACGACAAGACGTTCGCTTAACATCCTGTCAATCCACCTGACAATGGTGGGTTCGACCGAGTGCTGAATTGCTGCGTTGTTTATGCTTTCGAAAGTAGTGTTGTCGAAAGCACCCGCAATGTCCAAGAAAGTGCCAAGTGCCATTTCCTTTTGCTCAATCGCTTTCTCCACCCGGGAGACAAGACAGTGAAGTGCTGTGTCTACCGAGCGTCCCGATTGATATGCATGTTGTTGGGTGTGTAAGGGTTGTCTTACAAGTGCCCCATCTCTGATGAACCTATCTACCAGTCTCTCCAATGTTTTTAGTAGGAAAGATGTCAGGCTGATAGGTCGGAAATCCTTTGCTTGGTCGTAGCTGGTACGGCCTGCTTTTGGAATGAAGATTACTCTTGCCGTTCTCCAGGCCACCGGTATGTAGCCCAGAGCCAGACAGGAGCGGAAGAGGTGGTACAGTGGTGCCTGCAGGCAGTTTGCCCCCTCTTGTAATAAGGCCGGAAAGATCCTGTCTATACCGGCACTTTTGTACCTTTCAAAGGATTTTATTGCCCAGTTGATTCTGTCGTAGGTGACAACTTTTGATGCAAGGTCCCAGTCCATCGGTCGAGCCCTTAGACGTGGGGCCCGAGCAGTTGTCATCCTTGCATTCTCAGAGCCAGGAAAATGAACCGCCGTTAGATGCCTTAGAGTCTCCTCAGGGGAAGTTGTGAGCTCACCCGAGGGGAGCCTCAGAGTCGTCAGCTTTGCGTTTCTGTTTTTAGATATAACCTTATTTACCCTAAGAGCCTCTGGAAAGCCTTCTATTTCTGAGCAGAAGTTCTTCCAGCTTTCCCGTTTGGACCTGCGTATGAGGTTTTTATACCTGCGTTGCGCGCTTTTACACAGGTCCCAGTCAGACAGGGATCCTGTGCGCAAGGCGGTTCTCAGTAGTTTACGTGTTTGCACTCGCATTGTTTGGATTTCGGGGTTCCACCAAGTCACCCTTTTCCCCAGTTTTTGAGTCTTCAGTTGACAGTTCTCCTCATAAGAAGATACCACCGCCTCCTGAAGAAAGTTTGCAAAGGTTTCCGAGTCACACACTTTACGCGGTGTGGGTGGAAGGTCACTTAGCTTTGTGCTCAGAGAGACTCTATAATTGTCCCAATCTGTCTTTTTTGGGTTGCGATACTTAACTGTGTTGTTAGTCTCAGCAGCCAGTTTAAAGACTATGTATCTATGATCCGACAGTGACGGTTCGTTTGATACATGCCAATTGACAATCTTCTGAGAAAGATTGTTAGAAACTAGTGTGACATCAATGGTTTCCTGCCTGCTCGCGGTAACAAAAGTTGGTGAGCTACCGCGATTTAGCAGGTCCAGATCTGTCGTGTAGAGGTATTCTAAAAGTTTTCCCCCCCTTGGGTTGACGTCCGAGCTTCCCCACACAGTGTGGTGAGAGTTGGCGTCGCAGCCTATCAGGAGTTCGTACCTTTTGGCCTCGCAAAATTTTACCAGGTCCTCGAATTCTCTGGAGGGAGGAGGCCCTGGCGAGTCATACGGTAGGTAGGCTGAACAGATCACTATTTGGTCCGTTCCGTTCCTACCAGTCGGTAGCAGTAGAGCTACCAGATCCCTGCTGCAAAAGTTGTAGAGGGGTTTGACCTGTAACTTATCGGAGATAAATATGCAGGCGCGAGGGTGGGTGTGCGAGGTGCAATAGTGAGTATTCCCTCCGCACCCTGAAAGCCCTTTTACGATTCCCTTGTTTATCCAAGGTTCTTGTATGAGGTATATGTGTGTGTGCCCCATAGCCATTTGACGCCCTATAAGGAAGGACGCCGCCTTGCTATGGTGCAAGTTAATCTGAGCAAACACTATTTCCTTAGCCATTGCTAGGATTCTAGTGTTTGCCGGTTTGTGGCTCTGGTCCCCCTAAAGTCGGGTTCTCAGGCTGGTTAGCTCCAGCAGTTCCGCCTTCCGCTACCACACCAGGTGTGTTAGCAGAGGTGGTCCCGCCTTCATTGCTTGTGGAGTTGCCTTGAAGAGGTTTCTCCACAGTAGAGCTTGTTTCAACCACTTCGGTTTCCATGGGTACCATTTCCACAGAAGGGTTGACTTTGGCTCTACTTGAAGGACCTTGAGGAGGAGCCTTCGTTTTGGGCTGGGGTCTGTGAAGTTTGAGCTTCATTACCCCAGAGTACACCGAGAAGCTGAGGGCTTCCAGGTGCTTTGCCGATGCCGGGTCGATACCAAGGACTAAACGGATCTTGGAATCCTCGTCCTTCCTATCGTGCACCTTCCACAACAAAGTATTGAGGCACTGATGGTTGCGCCCAATACGTTTAAGTATATCAGCCGTGGTCTCAGAGGTTTCTTCCCCCACGGCGATAAACTTTTCCAGTTTAGGGATTGCTCCCCCCTTCTCCAAGCGAAGGTTAGAGCCCTCCCAAAAGCTGATTGTTGGGAAAACCTCTTCCAGCCATTCAGCAGTGCGGGTGTCTTCGCAGGAGACGTTGAAATTCTGTTACTCTGAGATAGAATTTTTGGGGTATTCTATCAACGAGAATGGAATTAGGCCAAATAATAGACACCTTGAGGCAGTGAAGAGATATAAAACCCCTACTAATTCACATGAAGTCCAGAAATGCCTAGGACTACTCTCATATTTTCGTCGTTTTATTCCTTCTTTTTCTCGAATTGCTAAGCCATTATTAGATCTTACAAAAAAGCCCTCTGTTTTTAATTTAATAAAAAGTGTTCCGAACAACAAATTCCGTTCCGTTATTATTTTAAAAATAAGGTGCCTATTACACAATAGTGATTTTTTTTACTTTTATACTAAAAGTAATCATGACACAGAATAACTTCAAAAATTACAGAATGAAAATTTAAAAAATACAGTCTTTTTCGGCCTAGAAAATAGTATACATGGTGTCCCGTAAGTACCGCACTGCCTTAATGATGCGTTATTGGGGGCCAATAGAATCACAGAAAATGTTAAAAAAATTGTACCACATTTATTCTTCAAGAGATACGCCATTTAAAATTAGAAACTTTGGCAATGCTGCCGAATAATAAATTAGAAATCAACACAATTTTTTTGCTGAAAAATCTAAGATAGCTTTTGTCAATGTTCTTTTTTTATGCCAAAGTCAATTTACAAAATGCCAAATAATTTTTAATATAAATAAAAAACCGATATAAAACCTAAAATCAAGATTGTAAAACCTTTTTGTAAAACCTGTTTTAAAACATTTGTTTTAAACAATATATTTATTGTAGTGAAATATAGTTAATGTATCTTCACTAGTAAAATTGAAATAGCACATTTCAAATATCTCAAAAATTAATACAAACTTTGAATTTAAACTTTAATACGAATTTCTAAGATATATTATTGTTTGTTTATTTCAAGTTTCTCCCTTTTTTAAATTGTACCTTATTTATATTTAGTTTGAGAATGAGTTTATTTTAAACTAGAAACGTGTTGCATCTTTATTAAATAATAAATATTTTCCTGGTGGAGATACATTCATTACATTTCACTATTCTTCATTGATTACATTGTAAAAACTCCACACCAAAAATGGACCAATTACAATATTTAATATATTTATTGTTCTAGGAAATCACACCGGTAAAGATATTTCTAACCTATTTTTTCAATCGCTGAAGGAATTTGGAATTTTACATAAGATTCAAGGAATAACTATGGATAACGCGGCATCAAACACTACTTTTATAAATACATTCATTTGCCAAATGAATTTAGAAAATTTTAATTTAGAAGCTGAAACCCTTCACTATCGATGTTTCGCCCATATTTTAAATTTAGCTGTTCAAGATGCAATAAAACTCTTGTGTGTAATTGACGATAATCTTGAGAATGCCTACGAATCGGATGAAGAAACCGAAGAAGAAACACTAGAAGATCGTGAAGATGACCAAACCACCGTGTCTAAAATCCGAACTCTTTTTATAAAGTTGCGGAGATCAGAGCAATTACGAAATAAATTACTAAGTTGCTGCACAGTTACAAATACAAAGTACCTATCTCCCGCAATTGATGTATCGACTAGATGGAACTCAACATTTGTGATGATAAAAACAGCGCTTCTGATGAAACCTGCAATCATAGCTTTGTGTAGTAATGACATACTATTAAGTAATTATGCTCTTATCGATGAAGAGTGGTATTTATTAGAGCACATTTGTAATTTCCTTAAACATTTCAAATATGTTTCAACTTTATTAGGTGGGGAAAAATACGTTACTTTACCTTTTGTAATTGTTGCATTTAACATGTTATTGGACAAGATAGAAGCAGCTTGTCACAAATTAGATGCAAAAGTACCGAGAACCGAAGTTGACGAGAACTTGATATTAGCTTATCAAGCTGCTAGAGACAAGCTTATAAAGTATTATTCAAAAACCAATTGGATTTATTGTGTACTTCTAATATTGGATCCGAGGCACAAAACTGAAACATTTCAACTTTCAGAATGGGGAAGAGAAATTGAAAATAGAACTCTAATGAAATTTAAAAATATATATAAAAATGTATACTATCAGTCATTTGAAAAAAATAGTTTGTCTGGAACAACTGAAAATGTAGCTGATTCATCCGATGGCATTGAAATTGAAATTGACCTAAAAGCTTTATTTGAAAGTGGCAATAAAATTGGCGAAGACTGGAACTTCGAAATAAATAATTATTTAAATTCTAAACGATCGCATAAGGACGAAGATATTTTAAGTTGGTGGGCCATTAATCGCAATACCTATCCCTGTTTGTCTGCTATGGCTCGAGATTTTTTAGCTATTCCTGCAACGTCCGTCCCGGCTGAACGACTTTTTTCAAAAGCTGGCATAATAATCAGAAAAGCATCGAAATCGTTTAAATAATGATTCTGCAAGGGCGTTACTATGTTTGAATTCATGGACTGCAAATAACATTTTTTAAAGTGATTCTAATTTTTTATTTTATATCAATAATGTAATAAGAAGTGCAATAAATAATTTTCATCATTTCTTGAAGTACCTGTTTTCATTTTCTTATATAATATTTTAAACACATGGTTTTTCCGGGTTTTTCAATTGTTTTGCGCTATTTATCCATTTTCACTATTTTTCAAATGTAATTTGCATTTATTATATTTGTATCAAATTATTTCCCATTTATCGAAACAGATTCACTATTTATCAATAGCTAGCACGCAGAATTATTTTTATAATAATTATACTGAAAATGTATGGTATATTTAATTGTTATGGATATCTAAAAGGTTTTTTTGAAAAAAATGCATCAATAAATTAAAGAAAAGGAAAAGTTGGAAAGCATTTAATAAAAATCTCACTAGTGCAAATTACATTTAAATATTAAATATTTGTAAAACAATTGATAAATATCAAAAAACAATAAAAAAAAACTGTGAATTAAAACATACAATACTGACCGCTCTTTAATTTAATTATCAAATTATTTTTAAATAATGTAATTTAAAAAAGCACATGCGCATGCGGAATGACTTGATTCGATATCGATATTTTCGATATTCTCGTCTCGAGAATATCGAAAATATATCATATCGTCTTGTATCGTCTCGAAAATGTTTGGAACAATATTGTCTCGAATATCGTCTCGAATTCGATACGATACGAGACGATAATATCGAAATATCGATATCGTGTGCACCACTAGAAATATGTCTCTCTGATATCGATCCTTTGGATTCTAAAACCGTTGTGCAATGTATTGAATGTAAGTGCCACATACATGGCAAATGTGATGATGGAGTTGATTATTGTGGGCTTCGCTCTCGAAAACATCTCTGGAAGTGCAGTAAATGCATCAAGTCTGCAACATCTAATTCTGGGTCAACTGATGGTGGAAACCCAAACACGGACTTACCTAATTTTAGTAGGTTACTTTCCAAGAGAAAATTAAGTGAATCTGATGTGGGTTATTCCTTGGTCGAGGAAATGATGGAACTTATGGGCAACATGGCAAAACAGCAGGAGGTGATGCAAAAGTCCCTCAACTCAATGGCAAGTGAAATCAAGTCCTTAACTAATGAAACACAACTATTACGCGGTGAAATTAGCAGCTTGAAGTCAATCAACACAGAACTGAGTACTAATGTAAATTCACTACACATTCCTGCAGAAAATGTAAACAAAGCCGTTTCCGCCAAAAGCAATAGACAGCGCGGGCACTCCGCCACTATCATGAGTGTTGGCAACCAGCAAATCAATGCTTCATCTAGCGATACTACACCTTCGTATGCATCAGCTGCAACTGTTAATTGCCCACCTACGGCCAATTCAACCGAGCATACCGCCTTTCAGTTGGTACAGAATAAGCGAAACTTTAAGAAAAAAGCTGCTGCTACCAGAGGCACTGCTACCACAACATCTAATGACGAATTCAAAGCTACTCCTTCGAAAATGTGACTGTACATAGGCAAAGTTTCGGAAACAGTCACCACTGTTATAGTTGAGAAATATGTCCGTGATAAATTGGTTAATGGTAATATCGACCTGATTGTTGAAGCTTTGCCTGTAAAGGGGACAGCAAAGTCCTTTAAACTAGGCATAAATTTTGAAAACCACGCTTTACTCAACAAAGCTGATTTTTGGCCTAATGGAGTGTTGGTGAGAAGATTCAACATCAAGCGTGCGGACCCAAACAAGCCAAATTTTCAGGAAAATCTGTCAACAGAGCCAAAAACATAATTAATCCTTTTATAGCCAGTAAATTAGAAATTTGCTACCAAAATGTGCGGGGTCTGCGGACTAAGCTCAAAGAGCTCTGTGTATCAGTTGCTTTGTGTAATTATCATGTGATTGTTTTGACTGAAACTTGGCTAAATGCGGACGTTGTTAACTCAGAACTAGAAGTATCAAACTACTTTATTATTAGGAGTGATCGTGATGCTGCAGCTACCGGTAAAAAACGTGGTGGTGGTGTTCTTTTTTTAGTGCGCAAAGACTTAATTTACTCGAGTGTCTCATCTAAAAATCCATGCCAATTAATGGAGGAACTCTGGATCACTGTCAAGTTTAAAAACAAGTTGTTTCTTTTTTGCGCTGTCTATATTCCGCCGTCCTCGCCAGACCTTGTCTATACTTCCCATAGTGATTCTGTAAACCAAATCATGGATATGCATAACTACTGCACTACGCATATTTTTGGTGATTTTAACTTACCACATGTAAATTGGGTCAATGACGAAATGGGGATTACTCCAAACAACTACCCAGCGAATGCCACTTCACTGATCGACACATTCACATTGCTCAACTTATTTCAACTGAATGATACAACAAATAATAATAACGTGCTGCTTGACTTAGTGTTTACAAATTGTACCGATAGTGCGGTGGTTTTGTGTCGCAAGCAACTGTTACCTGTCGATGTACATCACCCTCCGCTTTATGCAACTGTTGTCATTGATCAATTCCCTGACTCCTTAGATACAAATGAGTGTTGCTACAACTTCAAAAAAGCAAATTTTGAAATCATTAGTTATAATATGATTTATATAAACTGGGATACGCTATTCTTATATAATAGTATTGAAGAGTGTACAAATCTTTTTTACAACGTCCTTTTTGAAATTATCGATATTGCAGTTCCCAAAATCACTATTCGTAACAACAGTACTTTTCCAATATGGTTCAATAAGTCACTTAAAAGTAATATCTATCTTAAGAGTGAGGCACATAAGACGTATAGGAACTCTGGATTTGACAGCGACTACAATGTTTTTCGGCGATTGCGATCACTATGCAAAACACTAGCTAAACAATCTTATAATGAGTATATTCAAAACGCCGAATCTTCTATAAATGTTGATCCGAGTTACTTCTGGAAGCATGTTAACAGATTGAGAAAAGATAATGTGATTCCTTCTAGCTTGTCTCTCGATGATAACATTGCTACTGAGGGACTCGCTATTGCTAATATGTTTGCAGAGTATTTTGAATCAGTATATGTTAGTCATACTACTGGGTCAAGTACACATCTTGAGGACGTATGCACTAGCAATGTGTCTGATTTGCGCCTATCCATTGGGGATGTACTAGGTAAGTTGAATGGATTGAAGATGATTAAAAGTAGTGGGCTCGACGGTATTCCGCCGTTGCTTTTACGTGAATGTTCTTTTGCTTTCTCCAGACCCCTATGGTTATTGTTTAACTTATCATTAAGCTCAGGGTGCTTACCAAGCAAATGGAAAACGTCTTTTGTTACACCGGTTTTCAAATCAGGGGACAGAACAAATATCAGAAATTATCGACCCATTTCTATATTGTCTACTATCCCTAAAATATTGGAATCACTAGTTACATCAACTTAGTCGAGTATCCTCGACGGGGTGATACGCAGGACTCAGCACGGCTTCTGTAAGGGCAGATCTACAGTCACAAACTTATTGGTATACGAAAACTATATTTCCAAGGCATTAGCCAAAGGTTATCGGGTTGATTCTGTCTACACGGATTTTTCAAAGGCGTTTGATACCATTCCACTCAACATTTTACTAGAAAAGCTTAACACTATTGGGTTCAAGGGGAACTTACTCAAGTGGCTTCAATCTTTTTTTGTTAATCGTAGACAAGTTGTACGAATAATTATTTTTCGTTCATATGAAATTAACGTTACATCGGGTGTCCCTCAGGGATCTCATTTGGGTCCCCTACTGTTCAATCTGTTCCTAAATGACATTAATTCAGTGATTGAGTATAGCAACATCTTGTTGTTTGCTGATGATATAAAGATATTCTTGGCTACATCTTCAACGGTGACTAATATGCTACTCCAAAAAGATCTTGACCAAGTACACGAGTGGTGTCGCACCAACAAAATGACCCTCAATTTGGAGAAATGTAAGCATATTAGTTTCCAGAGAAGAAAGAAAGTTGGAGTATCTTCTGATGTATCATACAGCATAAACAATCATAAATTGGACAGTGTTAAATCCATTACAGACCTGGGTGCGATCTTTGAATGCACTCTAACTTTCAATAAACATATTGAAGCTGCTTGTTCTAAGTCTCTTAAGCTATTAGGTTTTATTAAGAGACATACACGGGATTTTACTAGTCTAGTTGCAATAAAAAACCTGTATGTTTCCCTAGTTCGTCCGAATCTCGAATACGCCTCTATTGTTTGGTCCCCTTTGTATGAAGTTCATATCAAAAAGCTTGAGCGAGTGCAGCGCAGATTTTTGCAATACTATGCATTCAAAAGCCACGTTGTGACTGACGATTACAAGCTATTACATCAGCTGGTTGATTTGACTACCTTGTCACATCGACGGGAGCGGGCGGATGTCATACTAGTTCATAAATTGATAAATAATAGCATTGACTGCTCTGAATTACTCGAGTTGTTATTGTTCTATGTACCGCCGAGATCCCTAAGATCAGCTCAGACCTTCTTTATAGAACCAAGTAGGACAAATGTGCAAGCGAATAGTGCATTAAATAGAATTCAAAAAATATGTAACGGTACTAAAATCGATTTGTTCAACACTACACTTCAGTCCCTCAAGCGATATTTTCAATCACCGTGTCTATAATAAGTCGATGTTTTATGTGTTAAATTATTTTTCTGTCTGGTCTGTTTCGACTGTTGTTTGTGTGTCTCTTGTCGTGCTATGTACTTTTGTTTTTACAATATTTATTAGATCTATCGTATACTATACTTGTATCTAATGTAAATGTACTATAATTTGTCTATGCAACTTGGGCTAGTCCCGTAAATAAATAAATAAATAAATAAATAAATAAATAAATAAATAAATAAATAAATAAATAAATAAATAAATAAATAAATAAATAAATAAATAAATAAATAAATAAATAAATAAATAAATAAATAAATAAATAAATAAATAAATAAATAAATAAATAAATAAATAAATAAATAAATAAATAAATAAATAAATAAATAAATAAATAAATAAATAAATAAATAAATAAATAAATAAATAAATAAATAAATAAATAAATAAATAAATAAATAAATAAATAAATAAATAAATAAATAAATAAATAAATAAATAAATAAATAAATAAATAAATAAATAAATAAATAAATAAATAAATAAATAAATAAATAAATAAATAAATAAATAAATAAATAAATAAATAAATAAATAAATAAATAAATAAATAAATAAATAAATAAATAAATAAATAAATAAATAAATAAATAAATAAATAAATAAATAAATAAATAAATAAATAAATAAATAAATAAATAAATAAATAAATAAATAAATAAATAAATAAATAAATAAATAAATAAATAAATAAATAAATAAATAAATAAATAAATAAATAAATAAATAAATAAATAAATAAATAAATAAATAAATAAATAAATAAATAAATAAATAAATAAATAAATAAATAAATAAATAAATAAATAAATAAATAAATAAATAAATAAATAAATAAATAAATAAATAAATAAATAAATAAATAAATAAATAAATAAATAAATAAATAAATAAATAAATAAATAAATAAATAAATAAATAAATAAATAAATAAATAAATAAATAAATAAATAAATAAATAAATAAATAAATAAATAAATAAATAAATAAATAAATAAATAAATAAATAAATAAATAAATAAATAAATAAATAAATAAATAAATAAATAAATAAATAAATAAATAAATAAATAAATAAATAAATAAATAAATAAATAAATAAATAAATAAATAAATAAATAAATAAATAAATAAATAAATAAATAAATAAATAAATAAATAAATAAATAAATAAATAAATAAATAAATAAATAAATAAATAAATAAATAAATAAATAAATAAATAAATAAATAAATAAATAAATAAATAAATAAATAAATAAATAAATAAATAAATAAATAAATAAATAAATAAATAAATAAATAAATAAATAAATAAATAAATAAATAAATAAATAAATAAATAAATAAATAAATAAATAAATAAATAAATAAATAAATAAATAAATAAATAAATAAATAAATAAATAAATAAATAAATAAATAAATAAATAAATAAATAAATAAATAAATAAATAAATAAATAAATAAATAAATAAATAAATAAATAAATAAATAAATAAATAAATAAATAAATAAATAAATAAATAAATAAATAAATAAATAAATAAATAAATAAATAAATAAATAAATAAATAAATAAATAAATAAATAAATAAATAAATAAATAAATAAATAAATAAATAAATAAATAAATAAATAAATAAATAAATAAATAAATAAATAAATAAATAAATAAATAAATAAATAAATAAATAAATAAATAAATAAATAAATAAATAAATAAATAAATAAATAAATAAATAAATAAATAAATAAATAAATAAATAAATAAATAAATAAATAAATAAATAAATAAATAAATAAATAAATAAATAAATAAATAAATAAATAAATAAATAAATAAATAAATAAATAAATAAATAAATAAATAAATAAATAAATAAATAAATAAATAAATAAATAAATAAATAAATAAATAAATAAATAAATAAATAAATAAATAAATAAATAAATAAATAAATAAATAAATAAATAAATAAATAAATAAATAAATAAATAAATAAATAAATAAATAAATAAATAAATAAATAAATAAATAAATAAATAAATAAATAAATAAATAAATAAATAAATAAATAAATAAATAAATAAATAAATAAATAAATAAATAAATAAATAAATAAATAAATAAATAAATAAATAAATAAATAAATAAATAAATAAATAAATAAATAAATAAATAAATAAATAAATAAATAAATAAATAAATAAATAAATAAATAAATAAATAAATAAATAAATAAATAAATAAATAAATAAATAAATAAATAAATAAATAAATAAATAAATAAATAAATAAATAAATAAATAAATAAATAAATAAATAAATAAATAAATAAATAAATAAATAAATAAATAAATAAATTAAGCAAATACTATTCATTCGCATGCAAAATACTGTTTATTTTTATTCTTTATACTCTTTATTATTAAATTAACATTTCATTCATTTTTACTTCTCTCATAGAGGAATTTACGGTAAAAATTTACTATTATGGCCCGAGGAAAAATAACACTTTCTATACATATTCGGACTCTGCTTGACGATTAGAATCTAATGGCGTTAGTTTTAACTTTAGGAAACCAACGAGTAAAAAGTTACACGTACTTAAGTCGGTAAAACTTTACTTTACCCCCCACCTCAAAATGTAATCGTACCAACTTTTTTAAAATCTTTTTAAATAAGTTTTTTGTAACAAATCAAATGGTACTAGTCCTAACTTACGGAAACAAACGGTTCAAAAGTTATGACCAAAAATCAAATTTAAGGCCACAAGTAGAATTTAGAATAAAAATACATTTTTTGTGAAACAAAATCGTAAATCAACAAACAAAATCGTAAATATAACCTAACCTAACCTAACATAACCCCTGCGCAAGAATAACAAACAAAATCGTAAATCTGACCTAACCTAACATAACCCCTGCGCAGAAATAACAAACAAAATTGTAAATATAATCTAACCTAACATAACCCCTGCGCAAGAATAACAAACAAAATTGTAAATCTAACCTAACATAACCCCTACGCAAGGATAACAAACAAAATCGTAAATCTAACCTAACCTAACATAACCCCTGCGCAAAAATGACAAACATAATTGTAAATCTAACCTAACCTAACATAACCCCTGCGCAAGAATATCAAACAAAATCGTAAATCTAACCTAACCTAACAACCCCTGCGCAAGAATAATAAACAAAATCGTAAATATAACCTAACCTAACATAACCCCTGCGCAAGAATAACAAATAAAATCGTAAATATAACCTAACCCAACATAACCCCTGCGCAAGAATAACAAACAAAATCGTAAATCTAACCTAACCTAACCCCTGCGCAAGAATAACAAAAAAAAATTGTAAATCTAACCTAACCTAACATAACCCCTGCGCAAGAATAACAAACAAAATCGTAAATCAAACCCAACATACCACCATACCAGCACCCACTATTTATACCAACGTAGTCCCACCAATGGCAAGGACTCTAGTTTCTCATCAGATGCGAATATATCTTTCGCCTTTTTGTAAATAATGGGGGGTGGGGGTTTGTCGGTGAAGTGTACCAGCTCCAAATTAACTAAGATTTATTAAATAAACTTAAGATCTATTAATTAACACCAAATTTATAATATTTAGAGAGTCTACTAATATCTAGCCTAGTTATTTTTGATATTTTTTTTTAAATACGTGAAACTTTTTACTTTCAAGTTTCTTAAAGTTGAAACCAACCCTATTCGATTTGGCTCGTTAAGCAGAGTCCGAATATGTATAAAAAGTGCTAATTTTCCTAGGCCACATAGTGTCTTTTTGAATTATTCTTTTATAATTTTTAATTTTTAACTACGTGTAACTTTTTACTCTTGAGTTTCCTAAACTTGGGACTAACGCCAGTCGATTCGGCTTGCTAAGCCGATTCCAAAAATGTATAATAAGTGTCATTTTTCCGCGGGCCATAAAGTAAAGTCCAGCCGGAATTTACTTTATATTTGTCATTAACTAATTATTACAAAATATTATTTTTTTCCATTTTTTTGTAATTAAGGTATAATACTCGGTATAATACATGCAAAATATTATTTTATTTATTCATCATAGACTTGATTATTAAATAAACGTGTATTACATGCAAAATAATGTTCTTTTTAATTCTTCAAGATTATTTAAATAAAATTTAGTACATGTAAATTATTCTTCTTTGTCATTTTTTTATGATTAAATAATAAATAGTACATGCAAAATAATATTATTTTCAATTTTCATAATTTTTTTTTTTCATTATTTAATTAACATTTAATGCAAGCAAAATAATATTATTTTATATTCTTTAGATTTGTATTTTACGTTATTTGCTGATTGACCATACAATTTATCACTACTACTCAATACATATTATTACCACTTATTTTGTATAATATTTATCTTTTTATTATAAAATAATTATTGCAAATATTTGAGTGCATATTTTTCTTCAAATTTTCAATTTTTTTTCAAAAATAGTTTTTAATTAATTCAAATTGCGTTTAAGGAAATCGTTCTAAAATATTATTCTGCAACATATGCTACATGTGTGTTCTCATTTCATTAGGTTTATATGAAATAAAAGATGGATTATCTTTAAAATAAATTGAGACAGCAAATGCAATAGCAAATAGTCCACAGTCCGTATTATTCGGCTGTTTCTGTACTTTTTGATGCACTATATTTGGTTTATAAGGATATAATATATTTATATAAGTTTCATGTTCAGGTAATAAATTTAAACTTAAACTATCATAGATATTAATTTGATTTCCATCACAATATGTACATATCCAATGTCCGTCCTACTATATTACTTGTGTGTTTCGTAGCTACGTAACCACCATACAAAATTTGAATATGTGGAGTATTTTGTGCAATAGGAACTATAAACTGTTGCAACTGTTGATTGCAATAAAGAACATCTTGATGGTTAAATGTATTTTCATTAATCACTTTATCTTGAATTGAAAATTTATTTAATAATTCACCAAATCTATTTATTATTGCATTAGTTAGCTCATTTCCATCAATTAGTAAACTATTTATATCAAATGTATTTAACTCATATTGATTTGTATAATCATTATACATATTGGAGTATGGTGGATTAGCATTAGAGGAATCACTTGTACATTGAATAGAATCAACTTTTTTTTGTGATTTCATTGACTGCGATTCGACTATTTCATGCATCACTATTTCGTCTAATACACATTTTTCTGAGACATCTTTAATATTTATCAGTGGAGATTGACTTGGATCTATACTATTTTCAGTATTATTCAAAAGCACATAAATAGCTTTGTGATCAGAAAAGTATGTTTCGTAAATACCGGTATTAATTCGTTTTATGTTAGAAAATATGACATCAATTTGTGTGTTAAAATCAGTTGTTGCAATTTCTTTTTGTAAACTATTTATTAATTTATATTTATCTATTAAATATTTTAAAGTATTTGTTTTCTCTTTATACATATCATAATTAAAATCACCCATTACTACGATATTTTCAGTAGCATTCTGGTTTAACATTTTTTCAAAAAATTCAATAAATAATTTATCTGAAGCACGAGGCGATTTATAACCAGTGATTAATACTATATCTTGATATTTTATACTAATAAGATCAATGTGTCAATGTGTCGTGTAATTATTTTTATTATTAAATTCGATTTTCTGCAAGTGCATTAAAACATTAATTTCATTGAATGATCGTACAAAACATATGATGCCACGGTTCTTTCGACTTTCCATAGTATAATCAGTTCTATAAAACATTGTGAAACCACTAATATCAAATTTATCGTTTTCAATAGTATTTGATTCAGAAAATATCAACACGTCACTATATGTGTACCAATTATCACAAATAATGTTATCAAAGTTTTTCTTTAACGATCTGACATTTTGATAAACAATTTTTTTAGTTGTTGCATTCTGTTTAAATTGATCTGAAAATATTAATAAACGTTTTTCTAATTTTAATTTGCTGATTTCTTGAAATACTGGGTCATTTGGTTTTGGAGGTTTTGAAGCTTCAAATTTTTGGCCAATTATGTATAATCCTTGTAAATTTGTAACTCTACTCAGTGCCACATATAGTAGTGGTCGCGTTAACCGCTGACTTTTTGTTAAATCTGAACAAATTTCCGAATAAGTTTGCCCTTGACTCTTGTGTATAGTCATGGCTTCAGCAGGTATTAATGGAAATTGTTTTCTAATGATTTCGCAATTTGTTATAGTTGTGTTAATTGGATTTGCTATTTTTACAATCGGAGTCAAGTTGGCCGCAATATTATTTGTTTCCATGTACGTTTTATAACAGAGTTTTTTATTTATGCCTACTCGATTCTCGAAAAACTCCAACCATACAATTTTTAAAGTGTTAGTGTCTGAAAAAGTGATATGTTTTAGTAATCCGCAGGCTCCATTAACTAATCCGTCTGCAATGTCTAAATTTGTGGATAGCATATATTTAATTCCAATTTGAAAATTAATTTCATAAATTAATCCTCCAGTATCTATTGGTTTTTTCGTTTTCATTGAATTTATTAATGATTCTTTCTTTTCTTTTGAAAGTGTCGATCTAATATAATGCTCGATGATGTATTTATTTGGCCTGGAAATTTAGAAATTTTAATATCATTAAATTGGTTAACAAGATCGACCTCCAGATCGATACAAAAATCACTTTATTGGGAAAAGGGTCGTATCAACTAATGTATGCAAAAATCTCTTGAATAACTTTCGTGTGATGTTTTGAAACAAAGACAGCCGCAAAATATCACCAGTTGAAACAGCAAACCAAGCAAATCAATGTTTATAGTTCACAAAATGTTTATAGTTCACAAACGTTGTGCAAAATTAATTCGATAGAAACAAGTTATTTCTGGTGAGTATCAAATTAATTATTCTAATCATATTAATTATTCTTTTATTTTCTATTAAAATTAATACGGTTTATATTATTTATTTTAGTTTAAAGAAAAATTAATAACATCCTGACAAATGCCATGTTCGATGCAGATTTGCTCTCGTATAATAGTGCCATAAATTAAACACCACAACCATCACAATTACCATCAAAACGCAAAAGGTCGAGCGCAACACCAACAAACTTCTCTGCAAATAAGAGAAAGCAAATCCACATGGATGCACATCAAATGTTGTAAACATTGAAAGTGATGTGGATGATGCGTTCGAGGAACTGTTTTCCGATGTAGGAACTAAAGAAGTTGCATTATCATCGTCGATGTCAAGAAAACTCACTGGTGGAACGGTTACTATTACATCACTGAATCCAAATGGAGCTACACACTTCATTAAAATTAAGGTTTACGATATGAAAGATATCGAAGGAAAATCAAGCAACGAAATATGGAGACACAGTACCGTGTGCTCGAAAGTGTTTAGTAATCGAGCTGAAAATCCGCAAATCTACAACGTGATCAACACGATCACTCTGGATTTGGCTAAGAAGATAAAAAGACACAGAAGGTTCCGAAACTAAATTAATTAAAAATTAAGTTTTTTTTTTTAATATTATATATATATAATTTTATGTTTTCAATTTAATTTTCTGAAATAGTATTAGTAAAATAAACACTCAAAGTACTATTTGAGAATGGACCACTTAAACAAGTTTGAAATAGTATTGTTTAACGGAATGATTTAATTAAATTTTGTTTATTTTCAATTGTTTGTTCTTATGTAGAATTATTTTTATTATGATTAACTTTAATAATCCTAAAGGTGGTTGTTAAAAAAACTCTAAGTATTTACCTAAAACGTATATTTTTTTATAAAACAAAACAAAATAATTATAAAATAAAACAAAATTAGTACATATTTAATATCAAATGTGGTTTATTTCCTCATCTTCTAATCCTGAAAAATAAAAAAAATGTTAAAAAGTTATCAAATAAGAGAAAAAAGACCACTTACCAGCTTAATAGCGGAAATACACCATAGGGCCATCATCATAGTAGTACAAATAGTACCCCAAGTGTACCCCAAGTTTAACCATCAGCGATATAAATGGTTCAGTCATATCGATGAAAATTGTATATTTATATAAAATAAATAATACGATCCAAAGGCACCGCATCATGAAAGCATGATATGATTGAGCGTTTTATATAACTAAACAGTTTTTTTTTGGATAATTTGTATAGAGTGGTGAAAAAATCATACACTAATTCTTTAAATTCTCAAAAGTAGAGAAAGGTGGTATGTACGCTGGCATCCAAGTTGTAAATTTGGACACAGTAGTGGAGTTGTAAGTTCCACTGTCAACGTATGGGTTAATAGTACTAAGTACTATTTGGGTGAATCAAAACTGCGGTTACAATTAAGACTGGTTTATTATATTATATTTTGGCCAATTTATACATTTTAATTGGCCATGAATCTGATTACAAGTTATATTACAATGTTTACTATTTATATTACAATGCATGTTTATTTATGTTATATTTTATACACCTAAACATAGGTGTATAGTGTTACATATTATGATAACACTTTTTTCTGGGTTAATTAGCGCGCTAACCTTGGCCGTGCAGTTCGTCTGTTTAGCTTTGCCTAGACATTCTGCCGCATCCGCGCTTCCGGCGTTGGTAGGGTTAGGATCGCCTCATTTCTCTGTCGAGGTTATTATATTGACATATAATAACATTTAGATCGGTTCAGTGGTATGACCACAATCAACAGTCAAAAAAGTCAATTTTTTTAACTTTCTTGAAAATTCCGTTTACATAAACTTTGTTGCGATTGGTTTTCTTCCTTCGTTCCTCCGCCAAAAACTCTACTGTTATGCGATCGCCACACAAAAAACAGTGTGTTTTAAACGAGAATGAAGGTACATTACAACGTATTTTTGGTCTAAATTCACCTTGTTCCAGCTTCTTGATATGAGCAGCCAGTTTTTCATTCGTATAGGACTTTCTACACTTCTCATGTACCTGAATAGACACTTTATCCGTAAAACGCTTTCCATCCCTTCTTTGCCTGCTAGCCTCCTTCAATTTTTCCAAACCACGATCTTCCACAGTAGTCACTTTTGATTTTTCTGGATCCAGCACTTTATCACAAATAAAACATACGTTTTCTTCCATGATGAATTTAGTCACACAGTTTATTCACTTTTAAATAAAATAGCTTCGAACGTAGTAAGTTGTTAACATGCGGAAATTATAACTGAACTAAAGAAGCACTGATCGCCTGTTCGGTGTGTGCCTTACCCATTGAAGTAAGACACACACTACTACTATTATATTAGTACTGGTGTGTGCGGCTAG
The DNA here is from genome assembly GCA_963556235.1 of Cryptophagus acutangulus. Classification (NCBI taxonomy): domain Eukaryota; kingdom Metazoa; phylum Arthropoda; class Insecta; order Coleoptera; family Cryptophagidae; genus Cryptophagus; species Cryptophagus acutangulus. Next base: position 3,843,742 of record OY744571.1, read on the forward strand.
TACTAGTATGTATTAGTACGGCTTGTATTAGTATTACGCCGTTTTCAAATTATTCACGTTCAAATGTGAACTTAACGGAATTTTCAAGAAAGTTAAAAAAATTGACTCTTTTGACTGTTGATTGTGGTCATACCTCTGAACCAATCCAAATGTTATTATATGTCAATCGACGCAGAATTTTATGCTCTTTAATTTACTACTAAGTTTTGTTTTAGCTAGAACGCACGGTTTTTATGTTATAAGTCAAAATTAAAAAAAAATCCAAAAAAATTTCCCGATTTTGACCATGTTGCGTTTAGAAATTTGGGTGGGAAGCTCCAGATTCGTGTTCAGCACCCCAAAAAACATATAAGATGAGTAAAATCAAAACTTCCCAAATATTGCATCCCCAAATCACCAATTGACTGGGCAGATGTAGTAGCACTTTGTGGGTTTTGTTGAATTTGCATTGGATTAGGTCGTCCATAGTGTAGCAGTTGGTTACTTAATTTGAGTCTACCTTGTCTGTTTTTACATACAATTTTTAATGTTTTTTTGTTTTGGTTTTCCGTGTGTAAATATTCGTCGTCGTCGTTCTGTCGTGGATTTCAGCATAATTTACCTTATGCATTCTGCCACTCCTCAACAGCCGAATCCGGATTTATGTTTAGGGCCTGTAATTCCATTTCTTCTAAATTTACTTTTTGCCCGTACTTCGTTCTTTTGTGATTTTTGTTGTAGCCTCTTAACTATGATCCATATTACTATTGGAATTCCACATATTATTTCCACTGTTAGGCTACTTGTTAGTATGGATTGCACATGGATCGTGCCCCATACTGTTTGCTCCAGGTTTTTCAGTTCCATTTCTTTTTCTTCGTCTTCGATTTCTATCAGGTCCTCATCATTTCCTAATTTTTCCAGTGGTCGTATTATTATTGGCGGTCGATCTTCTTCTTCTATTGTTGTGTTGATATTAATCATTACAAGTTTTGAAAATCCTGCAATGATTGGTGCATCATCCATTCGTTTTGGTGTGATTGTATCTTCCTTCGTGATTATTACACATTCTGGTGATATTTGAATTAGTCCCGATTTGTTTAACATTACGTCTTCTCTTTCACCGTTGCACATTATCGCAATTTTGATCATATTTTGTACGGATACTGGTGAGCAGATGTATTTTCTTGCGTCGTATTTTATGCTTTATTTTAGTTTTTCGTACTCCACATGGAAGTATCTTTGATTATTGTAGTCAATGGCTAATATCTTGTTAGGTGTATCTAGTATCCAATATGAGCCATTTTCAATTTTTAATGGGATTGGCGTCACTTTGATGAGTGTGTATTCTGTTACTTCCGTAATTACAAAGTACCCGAATACCTGGATTTCTGTTGGCGTATTTATAACTTTGTTTTTCAATATTATTGAGTCTAATATTTGAATGTTTGCTGGAATCTTTTTTGCTGCCTCTGATATTATTTCTTTCACTTGTGCTGGTGAGATGATGTTGAATATGTTTCCTTGATTGTGGCTTATCTCTAGTACCCTTGTATATTGTGTTATTTCCGTTATGCAGTTTGTAGCCACTTTGTATGTGCTGAGTATATGTATTGCCAGTTTATTATGATCTACTCTCGCGAACCACATCTGCATTTTGTTTATTGATGCTAATCCATTTTTTAATTTTTGTGGACAGTGCGTCATTTGTTTGTAAATTTTTTGCTCGGTTTTATTGAATGTCGCAACCGCTGATAGCATAATTTTTGCTTGATGACTCGACGTTTTAATTAGTTCATGTTGATTTTTGTCCAATTTGTTGATTAATTCATAGACTTCGTCGTTTACACCAAATACTGCCGTCATCATTTTTCCAAGGAGTCCTCATTTCACTTGATTATTGTTAATCCTTTTTGAATCCATTTTGCTTGTTTTTCTAGTTTTTTTAGGTGTTGCACTAACTCATTGCACTGAGTGTCTTCTGTTAGTTGTTCTGCTTTCTTGCATATGGTTTCCATTTGTTGGGTCATCGTTGAAATACTTTCGAAGTTCTTATTCATCTTCTCTTTGTCGTAGTTGATCTCTATTCTGAAGGTGACTCTGTCGATTTTTGTATGTCTCATGTCTTCAATGTATAATCCTGGGTGAGGATATTGCACCGTATAATTGGCATGTGCGTAATTTATTAGTAGCGTAAACAACAATACGCTAGCAATGTTAAGTGTTGATGTTTTCTTTTCTGTTTTATTTTTTGTAGTTTTTTCTTTGGCTTCTATTTTTTCTTCGAATTCTGGTTCTATTTCTAATGGGATGATATTGTGTATTGCTCGTTTCATCTTACTCCCGCCTGCTATTTTCAGTGATAGTACTCTCACTATTCCATCCTTTCCTGGATGTGTCTCTATTATTCGCGCTAACGGCCACTTGCTTGCATTGATGTTGTCTTCTTTTATCAGTACCATGTCTCATTTATTTACGTTTTCTAGTTGATTTTTCCATTTGTATCTTTGCTGTAGTGTATGCAGATACTCTGATGACCATGCGTTCCAGAAATGTTTCTTCATTTTCTGGGCTAATCTCCATCTGTTGGACAGGTCGATGTCTGTATCATTGGATGGCTCTGCTTCGCTGATTAACTCTCGTCCGATCAGGAAGTGGCTTGGTGTTATGGCTTCTATGTCGTTTATGTAATTTGTTTGTGGGCATAAGGGCCTTGAATTCAGGCAACCTTCTATTTGGCACATCAGCGTTGTTAGTTCTTCAAACGTTAATGTTGTATCTCCTATCACTCTTTTCAAGTGATGTTTCATGGAATTCACTCCGGCTTCCCATATTCCTCCAAAATGTGGTGCTGCTGGTGGGTTGAAATGCCATTTTGTTCCATTGCTTGTCAGTTTTTTTTCTATCTCTTTAGATACTGGCTGGATAATGTTACTGGCTCCAACAAAGTTGGTTCCATTGTCACTGTACATATAGGCGCAGTTTCCTCTTCTTGTCGTGAATCTTTTTAGTGCGGCTGAAAATGTTTCTGTTGACATATCACTGACCACTTCTAGGTGAATTGCTTTTGTTGCCAGGGATACAAATACTGCTATATATTCTTTGTATGATTTATGTCCTCTTCCTTTGGTAGCACGTATTTGGATTGGTCCTGCATAATCCACTCCTGTGTGTGTGTAAATGGTGGTGATGGCGATATTCTTCGAGCAGGAAGATTTCCCATCTGCTGCTAAGCTGCTTGTCTCTTGTACCTTTTGCATGTTATGCATTTGTTTATGATGGAGCTTACTGCTCGTTTTCCATTGATTATCCAGAATTTTCGTCTTGCAAATGCTAAAGTTAGTCGAGCACCTCCATGCAACGTATTTTCATGTGCGTTGTTGATTATTAATTTTGTGAGGTGTCCATGATTTGGTAGTATCATCGGATGTTTTTTGTTGAACGACAGCTGAGAATTTTGTAGTCTCCCTCCAACTCGTAGTATTCCATTATCATCAATAAATGGGTTTAAACTGGATATTTTACTGTTTTTATCCACTTGTATGTTTTTTTGTGATTGCCTTAATGTCTTCTTTGAATTCCATCGCTTGCGATATATTCGTAATTTGCTGTATTGTTTTTTGCATTTCCTTGTTCTAGATGCCTCCTTTTGTTGTTTCGATTTTTCTACATCGTTGTATGAATCGATTGCAGTAAGAAATTACTTTTACCATTTTTGTAAATGACGAAAAGCGATTTATTATTTCGTTTTCGTGCATTTCAATTTGTATGTGACAACACTTTTTGTTTCTTTTGTGGTTGTCGTTATTTCTGTCAATCTGCTTTGCCATAGGTTTGTTTGTAGCCATGATGGTCCATTCCACCAAAGCTTACTGCTTTTTAATTTTTCTGGATCCACTCTTTTGGATATTGCATCAGCTGGGTTGTCTTCTGTTTTTACATGTAGCCATTGTGCCTGGGGTAGGTTTTTGTTTATTTTGGCTACTCGATTTGCAACAAATGTTTTCCATCTGGCTGTGTCGCCTTTAATCCACGCAATTGCAATCATTGAATCTGACCACGCGTATATCGGTGAATCTTTTATCTACAACGATGTTATTGTCCTTTTCATCAGTTTCGGTAGTAGTACTGCCGCGCACAGTTCAAGTCGTGGTATCGTTGTTTTGTTTTTTGTCGGTGCGACCTTGGACTTCGCAATTAATAGTGTGACTTGTACTTGACCGGTTAATTTGTTTATAGTTTCGCTATAAATTACTGCACCGTATGCTTTTTCCGATGCATCGCAGAACCCATGTAGTTCAATGTCGTATTGTATTTCATTGTACATTATCCATCGTCTAATTGATATTTCTTTTTTTGTTTTTTTTTTTATTTCTTCAATTGTTTCCAGTTGACTTTAAAATGTGTTCCATTTTTCTTTCGTTTCTTTTGGCACTTGCTGATCCCATTCTAGTTGTTGGGTCCATAGATCTTGAATTAGTAGTTTGGCGTTTATCACAATTGGTGCTAGCCATCCAAGCGGATCAAATATTTTTGCTGCTTCGGATAAGATGTATCTTTTTGTGCACTTATTATCCTCACTTGATCGTTCTACTTTAAATTTGAATGTGTCGCTATTAAGTGCCCAATTCACACCCAATGATTTTTTGGTGTCGTCTTTGTCAAAATCGGTTGAGGTTTGATCTTTTAGGTTCTCTGATAGTTTGTTGACTAGTTGAATGCTATTGCTGGACCATTTTCGTAGTGTTAATCGACCTGCTTTGCACATTTGAATTAATTGTGCTTGAAGTTCTTCTGCTTCTTCCAACGTATCTGCACCTGATAGTATGTCGTCCATATAAAAGTCTCTCATTGTTACTTTTGCTGCTATCGGGAATTGTTGTGCTTCATCTTTTGCTAATTGTTGAAGTGTTCTTACTGCTAAGTATGGAGCTGATGCTGTTCCGTACGTCACAGTTTCCAGGTTGTATGTTTTTATAGCCTGGTTCGTATTGTTCCTCCATAGAATTTTTTGGAATTTTTGATCATCTTTGTGGATTTTTATTTGGCCGGAAATTTTTTCTATGTCTGCCGTAAACGCAATTTTGTGCTTTCTTCATCTGAGTATTATGTCCATTAACTCCTGTTGTAGTCTTGGTCCAATATGCATGGTGTCATTTAGGCTTATTCCTTTTGATGTTTTGCATGACGCATCAAATACTACTCTTAATTTGGTGGTTGAACTTGATTCTTTTATTACAGCCTGATGTGGTATGTAATATCTGCTGTCATCCTGATTCATGGGCACTACCGTCGTATGTCCTTGGTCGATATACTCTTGTACGAATTCTTTGTATTTTTCATATAAGTCAGTGTTGTTTGTCAATTTTTTCTCTAATTGAAAGAATCGTGATATTGCCCTTGACTTTGAATTCCCGATGTCGGTGACCTCTTTTTTAAACGGTATCCTAACTGTGTAAGTACCATCTTGACTTCTTCTTGTGGTTTCCTGATAGAACTTCTCACACTCTGCATCTTCTTGAGTTGGGCTCCTCGTGTTCGCTGCTTCCTCTAGCTCCCAGAACTTTGTTAGTTGTTTATCTTCTTCTACTCGTGTGACCATGCTCATTATTTTTGTTGCATTGCTGGATCCGTTTGTTCCTCCTGCAATTAATCGGTTTTTGCGCCCTATAGCTCATCTTTAATTTTATGGATTCCTTCTAGGATTATTTTTCCATACTCTTTGACCCCAAGGAGTATGTCAATTGGGCCTGATTTGTTAAACTCTGGATCTGCTAGTCTTCGGTTGTTCCATTCGTCAATGTCTGTCTCTAATGTTTCTTGTGGCGTGGTTTTTGTTATTTTGACAACACTATCAACTCCACATATAATCTGAAGTTGCTTGCGAAGTGTGGCTTTAGTTCGGTTTTGATCATCCATTTGGCTGTCGTGGTTGCATCATCGTCGCCTTCTCCAATTCCACTTATTTTTGGTTGTATTTTTGCCTTGGAAGTCCTGATATTTGCGCTGCATGTTTTGTTATTAGTGAGATCTGTGACCCTGTGTCCATTAGAACTCTCATTGATTCTCGTTCTCCATTATTATTTTTGCAGAAGGTTACCATTGTTGCTAGTAGAGCGTTGGTTTCTGGTTGTGCTATATGATTTACGTTTTGTGAAAATGTTCTCGTTTGTTCATTTTGTCTTGGAGCACTTGATCTAGTATCTTGACCATTGCGGTTCTGCCAGTGCGGTCTGACTGGTCCTTGTCGTGGCTCGTTCGTTCTATCGTTTTCTTCTCTTCTTGGTCCTTGTGTCCTATTGTAGTCATCTCTTCGCGGCCCAGTGCCCTGTTGTTGTCGAACTGTCTCGGACCGGTTGACTGATGGCTATCGTACTGTCTGGATATATTTGCCATACTTCCTTCATAGTGTCTTGGTCCATTTGACATGTTGTTTTCATAATGCCTTGGTTTATATATTTGTGGTGATTGGAACCTTTTTCCTGACTGGAATTCACCCTGTGGTCCCTTGTGCGATCCATTGCCGCCTGTGTTGGTGCTTTGCTGACGACCATCGCCAAATTTTTCTAACGATTGGAATCGTTTCTTTATGAACGCTAATTTGTCGCTCAAATCTGATACCTTGCGTGAGTCCTCCAGTGATTGTTCATATAATCTGCTCGTTTCCATGTCCCAATTTTTCGTTAATCCAAACGCCACCATTGGACCCCATTCCTTGATCGGGACTCCCATGTTTTGAATTGCTTCTAGACATTTTACAGTTACATCATGAAGCACTTTTAACTTGTATGCTGATTCTTTTTCCATTGGCTGGATTTTATGCATTCTTTCCATTAGGTTGTTGAAAATTAATCGATCATTGTCGTATCTCTTCTTGAATATTTCCAGCGCTGACTCGTAGTTTGCTTCGTTCATCTGCAAGTGTTGTATAATTTTGCTGGGTTCTCCTTTCAGGTTTGTTTTGAGATATTGCATTTTCTCAACTCCTGTCAATGACTCATTGCTGTGAATTATCTTCTCAAACATTTCACAGAATAATGGCCATTCTTCATAATATCCGCTGAATATTGAGATCTGCATTTGTGGTAGCGTTACCGGTTTCTTCTCTTCTGTCTTCCTTTCTTCACGTCTTTTCCTTTTTATGTTCATTATAGTGGATTCATACACTTCTTCTGCTGCTTCAAAGATGTTAATGTTGTAGTATGCACTGCTTTCTGTTTTGTTGATCCTTATTTCATCCTCTAGGGTACGTATTGTTCCCCATCGTATCTTTATTTTTGACTCCCACAAGTCATACCTTTTTGGATATGTGTCGTCTTTGTCTAGCTCCATGTTGATCTGATCTGCTGATTTGTGCAGTTGGTTGATTTGGAGTATTTGCGTTTTTAGTCGTACCGCCTGTTCATCCTTCTCTTTGATTGCGGTGTTCAGGCTCCTCTGTGCATCTTCTCCAACATCTTTGGATGTCGATGTTTGTTCTTACTGCTGCTGAGTATTTCGTCAATATTTCACACGTATCCTTATACGCTTTTTTCACTTGCTTAAAGTATTGAGTTTTCTTGTAACTATTGTTTTCTTCATCCATTTCCATTATCTCCTTGTCGATTGATTGGGCTTCTCCCCAATAGCCTTCCAAGAGTCTTGCTTTTGTGTTGATATATTCTTGGGTTTTGCGGTTTGCCGGGTCCTTCTTCATGTTGTTTGCCAGTTGGACTATCTTTTTTCCCATTTCTTCTTGTTGGACGGCTAACTTGTTGAGTTCTTCCATTATGTAGCTGGTTGATGGTTTATTCTTCACTTCTCTGGATTCTCGACCTCTTGGATAGTGTAGTAGTTGATTCGTTGCACTTTATCACTTGGATGTTGATAATTTGTTAAACAATCTCATACAGGTTGTAAGTCTATTATGAGTTGTGGTTTGTGAGTACAATTTACTTGTAAGGTAAACGGAACTGCGTCGCACAATTGTAAGTTGTGTTGCTTCTAATTTCTTTAGTGTAAATTCTGGATTGAATCTACGGGATGTAGTCGACTGTATTTCGTCACTAATTCACTTTTTTGCTCCATTACGGCATCCAAGTAAATTTGGACACAGTAATGGAGTTGTAAGTTCCACTGTCAACGTATGGGTTAATAGTACTAAGAACTATTAGGGTGAATCAAAACTGCGGTTACAATTAAGACTGGTTTATTATATTATATTTTGGCCAATTTATACATTTTAATTGGCCATGAATCTGATTACAAGTTATATTACAATGTTTACTATTTATATTACAATGCATGTTTATTTATATGTTATATTTTATACACCTAAACATAGGTGTATAGTATTACATATTATGATAACACTTTTTTCTGGGTTAATTGGCGCGCTAACCTTGGCCGTGCAGTTCGTCTGTTTAGCTTTGCCTAAACAGGTATGTTCTGGACCCTCCGGCCTAGTTCCTCCGGCCTAGTTCCTCTCAACACATGAGAGAATATATCGTTCTCACTCGCACTTATTACAAGTATTAATTTTTATGGAAGTGGTAGTACTGACGTCGGGCAAGATTTGAAATGGTATTACGTCACACATTATCATTGGCAACACTGTTTAACCGGGAAACTTTAAAATTAAATTAAGTATCCCTTAAACACGTCATACAACTCCACAAAATATCTTAAAAAATCAATCATATTTTTAAACCCTACTATTTTTTAAATTAATAATTTATTTACCCCCCTATATTTTTTCAACCCTAATATTAATAATAAATGTGAAAAAAGTTAGAGAACTACCTGGGACTCGAACCCAGAACCTCACGGTTGTGAAAGTTCGAGTTCGAGTTTAAGACGTTTATACTGTTTACTATTTTACAATTGTGTTTACAGTATGTGTTTGTTACTAAGTAACCCTACATACTAACACTAAAATAAAAATATTTAACTAAACCAAGTACCTACCACATTGCTTTACCTTGGTGTACAATTTTATTTTTTGGCATAAAGTCAATTCAACCACCAATGATGCATGCGGGCAAGCCTGCATGCATTCTTAGGTTACAAAAGAAAAAAGGTTTCATTAGATTACATGTAACATTGAGTTGTGCCAGGAAAATGTACAAAACCTGGTTGAGACAAATAGAACATAACAAAATTCATTTACTATTGGTGGATTTGGAGAAGAGCAGTGCGGGTCAGGAAGAGCATTGGTAAGTAATAGCAAACCCAAATCCTAAGGGCATTGCCAAATTTTATAGATAACAGTTGCGTGCGCTTCCCGGTGTTTTAATACCCACATAGCACAAATTATTGCTACAATGTTGCAAAGTAGTTACAATCTTTTCATTTTATAAACAATATTGTCACAATATTGTTAAATATTTTAAATTAAATATTAGTTGCCAGTGCTAAATAAAACATTGTTACAATATTGTTTTAAAAATATTAAATAGTTATTTTATTAAAATATTGCAAAAATATGGACTTTGCAATATTAACACAAATTATTAAAGTTTTTGCTACTGATAAAAAGATGTTTCTAAAAATTTTCTACTTATTAAAAAACACTGTGTATAACTTATAGAAGTTATTATAAAGTAATATTCATTATTTACATTTTCAAAACATGAATTAACTAATTTATTAAAATTAAATACAATTTTAAAACTACATATTGTTATAAATTAAATAAACATAATTTTGTATAATTTTTTTTTTAATTTATTACAAAATTTATATAGCTCTATGTTACATAGTGTACAACATTATGTTTAAATTTTGCGCCAAGCAATAATTTTCGGTTCACTGAGGTACGACTCAACCCGAGATCGGCACTCGGCACTACGACTCGTGCTCGCGTCTCGTCATCATTTCATTTGCGTTGAGTCGTTTGTTTATGTTGGATTGTTATCGGCCATTTTGCAATTCCGCAGCGTTTCAACATTTGTGGCGTGATTATTTAAGGTAAGTAAGTCACCTTATCTATTAATATTTAAGTCATTCTTTTGTATATTGAGTGTCTGTTGTTATTTTGTACCGGTATATAATGAATTTTGATCAACAAATAAGAATGTGGCGTGGTTTATTTTATCAAGGTCATGCCACTGTTAAATTGAATATTTATGAACTTTTTTAAAAATGTATCTTTTCAATCGTTCGCGATGTACCGCTATGTATCTTTTCAATCGTTGAGATTCAAGTAATCACAAATAAATACGAATCTTCAATAATATCTATTTATAATTAGATTAAACTAAACTATAATTTCAATTCAATTACAACAATCAATTACCATGTAGCTAATATAACCTACCAATTAGTTTTAAGCATGTTTCGTGTAATTAATAGGCCATTTCTGTTGAGACGTGGTTAGTGTGAATAAAGATAATCAAATGATACCGTTCAATTACAAGCATAGTTTCGTCATTTGCATTCACATTAACCATATTCTCAACAAAAATCGCCTCATACCGGGTGATTAGTTGAAAACCAACCACATTCTATATCTTTTCTATACACTCTTTGAAATATTTTTAAGCGGTCAACGACATTTTCTTTCATTCATTCTTTCATTCATAGTCGCCATCAAACAAAAATTTTAATCATATTATTACTTCTATTTTTTAACACAACTTAATCGTCAGACTTTTTTGATTCACCCAGTATAATGTAAGTAATAATATTTGTCTCTTTTTTATAGAATCATAATCGTTTACTAAGAAAAAAATTCCGTTTATCATAGAAAAATATTTTTCGCCTACAAGATTATTTGCTGCAATTCACCTGCATATCACATGCAAGTACAATTTATCTTTTAAAAACTTAAATGAAAATAGATAATTTGTTTGTGTTTAGAAGACTGTTCAATCAAATTTAATAGCAAAAATGTCTAAAAGACAAATGAGAAGAATTGTGGCTAAACAAACCACAGATGATTTATTTAGAATTGAAGCGAGCGAAAATAGGTCAGAAAATACAACCAAAAAATTACGCTTAAATACTGATCCGTTTTTAGAAATAAATGAATCAATCATTGAAACGTCAGAAAATAATGTTTTGCAAAATAAAAATTCAAATACATTTTTAAGTTTAATGGAATCTGAAATAAATACTGACCAGATCAATAATGTTGATAAAAGTAGCACGTCTTTAGATAGTAATGAAATTGAAACAATTGTTGTTAGTAATAACGACGTAGAGGAATTTGACGATAACATCGAAAGTTCTAATGAAGATTTTATAAATGAAACAAATGTAGATAAAATCCATGATTTAAATAATACTGATTGCAAAAACGCTAAGTTTAAAAATGAAATTGCATCTTGGGCCATAAGTAACAATATTTCACATAACGCCTGTAATGCATTATTAAAAATTTTAAGAAACAATACAGATTTTAATTTACCAAAAGACGTACGAACTTTGTTGCATACACCTAGAAACACACATTTAGATTCAATAAATGGTGGAAAATATTGCCATTTTGGTATAAGTAATATTTTAGATAAAATGGTTAATCATCAAAATATAGATCAGATTAATTTGTTAATAAATATAGACGGTTTGCCATTAGCTAAATCTTCAACAGCGTCTCTTTGGCCTATTTTATATTCTAATACAATTTCAAACAATGTTTATATTATAGGCGCTTATTTTGGCATAAAGAAACCTGAAAATAGTAATGAATATTTGCAAGCAATGGTAAACGATTTAATTGATCTAATTTTAAACGGTTATCTAAAAAATGGTAAACGAATTACAATTCGATTGCATGCTTTAATTTGTGACGCACCTGCCAAATCGTTTGCATTGCGTGTTAAAAGTCACACTAGATTTAATAGTTGCACAAAATGTACTATAGAAGGAATGTATAAAGAACATCGTGTATGTTTTCCTGGTAACAGATACGAATTGCGCACATGAAAAATTTTTGCAAAACGAATACGACGATTATCAACTTGGTGTTACAATTTTAAGTACAATTCCTTATTTTGGATTAGTCACAAATGTAGCATTAGATTACATGCATCTCATATGCTTAGGAGTCGTTAAAAAAATGCTATTGTTATGGCTCCAGGGTCCACTTGCTGTTCGCCTTCCATTTCAAAAAGTAAAAACAATATCAGAGTATATGATATCGCTTCGCAGTACAATTCCAACAGACTTTGTACGCAAACCTCGATCTTTAAGTGAAGTACATCAATGGAAAGCGACAGAGTTCAGAATTTTTTTACTGTGTATAGGTCCTGTGGTTCTTCGTAATAATTTATTAACAAACGATATGTATGTTAACTTTTTGACATTGCATGCAGCTGTCACATTATTGTCAAGTACGACATACAGCAAAAATTTAAACTTTATTGATTATGCCCAGAAGTTGCGGCAACATTTTGTGCAGTCATTTGAAATACTCTACGGAAAACAATTTGTTTCTCATAATGTTCACAATTTGCTACATTTGTGTGACGAAGTAAAAAAATTTGGACAACTAGATAATTTTAGCGCATTTCGATTTAAAAATTTTATGTCTTCTATTAAAAAAAATGCTGAGAAAAAGCGACAAGCCACTAGAGCAACTAATAAACCGGTACAAAGAATTTGACAATTTTTCAAAATTGTTAAATAATTCTGTTAAGTCACCAAAGAAAGCTGACATTACTCGTAATCGTGATAATTGCTATATTTTACAAAATGGATCATGTGTTATCGTAGAAAATACAAAATTAGAGAATAATATGTTGTACATAATAGGAAAAAAGATGAAATCTATGGGCAACTTGTATACTATACCCAATAATTCTACTGACTTTGATATAAAGATTGTAGCTAATAATAAAAACGATCAAAGAAAATATCGATGGCCTTCAAGCGAAATTAGGTTCAAAGTATGGAAAATGCCATATCAAAACGAATTTGTTGTGTTTCCTGTACTTCACACAAATTAGTTAAATCATATGTGAGTAAAATGTAAAGTTTTAATAGCTTATTAATTATTAATTATAAACTATAATATTATTATTATTATTTTTAGATAATACAACAAAAAATGAAAACATTTGCCATTGTTGAATTCGATGATGGTTTACAGCTTATACCATCAATTTGGTTAAACGCTGCCCATACTAATGCAATGTGGCCTGTATGTGCTAATAAGCAAGAAATAAACCAAAGAATTATTCAAAAAGAATTACCAAGTGAAGATAACACATGGGAAAAACATTCAATTCTACGAATATTTGGATATACAGGTAAAATAATTATTACTTTATTGATTTTATCTAAATTAATTGTTTTGTGTTTTTTTATGTAGATTCATATAAGTGAGGTATTGAGAAAGTTAAATTAGGGGAAATGACTTCCAATGTGGATGATAGTGAATTGTCGAACGATGAAACACTGTCTACAGTTTTGAAAAATAAAAAAAAACATCGTTCAAAAAAAGGCAATTCTAGTTCAGATGAAGAAGAAGATGGAGCCTGCAGTTTAAAATTACCAAATTTTCCAAAGTTAATAAAACCGCCACTAAGCTCAAATAAGCGGCTGTTAGACAAAAGCTACAAAACTACATCACACAAAGAAAAAGGCCAAATATCTAATAGTGAACCTAATGTAATGAGCAACACACAAACATATAACTTAAATGTACCAAATAGTGAATGTAGTTCTAATTTACCAATGCCAAAAGGTCTTCAAAAAAATAAAACAGTAGTAGAAGTAGTTTCGGACGATAAAGAAAACGGTGAGCAAAATTATTAATTTACATTTGTTTACTTAAAAATTAAAAAAAAAAAACATGTAGCTAATTTATTTTTACTTTTAGCGAATGTCAAAATTATCTTCTATTTAAATACTTTTTGAAAAATTGTAGTATTTATAAATAATTATAAATATTTTTAATTTTTCAGAATTCAAAAAACAAGTGTTTCAAAAATTAAACAAAATTATGTTTAAAATGGATAAATTGGAAGAGAAAATTGAGAACCTACAAATCAAAAACGATCAACCTTATAATGAATCTGATGAAGGAATGGAAATAGACTTACCACTACACAATTTAGACGATTTAAACACATTCGAGTCATTCCTTAAAGATGAATCAAATTTTTTTTAAAAAATGGTAATTTTGTCAACCGTTTTTGTTAATTTTATTGCAGAATTGAACATTAAATTTTATCTAAAATTTTTTGAAATGCGAGCCAGTGAACCCTGTTTAATTCTAATTAACGTTAGTTTAAGTCACTGACACAAATAACATTTAAAATTGGTAGTAAAGTAAAACTTTACTTTTATTATAATTGTTGTTGCAGATTTTAGATAAAATACTAAATACAAATTTGTATTGTATTAGTACAATAAAAATTAAAAAAATAAATCTTTTTAATTTTTCAGCAGGGTGAATTAAAATTAATTGGTGGATCTGACCTAAACAACAAACTATATGGAATGTTAAAAAAAATATTCACAAATGAATTAGCGTTACAATTCAGTTGGGCAAGATTTAAAGGAAAAAAACCTTTTAGAGAATTAGATACGGCAAAACTAATAACAAGTTAGGAATTCTAAATATTTGTTTATTTTTAACTAATTATTTGTTTTTTGTAGAAACCATTATTTTGGTTCATCCTAACACTACACACGCAGTAGAGGCAGAATTAGTGGGAAAATGGTTAGCGCAATCTAAATCCAGATTACAAAAAAAACAAGCAAACCAATCAAAAAATATTGATCCCACGATTGAACTTTCGATTGATTCCAATTGAAACACTTAACAAATGTGATAATATACACTGAGAACTTGCACCTATCTCAATATGAACGATTTATTATTATAGTCGCCATATAATAATAATTACAATCATTTGTCTACTACTTTTAAAGGTAACTTAATTAAAAATCGTTTACATTGAGATGGCCAAGTATTTTCTTTTAGTAGTCTACTTTATATGTATAATTTAATAATTTGTTTTTATTTTGTTTAATAGTATGTTTTACTCATTTGTATTTTGTTTAAAACTAATTTTACTAACACAGAATTTATTTTTTATTTTTGATTTATTTAATATATAATTTAATATATAATTTACTATAATGTTTAATGTTTTTACAAATTTAAAAAATAAAAATATTTTTATCCACACTTATTCAATAATTCCTACATTATACCCTCGTGAATAACTGCTATCATTTTGTGCTCGTTTAATAATATACTATAAAGTAAC
The DNA here is from genome assembly GCA_963556235.1 of Cryptophagus acutangulus. Classification (NCBI taxonomy): domain Eukaryota; kingdom Metazoa; phylum Arthropoda; class Insecta; order Coleoptera; family Cryptophagidae; genus Cryptophagus; species Cryptophagus acutangulus. The sequence continues at coordinate 3,858,924 of OY744571.1, forward strand.
TTTGCTTTAGTTTTGCATAAATCCTACAAAAAATATTTAATTAACATTAAAAATAATATTATAATAATAATATTAAATTATTAAAACCACGTTTATAAAATAGCCACTAAACATATTTTCATTATTTATTGGAAATATTAGAAAAATGTTGTAAAACTATAACAAAAAGCGGACATTTAAATATTTTTTCGATATTGTTAAAACATTGCCAAAATGTTGCGCAACATAATAAAAACATTGCAAATCTTGACAACTAATATTTAGTCAATATTTTAAAAATATTTTTGTGCTGTGTGGGTAAGGTCGCAAGTAGCAATAAATGCCAAAATGATATTGAATTAAAATACGCGTGGCGCCATCTAGAAGAGAGTAGCATAAGTTGCGTGTGAGTGTAATTAGAGAGCTTTGAAGATTAATATTTTCGTGAAAATGTAGCTTACGGCCGGTTTCATAATCATTTTTAAAGAAGCCTTTAAATTCTAAAATCCACTTTAGTAATTTTTTTGTTCCATAATGCTAAAAAAGATTTTAAATTACCTTTAAATACGATTTAATTTAAATGCTTAATTAGTATCATTTAACGCTTAAAACAGCTTTTAAAATTCAACATAATTTAATTATTTCAAATATTTGGAAGTTGAAACTTTAAGTGAAGTGTTTGAAGTTATTGTCTCGTTTAACTTTTTATAAGTAAACGCATTATTAACCTCAATCCAATTGATCAATTGATCTCGTCAAGTTCCGACTTATCATCTGAAGAAGAACCAGAAATTTATTTAAGGAGGAGAAAATTATATAGGAAAAGAAAAAATAGACTTGATGATTACGATGATGTCGACTTTTCTGATCGATTTAGGTTTACCAAACCAACAGTTTTAGGTTTGCTACAACTTGTGGAACCCAATATAAAATCACCAACCAAAAAGTAAGTATTTTTTTAAACTATATTTATTTTAATGATGGTTTTGGTGATCATACAGTGGCGGCCAAAAAAAACGCAACACCTAATATTGCCCTTTGTAAATACGACTTTTTAGCATACTTGATATTAGTCACATATTTGTTGTCAGTGTCAAAATAATTTTATAATAAATTATCACAAAAGACTTAAATCCTTCAAATAAATGCCTCAATTAAACACATTTCAAAAATCCAGAGCCATTGCCAAATTAGAAGACGGTTGGTCATTGCGAGAAGTTGCTGCAGGACAAAAATATATTTTTTGTTTTTAAATATCAATTTTTTTTAATTTTGTTTTTCAATTTTAATATAATAGCTATTTATGCAACCAGTTAGGAAATGCATTTTTTTGTGTAACGAGCGGATTTCTGCGGGACGAGCGCAGCGAGTTCTGCAAAATAACGCGAGTTACACAAAATAGCATTTCCTAACATGTTGCATACAAGATTTTTTCTAATTTTTACAAGAACCTTCTCAAAAAAGAGTTTTTTAAACTTATGATATTAATAATTTAGTGAATTTTATCAAAACAAGTAGGCTTTATTCGGAACTTTTCATCACCAGTTGTGAAATATTTTTCATTACATCACCAGTTGCGTAAAATGTGCCGTTTGCCAACTACAATCGATTTTGAAAAGTCACATTTTACATGCCAAAATTAGAAAAAGTAATTTTACAACACTAAAACTTTTAAAATTACGCCTACTATTCGTTTAAAGGTGTTGCGTTTTTTTTTGGCCGCCACTGTACATACCTGCCATTATGTATAGAACCATTAATTTATACCATATATTTTAGAGAAGGCAGCAAATCAGCTATAGTTAAACTGCTGTTAACTTTAAGATTTTATGCAACAGGAAGCATGCTTATTGTAATAGGAGATTTTATGGGCGTGTCAAAATCATCTGCATGCAGAATAGTCAAAACTGTTTCGGAAGCAATTGCCACATTACGCCCAAGATTTATAAAGATGTGCCAAAATGAAAACGAAGCGGGCAAGATGGCTGAAGAATTTTATCAATTGGCTAGTTTTCCTGGGGTAATCGGAGCAATCGATTGTACTCTGATTAGAATTCAATCATTAGGAGGAGAAGATGCAGAAATTTTTAGGAGTAGAAAAAGATATTTTGTCATCAATGTTCAAACAGTGTCTGATGCTTCTTTAAAAATTCGTAATATAGTTGCTCGTTGGGCAGGTTCAACTCAGGATCAGGCAATTTTTAATAACTGTGCACTAAAACATGAATTTGAAATTGAGCTTTATGGGCAATACCTCCTAGTAGGTGATAGTGGCTATTCAACTCATTCTTATCTCATGACAAAATTGCAAGAAGTCCACAACCATGCAGAAAATCTATATAATGAAAGCATTATTCGCACTAGAAATGTTGTAGAACGGCAGTATGGCGTTTGGAAACGACGTTATCCCATATTATCAATGGGACTCCGATTAACATTAGAAACAACTCTTACTGTTATTGTAGCAACTGCTGTAATTCACAATGTAGTTCTTGAGATAAACGATGAATTTCCAAATGAATAGTTTGTAGAAGACGTTATAGATGAAGAAAAAGATAATGGTCTCAATGAAGAGGATAACAGAATTATTCGTAGCGGAAGACAAGTTAGACAAATGATTATAAAACAACACTTTGCAAATCTATAAAAAAAAAATAGAAAATGGTGAAAGTTATAAAGTTATAGTTTTGTGGTGTTATTCTATGGTTTTGTTTTGTAGGTTGCAAAAGTTTTGCTCGAGCTTTGTAATCGTGTTTTAACAAAAATAAATAATAACAATTAATATTCTATTAATAATATTTGGCTTATTATATTTGGCGGTAATCGTTCCCAACCCTGTTGATTATGAAACCGACCGTAAGTGAATTTGTTGAAGTTGAAGTTTAATAATAGGGTTAGGGTCATTGTTTATGTTAAGCTTGGTTGTGTGATTTAAAATTGTAATTCGATTTAATTGTATTATGAAGTAATACAACATTGGAACGGAATTACTTATTTTGAGGAATAGCGGGTAAGTTGGGCGTTTTTATTTATAATATACATTGTTTGGGTTTTGAGTTTGCAGTTGCTGTTTGTTTACATTTTAGCTTACGGTTGGAAGTGATGCGATTTAACCATTTGGCTTTCATGGATTGCACAACAGTATCTAGATTAGAATTTTCAGTGTGGATAGTTGGTTACAATTGCTCACACTTATCAGCAACAACAAGGGTGAGTGCATATACACATAATAAATAATAGCATGACAACATAATATTTTACACATTATAACACTTTATAATTGCAGGTAGTGAATGTGAGTACATCAAGCAACAGCTTTATAATTTTAGTGAAATTCACACCGCACTTGGAGCACTTTTTTATGCGCACTGAATTGGCAAAGAACACGTGTGGTAAAGTTCAACCAAATTAGCAAATGAAACAATCGTAGACGACAGCAAAATAGTATAGCGTAATAAGTTATGTTTTATATAAAAGCATCGAGTGAGAAAAGCAGAGACAGAAGCGAGACTTCAAATACAGCGCGTTGATTTTAAACGGTAGGCAGTACAAGTCAGAGCTGAATCGTAGATTGTTGATGTTAAATGTTAAGTTAAACTAAACCATGCCTCGCTGTGATATGTCATAGGTAAGAGACAAGACAACAGTGATAAACGATTTGGCTTGAGTATATTACTTATTAAATCAAAAATTTTTGCAACAAGTTGTGGAAAGGGAGCTTATGAGCAATATGTCCGTCGCCTTTTCGCTGGACTGTCTCGGTAGATTTTACAATGTCTTTTGTGAGCGGGTTCGATTTAGATTGGAACTTGTAAAAATTTACCGCTAGTCTCTCTACAAAATTGTCAATGAACTCGACCTCAGTCATGTCGTGTAGATCTGCAATGCGTGTGTAAATGGGCGAGTTAGTTGCAAGTCGCAGGCATTTATTTTGAATCCTCTGCAGTCGCAGCATTGTGGATCCACTCATGGAGCACCAAACTGGTGCTGCATACGTAAGTATTGGTCTAATTACTGCCGTGTATAAGATAATTATATTTCTAGGGCTCAAAATTGAATATTTATTTATGAGTGAATATATTTGGCTTAATGCTGCTAGTGCCTTGTGGATCTTGTTTGTTGTGTCTGCGTAAAATGTAAGTCGCTTGTCAAGGATCAACCCGAGGTATGAATAGTTTGCACTCGCCTACAACGAGTGGATTAAACACTTTGCTAAGGTGATTATAATTGTATGTAAAAAGCATTGTTTCAGTCTTAGTGTCATTGAGCCTAATTTTCCACTTGTGGCAATATTCGACCAGCAATCGCGTGTGGAACTGTACCTGCCGGTTCTAAAGCTGTTGTTCTAAATCTCTGCGCTAAAGCTGTTGCAGTACATGGCCGAATCATCGGCAAACTGTGACAGGCTCGTTCTTGCAAAGGTTGGATATCCGCTATGTAAATATTGAATAGGATTGGCCCAAGAACAGAGCCTTGGGGGACTCCGGCCTCAATACTTTTTTTCGCGGATAGTGCAGTTCCAACCTTTACTTGCAGCGTACGACCTTGCAGATAGCAGGCAACCAATTTGATCAAGTACGTAGGATACTTAAGTACGCTCATTTTGCAAATTAGTGCCTGCTGCCATACACGGTCAAATGCATTTCAATGTCAAATATAGCTTTTAGGGTTGAGAATTTTTTTGTTGCAGCTGTGCTTGATATCGTTAACAATGCGCACCAGAGAGTGCGTTGTGCTATGCCCTTGCCTAAAGCCAAACTGAAAATCTGGCAGAATTTTGTATTTGGTTGTGTGCTTAGCTTTTTAATGACGTCACGTAATTCAGTAAGATTGCTTAGGATATTGGATAAATGGTGATCGGAAAGTTGCGGCGCGATGGATGTTAGGTCGTTGTATTGTCTCATAATGTTTTCTTCGAACTGTCTGTCTGAGTGCATTCCTAGCCTATGTACCTAAGTCACTAAAAGTATCAGCAAGTATTTTGCATTTTTCAGCATTTTTATCAGCAAGTATTTTGCATTTTTCAGGTATGCCACTCCTTACAGCTGGCTGTATCACATGCAGTTTCTGACACTTTACCCAGATCATTGGAATATTTGACTTCTGAAACATACAACTGGTTTTCTAGATCAGCAGCGAGAAAAGATTCTTATAACGAAATATATCAAACAATTAATAATGGAAAAGACCCGAAGAACATTGTTCAAGCTTGCAACACAAAATGGCTTTGGATTGAATGTGCAATAGCGTCTATCTTAGAGCAATATATTGAATTAAAGTCACATTTTATGATTGTGCGACAATCAGAGAAATGTTATGCCGCTGAAATTTTATACAATATGTATAATGACGAAACAAATTTACTATATTTGTTGTGTCTGAAGCCAGTCTTGGGTAGCATCCAACAGATGAACAAAGCGTTTGAGGCGAATAATGTTGATCCTCTAAAATTATTAAGTGATTTGGTTTTATTGGTTAATAGTATCGCAAAAATGACATTACTGCCGGGGCAGTAATTGCTGTAAAAGTCGGTGCCATTAACTTCCAGCGTTTCAATGTTGCTGGATTTGGCAGTTAGACGTTTTTTGACTTTCCACAATAAACCGTCCACAGGCGAGAGATCAGTCAGAAAATTATGCCACTCAGTATTTCTGAAGAGCGCAATCTCCCTTCGTACCTCGGCCGTCAACTTGTTCAATAGTAGTTTGTCAAAATAGTTCTGAGTTTGCTGCTACCTTTTTCTTTGTTTATTTTTGTTCCTAATTAGTGACAGTATATGCTCTGGAAGAGGCATTTGGTTTTTAATTGGACGTTTGGTCTCAGAGTGTCTTTTCGTGGCTTTAAGAATATTATTGGTCATGATTTCGATTTCTTTGTCAATGTCATTTGCTGTCACCAACTCACTATTGATTGTTGTCGCGTCATTTAAATCGCGTCTAAACTCCTTCCAGTTTGTATTATTGAAGCTAATGAATTTATGATCAGCCACGGCCCTGATTGCAGCCTGAAGTGTCAAGTCTGTGTAGATTGGGTTGTGGTCCGAGTCTAAGTCACAAAACTGTTCAAGGGGTACAAGAGAAGGGATGTTTTTGAAAATTAGGAGGTCAATCGTGCTAGGATGATTACCGTTTAAGGGATAATGGGTAGGTAGTAGAGTGTGGGATAGCAGGAGACTGTCACTATTGAAAATGTAATTAAATAAAAGGCCGTTTGTGTTTGACGTTCGATTATTCCAAGAAGGATGCACACAGTTAAAATCACCCAATAGGATGACCTTGGTGGCGGCTGCAAAAATGGTGTCAAGATGGGAGGTATTAAGAAAAAGTCCAAGCCTGATGTAGGCGGTAGCTAGCATTAATTTGTTTGAGAGCTGAGAGCTGAATTGCAATAATTTCCAAATCACCACTTTGCAGTGGTAACTAGTGCATTTTCTGATTATTACCGCTACGCCACCAGAGCGGACATCACCCGGTCTATCGTTCCTCACAATTATCATGCCTCTGATCCCAAACCTATCTTTAGAAGTTAGCATAGTTTCGTTAATAAACATAATGTCAATTTTATGCTTAACAATAAAATTTTCTACAAGTTTGTTTTTATGGCGCAAGTTATTATAATTCCAAGCACAAATACGTAGGCCCTCTATAAATTATAATACTTGTCGAGGTTTTGTAAAAAGCTAACCGTAAAATGAAATTTCTCTTTTCCACTCTCTATTTTTCTCAACTCGATGTTTAAATCGGTGAGGGCTTGAATAACTACATTTAAATTAATAAGTGAATTGGTCTCATTGATAAGGTCGCCAATCTGGCTAATCTGGCCGTACTCACCTGCTTTTGGTGTTGGCAGTTTAGTTGTTGCGGGAGCAGCGGGCTGTAACGATGTGTGTGATGCTGGTAGCCTAGCCTGATAGTTCTTCAGTCAGGGATTAGCTGTGGGTTGCGACCAGCGGTGAAGTGGGCACGAAGCGCTGGAAAGTTATTTCCACAAAGGTTGGGCGCACTGGTGAAGTTGTGAGAGACTAATCTTACCACAACACCACAGAGCTAATTGATATTGATCAAGATGATTTGTGTAGATACGAAAATTGTCAAATAAACTATATAAATGCATTTTTTAAATGTCTTTGGATCTCAAGGCCAAAATAAGGGAATGTGTGTGTTATGGGTTAAAAATACAAATTCTGCTTTGAATTTTATTTATACTTTAAATAAAAATAAATATTCCCTAACAACAAACTATAAAATTAATAAAACAAATAATTAGTAATTACATATAGGTGTCATAGTAATAATAATATCATTAATAGTAACACTTAATAATTATTATATAAATAATCTGACATTAACAGAAATTGAAATGTCAGCAAAATGTTTTGAGTTGAATCAACTTAAGTCTTATCCTGTAAAATAACACTTGTATGTAGTAGTATTATAAAACAATTACACGTGAAAAAAAAGTTTCATTCAAGAATTTCAACAAAAATTACATCAATGATTTATGCATACTAAATGCATATTAAAAAACACATTTCAATAGAATTATGTCCCCAAGCCAGTGTTTTGGCAGAACCGGGTAAAATAAAGCGTTTGTCATCATAGTGTAACAATGCCACTTTATTTTTTAACACACTGTACATATTATGTAAATGTGATTGAAAAGTAGTCATTTTTTTCAAAACAACTACAGTGCGTCTAATAAAAAACGTTATCAGAGTGAGCTTTGAAATTTAAAAGTCACGTCGAAGCTTGCACCATACGTGTAAGTGTCAGTTTTTGCAATTTTGAATTCAAGATTTCCCTGAAAGTTTGAATAACATGGTTTTTACTAACGAACATAAAGCTTTTATGATAGAGAGTTACTTTAGAAATGTTCTGCTAGGTTGTGTTTTCAAGAATTTGTTGCGCGATTTCCAAATCTGAACATCACACAAAGCAGTCTTTTTATGGCATTGAAGCGAACTTTAGCCAATTTTAGAACAGAAGGCAGCATTCTCATAAAAAAAGGTTCTGGTAGAAAGCTTAAGCGCACCGAAGGAGTTGTTGATAATGTGCGACAGCGATTAGAAGAGACTTTGTTGGAAGTCTCTAAGACATCTTTCACAGGAAGTGAATCTTTCTGTTGAAACTTGCCGCACTATCATACGTAAGAACTTGAACATGCGCTCTTATAAACTTCAATGTTATCAAGAGCTGTTGCCAACAGACTTTGAAAAACGCCTACAATATTGTCGATGGTTTTTGGAACATCTCCATAACGATGATGACTTGCTTAACTTGACTTTTTTTTCTGATGAAGCGTGGTTCCATTTATAGGGCTACGTTAACTCCCAAAATCTGCGTATGTGGAGTGCAGAAAATCCACATTTTATGACGGAAGCTCCGCTTCATCCAATAAAGATTGGGGTTTGGTGTGCTGTATCTCGGAGTAGGATAATTGGGCCAATATTTTTTAATGAAACAATTAATGCAGAAAGATACCAAAATTTGATATTAGAACCATTTTTAAATCAGCTTGATGATGAAGAATTGACTGAAGGCCACTTTCAACAGGATGGAGCACCCGCGCATACAGCAAATACAACTCTTCATTATCTTGCTGAATATTATCAGGATCGAATAATCTCTAAAAATTTATGGCCTCCAAGATCTCCTGATCTTACACCGTTAGATTATTTTTTATTTGGACATTTAAAAAATAAAATATATGCTACTCCAATCAATAATTTAGAGGAACTGCAAAGAAGAATCACTGATGAGTGTAATCAGATAACGCCCCGCATCTTAGAAAATGTTTTTGAAAACATGAAAAAACGAGTGGCATTGTGTTTGCAAGAAGGGCGTCACTTTCAACAATTTTTGTAATTGATTATTATGTTTTGACTCAATAAAATTTTAATTTTGTATGCGCGGCTCACTGTTATTGATATGAGATTGATCGAAATGTATGGTGCAAGCTACGACGTGACTTTTAAATTTCAAAGCTCACTCTGATAACGTTTTTTATTAGACGCACTGTACATTTTCGTTATCAACACAATTTTGATAATCAGCTAAATGTAGCTCATTCTGAGCCACATATTTCCTAACACCCTTCGCCTTCTTTGTTAATGCGCCTTCAGCATTTACACAATATGCCTTTGCAACGGTTCCATAAAACTCCCAAATAATTTATCCGGAATACTCATCCTACATTTTCCCCAACCAATATATTTTGGTGAAGCCCAAATATATCGGTTTATCATAAACCACTTTTACTTTTTCCATCTGAATGGCAACAAAATTATCGGTAAAAACTCGGTAAAAACTTAATGCATCGGCCCCTATTTTATGACCAATATTTTCCCAATGCGTGATTAAGTATTCCGATTAAGTATTCCGACTCTTCATTATGTATTCCGATATCAGAAACATATGAGTACGGAAACACACATTTTTGTCTTAATTATAGAAATTTTTCGTTATGAGGAAAATATTTTCGTACTTCACAACACCGCTCATTATAGTCCAGTTGCCCTGCCATTTGGATTGGAAAAATTTTCACACCAAAATTTTATGATTGATATTTATGTTTTTTGGGTCGCTGTTCATGAATATGATGGTTAAAAAAATGTAGACCCATGGCGTTCGGAGTTATGGGCCTTTTTTGACCCAAAAATAGCCATTTTTTCGATTTTTTTGCGTTTTTGTCGATTTAAACAAAAACCACACAATTTATCGACTAAACAGTAGTAAACAAAGTTGTAGAGAAATAAAAAGTGCGCCGAATGGCAACAAGTAGAAATCTCTGAGTTACTCGGGGCCTTATATAAGGCCCCGAGTAACTCAGAGATTTCTACTTGTTGCCATTCGGCGCACTTTTTATTTCTCTACAACTTTGTTTACTACTGTTTAGTCGATAAATTGTGTGGTTTTTGTTTAAATCGACAAAAACGCAAAAAAATCGAAAAAATGGCTATTTTTGGGTCAAAAAAGGCCCATAACTCCGAACGCCATGGGTCTACATTTTTTTAACCATCATATTCATGATCAGCGACCCAAAAAACATGAATATCAATCATAAAATTTTGGTGTGAAAATTTTCTCATTTTTAGGGTATCTCAATGGCAAGGCAACTGGACTATTACTCAAGTTTTCAGCTAGCTGGCCAAAACTCGATGCAACAAATTTGAAGGAGTCCAAAAACCGCAAATTTAAATATACATTTTTCTCACTACCGGATTTTTTATCGGTATGAGTATCCACTAAAATTTGTTTGGAAAATGATATATATATTTCCTTGTTCTGTGGAATAACGCTAATATTTTCCTCATTATAAGCCAAATTTGTAATAAACAAGTGAGAATCGTAACCGCTCAAGTTATGAAAATATATTGGAATAAAATTTTGAATTTTAAAATTGAGATTACAATTGATGTGCATATACGCACCCCTATACTCTCCAGTTAGATGACAATGATCCCGTACTCGTTCAGTCACATTTAGAAAAACGATATTGCATATATGACAGACTGGACTCGAGATAAACTCATTTTGTTGATCATGTGTTAGAGGCTTCATAGATATAATTGTTTTCAAGTAATTATTATAAATGAATTTGGCGTCAGCTTCTAATTTTTCTATGAAAACTCTAACACAATCTTCTCCTCGATAAGTTTCAAATTTCGATGGTGAGTCATCATAGCTGCACTTAATGTAATATGCAAACGAATACGGTTCATGTTCAAAGGTGTTCTTTGAAAATTATTTATCTGGGCTAGGCTCACAAACTTCTAATGGCTTTAACGCGGTTTCAAAATCGGCATAAATTACAAAAGGCACTTTTAACTTTTTTTCGATATTTTCAAACATCAGTAAATTTTCAGGGCGCTTATTTACATATTTATTGATTCTGATATCGGTCGTTGGTAATTTAGTATATATATATATATATATACCATTACAATCGTTTAATTTATGCTGCTCCAAATGTTGAGGATTCGAAAAACGCGTCAAGCAGCCATCACATGAAAATATTTTGTCACAATGTTTGCCCAACTGACTCGAATAATCAATAGACAATAATCTACTCAAATTTTTAATCAAACAATAATGATTATCGCCATTATCGTTACTGATTAATAAGAGATCAGAATGACGCAACCGACAAGATTTCGTTAAATGTAACGGTCCTACAATCTCAATTTTTGTTACATTTCTTTCAAAAATGTTGTCTAGACCATACATATTCACCGAAATATTATTCTGTTGCTCAAACTTATGAATATCACTATGCCTAACCGGAAACTCGATGTTGGAAAAGTCTAATTCATTCAAGTATTGCACATACCTTGAAACACGTTCTGGGTTAGGTGTGGGGTGGAGATCTAGTGTTTCATTCGATACGAAACGAAACGATATTTTACAAAATATCGTCTTGTATCAAAAAAATATCGAAGTTATGATATCGTCTTGAATATCGTGTTCGATATTTTTAATTAATATCGTATCGTATTCGATATTCTCGAATTTCCTCAAAATTTCGAATATAGCAATAAAAAAATCTGGAAAAGCATTTTCACAGTACTTCTCTCGGAATTTATTAAATTTAGTTAAATTTTATATATAATTTTTTGTTGTAAAATATTTTTTTATGTTATTAAATTTTAACATTTTTAATTGACATCCGTTAAATATAAATTGACTATTATCAATAGTTGATAAATATTAATTTTACTTAATAAATGTCACTTTATGTCAAAATTTGACATTTTTAGTTGAAATCTGTCAAATTTGAATGATTTTATTGATTTTTGTCAATTTTGGATTGACAAAAATATGTGACTTTGCCTTTGGTAATTATAGCAATCAACATGTTATTAGACAAGATTGAAACGACTTGTCACAAATTAGATGCAAAAGTGCAGCGCAACAAAATGGACAAAAATTTGATATCAGCTTTTCAAGCTGCTGGAGACAAACTTATAAAGTATTACTCAAAAACTAATTGGATTTATTGTGTAGTTTTAATATTAGATCCTAAACACAAAGCCGAAACCTTTAAACTTACAGAATGGGGAAGAGAAATTGAAAATAAAACTATACTGAAGTTTAAAAATATATTTAAAAATGAGTACTACCAGTCATCTGAAAATCATGACTCTTCTGCATCAACTGAAAATGAAGCGGATTCATCCGATGGCATTGACTTACCCTTATTTGTGTGCAATGGCTCGAGATTTTTTAGTTATTCCTGCAACATCCGTCCCATCTGAACGACTTTTCTCAAAAGCTGGCTTAATTATAAGAAAGCATAGAAATCGATTGAGAGTAGAGATATATGCGAGTTCTGGAACAAAGGACTTCTTTGTGTGTAATGTAAACAAGTTTTGGGTGTCTTATCAGTGACTTGGTAATGATTGGAAAAAGAATCATATCAATCGGTGTGTGCAAAAATCACTTCATTGGGAAAAGTGTCATATCAACAGATATATGCAAAAATCTCTTCATCAACTTTTGTGTGATGCTTTGAATCAAAGACAACCGCATCATATCACCAGCTGAAACAGGTAGTCAAGCAAATCAATGTTTATAGTTTACAGTAAAAGTGTTGGGGTGTTGGATTTTCTATATGATTAATATGCAAAGATAATCAGACAATTACGTGCTATATAAATGCATAAATATGATCATTGATAAATTTGAATGTTATGATGTTAATAAACGTATGCAAAAATCAATTCAATGGAAAAAGCATCATATCAATCGGTGTATGCAAAAATTTCTTCACCAAATTTGGTGTAATGTTTTGGAACAAAGACAGCTGCAACATATCTGCAAATATTTTAAAATAAACAAAAGATACATTCTAAACATTGTACGGATTGCTACCATCCATTTATCAGTTAGACTTCTTTAACAAAAGTTGTGCAAAAATCAAAATCTTTATTAACATAAAATATTTGTGTGGGGAGAAGTCATACAACTTTTACAACGTAAAATTAATATATTTTATTGATCGGTGAGTTTATTTTGCGTTTTAATCATGCTGTATATATTTATTTCTTTAATTATACTATTTAGCTATAAAATGTGGAGTTGTTATGCTTTGGATAATTTAACCAAAAACCATGCCAATGATGAAGATACTCCTGAGAACCTAGTTAAACATCATATGGGATATTTAAATATTCGTGCTATGGAGTATTGTTTGGAGCAAAATAAGCTGGATCCACTACTCGATCGTGAGGAATGTGAGAAAAAAGAATACGAATGTTACAAAGCCATAGAAGCCTGCGAATTATATTTGGAGAAAAAAATAGATATGGATCGTCTGATGAATTTCTTAGTTAAATACAATCAACCATTTTTAGACAATTTTGCTGCATCAGTTTAAAATATCTAAATTTAAATATGTAAACATTACTTATTTTAATAAAAAATTTAATCAAACAAAAGTCTTATTTATTTATTCATTTATTTATTTAGTTTAAATTTTACATAATTAATAAAACTAAGTAAATACTACACTATATACTATGATTTTTAATCCAAGTATTATGCGAACTGTCGAACCCTAACCATTTTACCAACACATTATCACCACGTTTTTTAATTACTTTCTCCACAAGATATATATCAGAATTCTTGACTTTTAATAGCTCCTGTGTATAAAAACATCCTTCAATTTGTTTATCCTGATAATCTTTTATTCTGTATGTTATAGGATTGGTGAGCTGGATTTTATAGATGGTATATATTTCGGTTGTCCAGTTGGGAGTATACCCTTTTTCAAAGATTTTTTTATATTTACTGATGCGTACTTCATCGCCTACTTTAAATTTCATCTTAGCAGAATCAACCATTTTTATCCGATTATATGACTATTCCAGAACATCCTTTTCATTATTCATATTTACATCTATAGGTTTCATCTTAATAGTACTATGTATGGAGTTATTATATTCTTCTAATAATGATGGGAGAATGTTTAGCCATTTGTATGAACCTCCTAGACTAAACTTTCTCCACATTTTTTCTTTTAGGGTGCGATTAAATCTTTCACATATGCTAGCTTTTAAGTTGCTATTTGTTGAATAATGATTTATATAATGCCTTGATAAAAGAGCTGAAAATTGTGAATTATAAAACTCTTTACCATTATCAGTTTGCAAATTTTTAGGAATACGTCTGCTAGATAATACTGTAGTCATAGCTTCAACAACATCTTCAGCCGATTTCCGTTTTAAAGGCACAGCCCATGCATATTTCAAAAAGTTATCAATAACTGTTAGCATATATTTATAGTTGTTGTTTACTTTAGCGTAAGGAATCATCTCAACCAAATCAGCCTGCCATGATTCATCTAAACCCTTGATGATAACATGCCTCCTTTGATAATTCCTTCTAGCAGGAGCATGCAATTCTTTCACTAGCTGTTCTTTTGCTTCATTCATATCTGATTTACTATTTAATAGTGTCATGAAGTTAAAATATGTATTCTATATAAGACATTTTATAAGATTTAATTATGTCGGATTAGTTTGCAATTTCAAGGAGTTTATCTGCGTATCTAAATAAGCAATATGTTTACTGGTTTGGTTCAAAAGTTTTTCATGTTCATTAAAATTATTTTCTAACACGATTGAAGCTGCTTCATTATTAGTAATGCTGACTAATAATATATTTCTTACATCCATAACATCAATTTTCAGTTTATTTACATTATCATACAATTTGTTTATCTGCTCATTAATGTTTTGAGCAATATTATCTATATAAGATTTATTGGTTGCATCATTTTCAGCTTCTGGATTTGCTACATTTCGTAAAAGTTTATTATTGATGTTAAAATGCTCATCGAATGTTAAAAGAAATCCAATTCCAGGAGGGCCATGCGGTAACATACTAGTAATTATGGTTTTATTATTTGTCCAATGATTACCAAATTTATCAACACTCATGTTGTTAAGTGTTTATCGTTCTCTACACTAAATACAACTAGATAACCATCTAAAATATTTATTAATATATAATCTCCGCTTCTCGCAGCTCTTCCACTATTGATATGATTTCATTTTCATGATTATTGTTACCAGCTGCTCGTGAAGCAACTAATAATCTTAGACGATCAACTAGCTCGTTTGGATCATCCCAATATAAATAATCAGTTTTAGGAGGATTACCTTCTATTTTTAAAGTTTCAGGTATCCCATAACCTTTCACATGCGCTAATTTTAGTGATTTTCTTTGTTTTGTTCTGTTACTTTTATCTTCTTCAAATAATTTGGATATATATTTACGATATTTTTCTCCTCTTGATGCAGAAATTTTACCATCAGGTTCATATTTTTGTTTATGACCGTTACATGTTTTTAATATTTTTTTATAATTATCATAGTCATTTTCAGTAATAACTTTATCGTTAGGAAGCTTTTTAAATAGTAACTCTAGTAGCCCCTCAGAATTAGAACAACTAAAATCATTTACACTGACTTTATCATCGGAAAAATATATCGGGCTATCACCAACCATTTTTTTATTATCCACCACTCTTACACCAAAAACATGATCAAGATTCGCGCTCTGTCCTTTTGTTGTTAAAAGTTTCTCATATCTACTAATAATATTACTATTATTATTGATCTCCCTCTTTATTTCCTTCTTTATTTCATTATCTTCGTCTTCTGACTGTTTTATTAAGTTAGTACTTTTTGACAAATTTACTAATTCGTTTAACGGATTAGTTATTGATTTTAATTTTTGCTTCAGCTGATCATCTGATGACATTTTACCTAATTTCATCAACCGATGTTTACTTCGAATAGCATTACTGGTTGAAACAATCTCACGCAATATATTTGTTTTATTTTTAGCCTCCATTTTTCAATAAAATATGATAAGCTCAAAGGAAGGTTTAAGTCAAGTTTGATGTCAAGTTAAAAGTTTTGAGTCAAGTTTGACGTCAAGTTTTAAGTTCGGTTCAATGGTTTGAGTCAAGTTTGAGGCTGAGTTTTAAGTTAAGTTCAATGGTTTAAGTCAAGTTTAGCGTCAAGTTTTAAGTTAAGTTTAAAGGTTTAAGTCAAGTTTGACGTCAAGTTTGATGTTTTAAGTTAAGTTGTGTAGCAAGATCAATTAAACTACTATCTAAGATTAACGGTCAGCGACTGAATGAGGAGTAACCTTATATTCACAACCTTAAAGACTTATTTATAATTAATTTCAACAAAACAATCAAATCCTTGACGGTAGCGCCCCATGTTAACATCTCTATCTTTGTCTATAACCAAAAAACCAAATTTGTCTTTCCAACAAAATCTACATAATTCTTGAAAATCAACAATTTTCATATCTGTATTTACATGATCTTCATAAATATGTCGCAAATTTAGATCATCTTGTTTGAACAAAATTACTAAATTTGTATTATCTCTGATGAGATGTTTAGGAATGCGAGTATATGTTTGACATAAATAAAAACTATGAACATCTTTATGACGACCCATACTAAAATATTCTCTAATATTATTTTGTTTTTCACATGCAACATCATCAAAAATAAATATAGAATTCGTTTTAGCTTCATTCGGAGGCATTATGCATTCATTCTCCGAAAATGTAAAATAACCAATATTTTTAATAGGTTCTAATATTTTTCGTAATAATTCATACTTAGGTTGAAATAGAGATTTGGAATACACATAAACATTTTCAAATCGAAGACCATTTTTATGCGCAAGCAGTGTTAATATAACATTTGTTTTTCCGCAGTTTGAAGGACCACAAATGATACATCTTATTGTGTTTGGTAATAATGCTCCATGCCTTTTTTGAATAGACATTTTATTTTCTGCTAATAAATCGTAGTTTGAAACTTTTAGCGTATCTCGCTGCTTATTGATTCGCATCTTGAATATAACTGGATATATCGCAATATGTTTTATAATTATAATCAATTGATTAGTGAACGTTGAAGCATAAAGATGGAGCGTAAAAATAAAACAAAAAACATTAAACGAAAAACAGTAAAAGGAAAAGGAATACTTAATTGGGCCATTGATAATATGCCATTTGAAATGCATGTACCTGGATATCAATACTGTGGACCTGGTACTAAATTATCGAAACGTTTACAAAATGGAGATCCTGGTATACATCCGCTTGATACAGCATGTAAACAACATGACATCACATATTCACAAAACAAAGGTAATCTTGCAAATCGTCATAAAGCTGATGCGGTATTAACAGACAAAGCTTGGCAGCGAGTTTTTGCAAAAGATGCTAAGATTGGTGAAAAAGTGGTTGCATGGTCTGTAGCAAATGCTATGAAGGCAAAAACTAAGCTGGGTATGGGGCAAAGTCCCGAAAATACAAATAATTATTTGAACAACACGATGAAAAAAAAAAAAAAACTTTTTATCTCTAAAAAAACTTATAAGCACATCGAAAAAAGCTGTAAAAGAGGCTAAAACAAAAAGTTCCAAAATAGCAATTAAAAACGCATTAAAAGCTGTTAATGGGCTGGTAAAATCTGTTGGTGGTAAGAAAAATGTAAAGACGCCTAAAGTTATATCATTACCTAAAACCGGTGGGTTTTTACCATTGCTTATTCCTATATTTGCGGGGTTAAGCGCAGCTGGAGCTTTAGCTGGAGGAGCAGCTGGTATTGCTAAAGCGGTGAATGATGCTAGCGCGGCTAAAAAGCTTCTTGAGGAGAACATACGTCATAATAAAGCAATGGAGGGTGTAAAAATTGGAGGTCATGGGTTATATATGCAACCATATAAGAAGGGGTATGGGTTATTTATTTCACCATCAAACAATACCTCAAAAAACTAATAAGTAAGCTGCCCGATAGAGCTTTAACAGATAACGAGCTTTATTATTATGCAAAAAAGCTTAAGATTAAAAATTTCCGTGGAGTTTTTATGAGAAACAATCTACCAACCAAAGTTGATAAAAATGAGTGTGGTATTGTAAATTTAGACGATAAGAATGGACCTGGTACCCATTGGGTATGCTATCAAAAACGAGGAAGTACTGTTATGTATTTTGATAGTTTTGGAAACCTTCGCCCACCATCGGAAATAGTTAAATATCTAGGAGGTAGCGCTAATTACAACTTTGAAAGTTATCAAAATTACAACACGTTTGTATGTGGTCATTTATGTTTAAAATTTTTATGTAACCAATTAGATGAATAATACATAAATAAATATATATATAATAATTAAAAGTCATTTGATATCCAACCTGTCTACAATGTCGTTTACTCTTTCACTCTCTGGAAACGAATCGGTGCTATCAACAAATTACTTTCCTCCAATTCAGTTATTGGAAAATGAAAATTATGAGTTAGGTTTGGTTAATCTGCAAACTTTTAATTCCATTCCCAATATTGATGTGGATCATAATAAATTTTACATCGATGATTTTATTATCACTTTACCTGTTGGTTCATACGAGTTGACAGATATTGCTGAATACATTAAAAGCGAAGTAGAAAATAAAGGAATTGCTTTCGAAATGAAGGCAAACAATAATACCTTAAAATGTATGATAAAGAGCAATCGAACAATAAATTTTACTTCAGAAGATTCTATCTATAAATTACTGGGGTTTAGAAAAGAAGTCCTGAAGCCAAATATTCAACATGAATCTGATCTTCCGGTTAATATACTTAAAATTAATACAGTGCGTGTAGAATGTAATATTATTAATGGTGCTTATTTAAATGATCAGCAAGCACATACGCTCTATGAGTTTTTTCCAATGGTGCCGCCTGGGTATAAAATAGTTCAGGAACCTGCAAACGTCATCTATCTACCAATAAATGCACGTTCGATAGATAATATAAGTATTCAAATACTCGATCAAGATAATAAGTTGGTCAATTTTCGAGGCGAAGTCATAACGATAAGGTTGCATATAAGAAAGTATTAATATGGGTATTGTTTACAACAGATACGATGATGTTAAAGATATAAAAAGTGTTGTCAAAACGTATTTTAAAGAGGAGCAATGCAAGAAGATGATCACTCGTGCACCACAAATCAAAGCACTCACACAAGCAAGCAGAGCAACTCTAGAAAGTTTAAATCTGTCGGTTGTTCCAAAGAAATCGAAGAAATCACCAGCTGTAAAGTAAAGTTGAATTGTACAAAAGTGCTCATCAAGCATTTACGGTTGTTTATTATAAACTCATTTAGAGTTACTCTCGAGCTATCAATTCGTTTAAAAAAAAAAATCAATAATGTCTAATATGTTAAATATTCGCTCCAATGTGGAGTATGATGACTCTATATCTAACAATGAAATTCATGTACATCAACCATATGCATCATCCACGTTTAACAACAATGATGAAATTCGTATAACGATCCAGAATCAGGATTTATATGTTAGACCTAACAAAAGCAGTTTGCATATTTTTGGGCGATTGTTGAAAGATGATGGTACTGCTGTGGAACATACAAATATTATAAACAACGGAATATGTCATTTGTTTGATGAAATTCGCTATGAATTAAATGGTGTAGAAATAGATAGATGTAAAAATGTTGGAATTACATCCACGATGAAAGGGTATTTTTCTCTTAATATTAATAAAAGCCGGATGATGGAAAATGCTGGGTGGAAAGCTAGTCCTAACACCACAATCAGCAATAATGAGGGGTACTTCGATATTGTTATACCGCTTAAGATGCTTTTGGGTTTTGCTGAAGATTATCTCAAAGTTATTGCAAATGCTAAACATGAACTTATTATTATCAGATCAAGAACTGATTTAAACGCTATTGCTCAATCACAGGTTGAACCATTTAAGTTTGTTTTAAACAAAATTGAGTGGAGAGTTCCATATATTACACTTTCTGATAAACAAAAAATTGATATGCTACGTTATATTGAAAAAGATCCAACAATTTCTATGAGTTTTCGAACTTGGGAGTTGTATGAATATCCCATGCTACAAACAACAGAAAAACAAATATGGACAATTAAAACTGCTAATCAATTAGAAAAACCCAGATTTGTAATTCTTGGTTTTCAGACTAATCGAAAAAATAATGCTGCTATTGATGTTAGTAAATTCGATCATTGTCAAGTTAGTGATGTTAAATTATATTTAAATTCTCAATCGTATCCATATGGAAACATGAATTTGGATGTTGATCATAATCAGTATGCTGTTCTCTATGATATGTATGCAGGATTTCAAAATGCATACTACTCACATGAAAGCGAGGCGTTATTAAATAAATCTGACTTTATTAATACTGCTCCACTCATTTTTATAGATTTTTCTCAACAAAACGAGTCTCTCAAGTCGGCTCCAGTTGACATTCGATTAGAATTTGAATCAAAACAAAAATTTCCCTTGAATACAACTGCCTATTGTTTGATTTTACATGATCGAGTCATTGAGTATAAACCAATTAGTGGAAGAGTACAGAAGTTAGTGTAACACTTTGCTGAAAATAATGAAGTTCATTGCAGATTTTCAAGGTTTTATGAAAAAAAACAAATTTATATTCAAAGAAGTAGCATTAGTTTCAGTTGATAGCCCTGAAAATGCACAAGTATTTGTATTTAGCGCACCAAACGATTATGAATATTTAAATTCTGAAAAACCATCAAAGAATTGGCTTCTGAACCATCATCATGGTATACATTGGCAAACCGTCGGCATACCATATAGAGATTTAAATAATGTTCTTCATGAAGCGTTGCATGAGGCTACGATAATTTATGTAAAAGGATTGGATAAACAAAAATGGTTGAAAAATTGCGGATTTGAGAATGTTATGAATTTGGAAGATATGGGGTGCCCAACCTTAAAATTATTGCAAAATCAAATGCTTCAATTTTATAAATGCTCCTCAGCGCATGCGATTGCTAATACTAATTATTGTGCATTTAAAAACATACAACTTTTACAAAAATGGTTTGCATCTTATCAAAAACCTACAATAGGTCAAGCAATATTATCTTTTTATGAAAAAAAACAACTCATATTAATGTCACCACAAGAAATTGAATGTTTACCAATTGAATTCTTGATTACATTTGCTGCCGATTCTATAGAAAGTGTTTGGAAAAATTTATCAACAAATTTGAAGCTTAATCCGAATATTTATGGATGTAGGCGATGCTATCAACATTATAATACATCCACTCGAGATCAAATTGATGGTCCACCCCCGATGATACGCAACTGCTCTGAGTGTGCATTAAAATAATAAAACATTACTTTCAAACATTATTCTAGAGGTGTTACAAAAAAAAAATGTCGTTCGAGACTAAAAATAAAATTAAACATGTTAACATCAATAAACATGTTTGTTTTGCTCTAAATCAAAATAAAATATACCCGATGGTTCAATGGTTGTTTGCTTATCAGGCAGCACGAAAGGGCTATTGGGAAGAGGCTGCAAGAGATCGAGCAAGATTTACAAATCGTATCAAAGATGTTGAAACAAAATTAAAACCAATTCTCAATATAGATGAACGTCAGAGAATATATAGGGAGCGTTTTATTTGAAATATTTAAAAGTATTGAATTAAACTTATTAATTATTGAGTTACAAATTATAATTGTTAATATATTATATGGGTGTGTATCAAATAAAAAATATGCTAAATTGTAAACACTTCGATTTTTATTTTCACAAATTTATTTTATTTAATACATATATTAGAATACATACAACATAATAAAATAAAATTAATACTATAACACACTCAATGAAGATTTTACATATTCGATGTCGAAACATTAAACATAACATGGTATGACATAACTTAACCTAATCTAAATGTTCAGAGAATAGTGTCCCCACGGTAGTGTTTCTACATTATTCTCGGTTATATATCGTTTTTCATTAATAGGATTTAACGCAATTTTATTTTGTTTAACTGTAAAAACCTCATGTCGTTTTGACACAATTCTATTTTGTGTTTTATATGTAGAAATATTTTGAAACAAACAGTTTTTATATTCCTCCAAAGCTAATTTTTGAACAACTGATTTTTGCACTCCTTTAGCCTTATTTACATGTTTGCTATTTATAGAATATGAATACATTTTTGAGAGAAGACCTACAAACTCTTGCATAATTTCGCCATTCAGTTCATCCTTAAATAATCCTAATATCTTTTTATTAATTCTGGGAAAGTTATAATGATTGTTTTCTTTATAATCAGATGTATCAAACCATTGCGATAAATCTGGGAGAATATCCTCATAAAAATTATTTGTGATTATGGAATAAATTAATGAATCTGTATCCATATATAAAAGTTTTAAGCTTGCAGATTCATATTTTTGTTTCATATACTCATAATGAAATCGATACATTAAAGTCTTGCTTATATCTAAAATAGCCATACCCACATAGATAGGTTTATTAAACGTTACTTTGAGACGATATAATTCAATGGCAGCAAAATCCTTATCAAAGATAACTCTATCTTTGAAGTTGGGCTTACCCACTAATTTACCTGCTCCATAACTACCTTCCCATTTTGATACTAATTTAACGTTACGCATTTTTCTAACGTTTTGCATGCTTTTCCCGAAAACGCTATTGTTTTTTAGCTTGTAATAACTTTTCTCAAATTCATTAGTGGATTCCATTCGTAGCTTAGTATTTTTCAAAATGTATGGACGCATCCAAGCTGACTGATTAAATTCTATTATGCGATGTATTTTTTTAAGTATTAATCCATGATTAAGACATTGTTTCAAGTTTCTATAGTGTATAATATATTGATTTTTTGATTCGAGTGTTGTTAATAGTTTTTTGTGTTTTCCATTCACTGGAATTTTATTTTCAGGACAAAAAGGAAAATCTGCATGTGAATCATGCAAACTTTCAGGGTATATCAGATCAACTTCTAAAATATAGCCTTTTTCATAATCATCCGGAATGTCTAATACGTTAAAATAAGGGATTTTTCTTTCGTCTATCCACTTGAAATTACCAGTGGGTAGGCATTGACACATTGCCCAACCATATAAATTTACTGCATCTAAATATATGAGATATGATTCAGGTTGTGAAATATCAAAATTTTGCATATAACGATTATTAGCAATGGCATATCTACCACAACACTGACTAATACCACCACGAATACCCCTTTCAATAAATAATAACATATCGATGTCTGTCAACAATTCAAGTTTTATTTTGGTGAGTTTTAATAGACTATCCCAAGACAATCCTGGTGCTGTTATATAATTAGCTGGGTCTAAATCGTATGTTTTTTTACATAATAACCGGAATTGTTCAAAAACATCTGCTAATAACAACACATCCGTTTTCAGATATAAATCCGTATAATCTCCCAAGTTTGTGCATTCAAATTCAGAAAAAACAGTCTGAGCATGATTATATTCGCTATCACTAATATGAGCTTGAGTTAAATTATTAAAAAAATGTTTTCGATCTGGTAATATTTTTTCAGTAAAACGCTCAAAACTGTTTAGGTAACTGTAAGGTAAAACATCTTTTCTACATAAAAGGTTTAATTTTAAATCCGATATATCTTTAAAATATTTCTTTGTAATGGTATATTCTTTCAGATAGGATGAAAGTTTATCTAGAGACGAGCTCATAAAATTAAAAGAATCTATAAACTTTAATTTTATATTATTTGTATTGTTATATTTTGTAAATGCTTTGTATTTCTCTTTATTTATAGGAATTGTAGTTATTTTCCCCGGATTTTTTAAATACATTTTACCATCATCACCCATAACGTTTTTTTCATATAATTTTTTAATAATGAAATGGGCATCATAACCTTGAAGGTTATGGAAAACTACTACCACATCTGTAAGAATTTGATAATTAAGATTACAGCTGATGTGAGCAGCACCCCTAAACTTTCCTGTTAAATGACAATGATCTTTAACTTTTGTTAACCAATCTTCCTCCTCTGCATCTAACGCAAAATCTGAAGGTGGTATAAACTCAGTTTCGCAAATATGACAAATGTTTGTAGATTCGAATTTATCTAATTCTGTTTGTGATAGTGGTAACATGTCTTTTTTATTACTATATATATCTGCTACTTTATCTGTGGTTTTATTTAATTTATCTACAAACCACTCAATACAATCTTCTCCTCTATACAAATCTAATTCAGAATAACTATCATTAAAACTGCATTTTAAATAATATGAAATACTGCATGGTATATGTTTTTGGTAGGCATTAGTGAAACTGTGTAAATCGTTGGGTTCGCATGTATCGATTGGTACGAGGAGGCATTCAAGATCTGCATAAATTACAAATGGATGGAATTCTTTATGTTTAAAATTTTTAAAATATAACCATTTAGTATGTTCATTTGGCATAACACATTTAACCGCTGTGGAGTTTAAACAATCAATTTTATGTTGGTTGAATTTATCTTTCCGATAAAAATAGCATAAACATCTATCACATAACCATCGAGAGCCGCAGTGGTTTTCAGTCATCTGCCTACTAACCAATCTGGGTAAATTTTTGATCCAGCAAAAGTGATATTTTGGTAGATTTTCTGGCTTTGATTCTTCGGGTATTTCTGCCATTAATAGATTAATATGTACATTTTTATGATTTTTTGCTATATATATAGGTAAAATTTCATAGTTAATAGTTTGGTTATTGGTTCTGCTTGAAATATTTTCCTCATCGCTATTCTCACTTAAAATGAGCCAATCATCTTTTTTCTTTAACGCATACACATTAATAGATATATTATTTTGGTTTTCGAAACTCGGAATTTGCGATAAATCCATGGGGAATGCAATTTTATCTAGTTTGAGAATTTCTTTGAAATCTGGATATGAGAATACTCTATGAGGATTATTTTTGACAGGTCGGAGTGCCGACACCACCGCCCATGCCAAACAACAATCATCACTACATTGAACATTAATTACTGCTTTTCGGGCTTGAACATACTTCGGTAATGTAAAAAATTTAGCGCCAACAGTAAATGGGCTATATTTATTAATATTTAAATTAATTTGAATTATCTTAAGTAGAGCCCATCCACTGTCTCGTTCTTGATATTCAGCCAAACGTGTTAGAATTTTTTCCGTCGCATTATTGTACCATTCTGATAAGTCTGAAGTAAGATAAATAACTTCATATTTCGCGTTAAGATAAATAGTCTTCACCTCTTCTGTTTTTGGAAGAATCATCTCACAAAATAAGGATAATTGCGCTTTAATTGGCGCAACTTTGCGAAGTTCATTTACTTTTGTTTGAATTAAATTTTGGGTTGTTTGTAAAAAAATCTTGGGATTTAGAATTTTGTTTGTATTCAATATTGCATTGGTTAACATTCGTTTTTTAAAAGCTGTCTCAATATTAATTAAAAACAAATCATTTTTATCTGTATTTGTTTCTATCACATCTCTTTTTGCGATTGGTTTTAAAACTTGATTTATATATTTTAAATAAGAATTCGCAGTATCGAGTTTTTTATATTTAGATTGTGGTTCATTTCGATCTAATAATACATGAGTACTACCTTTTTTCAAAACAGAGTTAATGTAATCTCCATAAAAGTTTCTTTTTATAGATGGTTTTGATACTTCTTGGCTCTGTTTGCTTCTCTGAGTTTTCTCGAACATGGATTTTATATATGTTTTATAAAGATTGTCCATTATTCCTAAAAAGTATTTATTGATATAAATATTGCAAAGATAAATACATTTTAAACTTTATACCCTTATTATGGTGATAATGGTAATGTAAATGTTGTCTATTTATAATTTATTTGCGTTTGTTTGTAGTCGGGCATATGATCTACAGGTTTAGTCGGGTTTATGATCCTACAAATTATTTTTCATATAAATAAAACATTATTAATACATTTTCATACACATACCTTAATTTTTTTTATAATTAAATTTAACTTGATTGAATAATAAACATCAACAAAATTTTTAGCAACTTTAAACTTTTAGTTTTATTTTAAATTGAATTTGGTTGGTCACTTTTTCTTAAATCAACATGCTTGAAATATGATGCAATCTATGCAAATTCTTTCTAACAACTATCGATTTTTCATGAAAAAAAATGCTACTTATTAAAGCAGCTGACATGTGTTAAAATATTGCACCATCATATATATGGAGTGCTAAAAATTGGCGTATGTCTCCAAAGATGTGATGTGAATCATAACGTTCAATCATATTAAAGCTCTGATATTTTATTCCTTTCCATTCTATGATTAAACAAATTTAATATCGATTAACTTATGGATTGAAGGAATTAAGGTGTGATTTTTTCATCGCTCCGTATTAATAATAAAAAAAAAACTGCTTAATAATATTATGCTTTCATGGCACGGTGCTTTTGCGGCGTATTATTTATTTTATATAAATATACAATTTTGTTGTTTGTATAAATAAACAAAATTGTCAATATTGATTATTTTGTATTACATGATTTGAATAAAATATATACATTTTAGGTTAATTCTTAGAGTTTTTTTAATCACCATCCTTTTTTTAATTCTTTATTTATTATAAGATGATATAATTGTCGTATAATTGCATATGATGTTTATGCGGTGTAAGTAAAATTTATTAATATATACTGCTATTATAATTAATGTATTTTTTAACTTAAGAGACAAAATATATAATTATGAACCATCAACTATGATTATAAACATTGCATTACTAAATTGCATTGTTTTATAATATGTCTGTCTTATACTCACCAATAATAAACAAAATAAACACACGAAATTTATAAGTATAGTTTCCTTTATTTTTATATTAATTACACACATTTAATTATCGGGTTAGGATTATTATAATATTAATAAAAATAATTCTACATAAAAACAAACAATTGAGAATACACAAATTTTAATTAAATCATTCCGTTAAACAATACTATTTCAGAAATTGAAATTGAAAATATTGAAGTATATATAATATATATTTAAAAAGATAAAAAAAAATACTTAGATTTTAATAAATTTGGTTTCCGAACCTTCTGTATTTTTCATCTTCTTAGCCAAATCCAGAGTGATCGTGTTGATCACGTTAAAGATCTGTGGATTTTCAGCTCGATTAATAAACACTTTCGAGCGCA
Source organism: Cryptophagus acutangulus (assembly GCA_963556235.1). NCBI lineage: Eukaryota > Metazoa > Arthropoda > Insecta > Coleoptera > Cryptophagidae > Cryptophagus > Cryptophagus acutangulus. Next base: position 3,885,994 of record OY744571.1, read on the forward strand.
CAGTGCTGTGTCTCCATATTTCATTGCTTGATTTTCCCTCGATATCCTTCATATCGTAAACCTCAATTTTTATGAAATGTGTAGCTCCATTTGGATTCGGTGATGTAATAGTAACCGTTCCACCAGTGAGTTTTCTTGACATCGACGATGATAATACAATTTCTTTACTCCCCACATCGGAAAATAGTTCCTCGAACGCATCATCCACATCACTTTCATTGTTTACAACATTTGATGGATGTGCATCCATGTGGATTTGCTTTCCCTTATTTGTAGAGGAGTTTGTTGGTGTTGCACTCGATCGTTTACGTTTTGTTGATAATTGTGATGGTTGTGGTGGTTTTATGGCATTATTAAATGAGAGCAAATCTGCATCAAACATGGCACTTGTCAGGAGCCGTCGAGGACCCGTCGATGAGCCGTCGACGAACAGTAGATGAGCCGTCGACGAGTCGTCCACAAACCTTTGATGAGTCATCCTCAAGCCGTCGGGCCGCAAAGGCAGGCGAGTCTTTGAGTAACCGTCAAGAGGTCTTTTGGCAGTTTATGGCACCAGCTCACAGCTGTGCTCATGCTAATCAGCCGTGTTTTGGTATTTCAAGTCTGTGCTTTCGCTTGACCCATCTGAGATTACATTTTGCTTTTCACGCGAAATAGTATGCATTTGCGTTCATTCTCCTCCTCTGAGGGGCCAAGAGTTACTCCAATTCGTCTCACCCCTCCCTTTATCAGCAGTCGGCTAGTGTAAAGTTATCTTTGCATTTTCAGTACGCTTTAGTTTTTCAAGCGAGTAGAATGTGTTTGCTATGTTGTTAAGGTTATCAATAATCAGTGGCTAATAATTAATAAAAGAGGTATTCTAAGAAGCCAACGTGGATACAACAATTAAGGTATGTAAAAGAAAAATTATCAAAAATTAATAAAGTGTTTAGGTATATCAAATCATAAGAATACACAAATTTTAATTAAATCATTCCGTTAAACAATACTATTTCAGAAATTGAAATTGAAAATATTGAAGTATATATAATATATATTTAAAAAGATAAAAAAAAATACTTAGATTTTAATAAATTTGGTTTCCGAACCTTCTGTATTTTTCATCTTCTTAGCCAAATCCAGAGTGATCGTGTTGATCACGTTAAAGATCTGTGGATTTTCAGCTCGATTAATAAACACTTTCGAGCGCACAGTGCTGTGTCTCCATATTTCATTGCTTGATTTTCCCTCGATATCCTTCATATCGTAAACCTCAATTTTTATGAAATGTGTAGCTCCATTTGGATTCGGTGATGTAATAGTAACCGTTCCACCAGTGAGTTTTCTTGACATCGACGATGATAATACAATTTCTTTACTCCCCACATCGGAAAATAGTTCCTCGAACGCATCATCCACATCACTTTCATTGTTTACAACATTTGATGGATGTGCATCCATGTGGATTTGCTTTCCCTTATTTGTAGAGGAGTTTGTTGGTGTTGCACTCGATCGTTTACGTTTTGTTGATAATTGTGATAGTTGTGGTGGTTTTATGGCATTATTAAATGAGAGCAAATCTGCATCAAACATGGCACTTGTCAGGATATCATTCATTTTTCTTTAAACCTAAATAAATAATATAAACCGTATTAATTTTAATAGAAAATAAAAGAATATGTAATATGACTAGAATAATTAATTTGGTACTCACCAGAAATAACTTGTTTCTATCGAATTAATTTTGCACAACTTTTGTTAAAGAAGTCTAACTGATAAATGGAAGGTAGCAATCCGCATAATTTTTTCAATGTATCTTTTGTTTATTTAAATATATTTGCAGACTGTAAACTATAAACATTGATTTGCTTGACTACCTGTTTCAGCTGGTGATATGATGCGGTTGTCTTTGATTCAAAGCATCACACAAAAGTTGATGAAGAGATTTTTGCATATATCTGTTGATATGACACTTTTCCCAATGAAGTGATTTTTGCACACACCGATTGATATGATTCTTTTTCCAATCATTACCAAGTCACTGATAAGACACCCAAAACTTGTTTACATTACACACAAAGAAGTCCTTTGTTCCAGAACTCGCATATATCTCTACTATTGAGCAACGATTCTGCAAAGGCGTTACTTTGTTTAAACTCATGGACAGAAGACAATTTTTTTTGAATTTATTTTCATATGTTATATATCAATAATGTTGCAATATTTTAATAAAGTGAAATAAAATACGTATTTTCTAAATTCTTAAACTAAATCTTTAGAAGTTAAAATTTGTGCAATTGTAAATAATCAAACTTTTCAATTTATCTATAACACTTACAAAAAAAAAAAAAATTTTTGTTATTGGTCTAATTGAATCCATCAAATTAAGTAGACCAATTAAAAAACTGAAAAACCAAATACTAATCTTGTCTCGTATTGTCTCGAAATATTTTTGGAGGATATCGGCTCGAATATCGTATCGAATTCGATACGATACGAGACGATAATATCGAATATCGCGTGCATCACTATGGAGATCCGCCAAAATGCAATACTGGAAACATTGCTGATCGGCGTTTTGGAAATTGATGACCACCTTGCGATCGGCAATTTCCTTGGGCAGCTCGATGAATTGGAAGCCTCGCAGGGGATTGTATTTATTTATTAAATACAATGGTGCCTGCGTGCTCACAGGCACCGGCGTGGCCTTCACCATGGCCGCAGCCTCAGGCCTGGGCGCTGCCGCCGCCGTCATGGAATTTGCAGCAGGTCCAGCGCCACCGCCAGGGCCAGCGCCACTGCCAGACCCACCGCCACCGTCAGGGCCAGCGCCACTGCCAGGCCTAGCGCCAGCGCCACCGCCAGGCTCAGCGCCACCGCCAGGCCCAGCGCTATTTTATCCGCAGTGGTGGCAATATGGACAAAATATGTACAGGTAAAATAATATATTGTAATATAATATTTATATTTAATTAATATTTAATTTTTATTTCAGAGGGTCTGTTCGATATCCATATCGTAGACGTGGTTGGGGCCGCCAATGGGGTCGTGCCCGCTGGAGTGGCGGAAAAGGCTGGCCCTGGCAGTAAACACTTTATTTATGTTTATTTTTATTTTCATTGTGAAGTTTTTATTTGGAGAAGTATATTTTTATTAAATTTTTATTAAAATTCTAGCCTATTTTTGATTATATGTTTTGAGTATAGTTGAAATTCTATTTAAATTTATTAATAGAAAACAAATTTGAAAAATATCTGACCAAAGACATTTGTCGCCTAGCCTAAGACAGACCGACAGAGGGAAATTAATAAATATGATTTTTGTAATATACGCAGTCTGAGAAATATAAAAAAGTAAAATTTGGAAACAATTTTTTTTTATGATTACTATACTTTCCTATGAGAGAAGTAAAAGTGAAATTTGTAAAATAATTATGAGAAAAGTAATATTTTTATATATATTTAATTAACGTATTGTATTTTATATAATATGTTTGTATCCGAGAATACAGCATACAAGTTTTTTATATTTGTATACAGTATACAATTTTTTTTTACTTTTTTTTTGTATTTTACATACCAACGGTAGCAATAAAACATTTTCTTTAGATTAGTTTAGTTTTGTGAACTTATTCGTCAAGGTAAGACATATTCATATAGATTTTTCTTATTTTAACTTTTCAAAAATTAGCCCAGTTCCACTGCCAGGCCCAGCGCTACCGTCATTTTATCCGCAGTGGTGGCAAAATGGGCAAAATATGTACAGGTAAAATAATATATTATAATATAATATTTATATTTAATTAATATTTAATTTTAATTTCAAAGGGTCTGTTATTCGATATCCATATCGTGGACGTGGTTGGGGCCGTCGATGGGGTCGTGGCCGCTGGGGTGGCGGAAGAGGCTGGCCCTGGCATTAAACACTTTATTTATGTTTATTTTTTTTTGTCAAGTTTTTATTTATTTGTTTAAAAAAAAACTGCTGGAAATTCAAATTTATTGCCACCTGTTGGTCAATTGTTAATGCATATGTGAAGAAGAATCAGTACGCTAAAAAAGCTAAAAATCTTATGCTAGAAAAAAGGTAGGTTAGCAGAGTTTGGTTTTTATTTTTAAGGAAGTATCTAGCGGCTCCTCGGCCGAGTCGTGGAGCCGTCGAGGAGCCGTCGAGAAGCCGTCGATGAGCCGTCGATGAGCCCTCAATGAGCCGTCGATGAGCCGTCGATGAGTCGTCGATGAGCCCTCGATGAGCCCTCGATGAGCCGTCAATGAGCCGTCGATGAGCCCTCGATGAGCCGTCGATGAGCCGTCGAGGACCCGTCGATGAGCCGTCGACGAACAGTAGATGAGCCGTCGACGAGTCGTCCACAAACCTTTGACGAGTCATCCTCAAGCCGTCGGGCCGCAAAGGCAGGCGAGTCTTTGAGTAACCGTCAAGAGGTCTTTTGGCAGTTTATGGCACCAGCTCACAGCTGTGCTCATGCTAATCAGCCGTGTTTTGGTATTTCAAGTCTGTGCTTTCGCTTGACCCATCTGAGATTACCTTTTGCTTTTCACGCGAAATAGTATGCATTTGCGTTCATTCTCCTCCTCTGAGGGGCCAAGAGTTACTCCAATTCGTCTCACCCCTCCCTTTATCAGCAGTCGGCTAGTGTAAAGTTATCTTTGCATTTTCAGTACGCTTTAGTTTTTCAAGCGAGTAGAATGTGTTTGCTATGTTGTTAAGGTTATCAATAATCAGTGGCTAATAATTAATAAAAGAGGTATTCTAAGAAGCCAACGTGGATACAACAATTAAGGTATGTAAAAGAAAAATTATCAAAAATTAATAAAGTGTTTAGGTATATCAAATCATAAGTTGACGGCTCGAAAGAGCACACGACGGCTTGAAGGAACTGTGAAAGCCGGATAAACGAGCGGACGGCTCGTCTGTGGAGTCGACGGCTCAACGATATAGTCGACAGCTCGCTTGGGGAGCAGACGACTCAAAGAGCAGTCGACTCAATTCAGTCATAAGACCTGAATAGTAGACTTAGTACGTCCATGACTGCTAAAATTTATGATAACTAAATAGTGTTAGATTGGAGCGCCGCTATGGCATCCAATCATGATTATTACACTGTAGTTACGGTCATAATAATGACCATCCCTTTCTGTTTATAGATGGCAATACCGACAGAAGCAGCTAGCTTGGCCGAGATAGAGCTGGACGAAGAGGATGAAATCCAAGCGAGGCTCTGGAAGTTGGCTGTCGAATATCTTCCTGATGGGTGGCAGGAATGGAAATTGTCGTCCCAATTTCTTACCGGGGAATTGAGGGTAGAGGCTCAAGTTATGAATAAATTAAGATTTGCATTACCAACTGTGGGATTAGCAAAAACATTTGATCCGGATGGAATATTCTTGTCAGAAAAAGCTTATAGACGTCTTAAGGAAGAAATGTTAAGATGGGCTTTTGGCAGAGCTCTAATAATCGGTCCACCGGACTTAGCAATAAAAATTCGAGGATCAATTCTACAACATGAACTGGTAGTTCAATCGTTGATCCACTTAAAGCCTTTATTGATTTCAAGAAAGGAGGCCTCTTTACAGTTGGGTAAAGAATCATCGGATGAAGAATCCGAAGAAGTCGAGGAGCCTGAATATTTGGCAGAACCAAATAAAGAAAATGCACGGTCTGGTAAGAGGAAGCAGTCTGATTCACCTGACATAGGGAATGGTTCAGATAATAAAGCAATGAGAATGTTAGAAGTTCGTCAAACGCAGATGGAAAACTTATTGGAAAAATTACTAGCGAAAAAAGAAGATAGAGAACCCAGGTCTAGTGGGGAAGAATCGGAAGAGGATAGCGAGGATTCGGAACAAAGTCACTCTTGGAAGGCTCCAGATTTACAATGGGAAGAGGCTAGTAGCTTTTCTTTTGAACCACAAACAAAAGAACAAGAACCCTCTATTTCTGAGCCATTGCCTGAAATAAAAGTTCAAGGCATTAGGTGCCAAAGATTGGGCGAAGCGACCTGGAATAAAATCAGATATATTGACGTGCAAAAGAAATTACAAGCTGGAAGTCTCTTTAATCAGTTGCAAATTAATTGCCAATTATCTCATTTAACCCCTCGAGGTAATATGTCAGAGATGTTCTTCTTTTGGAACAATGACCCACGGCTTGCTGTTGCAAAGGAAATCCTTTCAGGACGCAATTTCGGAAATGGTTATTAAACATCCAAGTTTAGCCGAAGAGATAAAGAAGAAATTTGCTGACACAAACTCACAATTTCGATCATTATCGGACGATCTCCTGCAATTCGTTTGTGGCAAACGAGCAGAGATTATTGAGGCACGCCGAAAGTTGTATGAACCAACGGGTCACACAGCAGCTCAAATACTCAAGAATATTCCGCCATCTGAAACTCATTTATTCAAGGACGATCAAGTAAAAGAGTTGAGTCTGAGTCAAGATAACAATTCTCAAGAAATTTTTAGACAGAAAAAATGGTCAAATAGGAATTATGTAGTCAAAAACACGACATATAAACCCTCTACTTCCTATAGAAGACAGAACTACTCAGTAAAGCCCGAGGTAAAGCCTAAAAGTTATTCTAAACCGAAATATCGTAGTGAGAAGACTAAGACCTATAAAGAGCCCCGTGAATATAAAGATCAAAGGAAGGAAAGACCAAGTGGTAAAGGAAGGACAAATAGAAATCAGCGGGTTTGACAATCAACAATCAGATTTTCAGGGGGGGGGGCGATTAACAGATTACACAAAACAATGGAGGTTTTTGGGAGCTCCAGAAAATCTGATAAAAATTCTCAAAGGTTACTCGATACCTTTCAAACAACGCCCACCTTTAATCCCATTCGAACACGTATTATCACGGTTCAGCACAAAAATGTCCCCTCAAATGGAAAAGGAACGGATTATAGAAGAAACCAAACCAAGAGTCGGATTTCTTTCAACAATGTTTGTGATTCTAAAAACAGATGGAACATACAGACAAATTTTCAATCTGAGGCGACTGAACGAATTTTTAAGCATAAAGAAATTCCGTCTAATAAGTCACCGCACAGTACCAAGGTTTCTTCAGAAAGGCGACTATCTTATAAAACTGGACCTATCTCAGGCGTATTTTCACATTCCCATAAAAGAGACACACAGAAAGTTCCTCGCTCTAGCATACAAAGGAAAGGTGTACAATATGACATGCCTACCGTTTGGATTAGCCACAGCCCCACAAGCATTTGCAAGCCTCACAAACTGGATTGCCAGTTACTTAAGAAGTCGAGGTATAAGGATTCTGGTATATCTCGACGATTTTCTCTTGGCAAGTCAGCACCCCCAATTGCTACAACGTCAAGGAGAAGAAGTGATAAAAATTTTGCAATTTCTGGGGTGGCAAATAAATTGGAAAAAGTCGCAGTTAAAGCCAACTCATCAATTGGAATTTTTAGAGATTGTATGGGATCCCAGTCGAGATATAAGAAGCATTTCGGAAAACAAAAAGAAGAAGCTAAAGCAATCCTTACGAACCATATTGACGAAAAAAGAATGGAATTGGGAAAGTGCGACATCTCTGCTGGGAGAATTAAACTTCGTGGCCTTTGTGGTCCCTTTAAGACGATTACATTGTCGAAGGATTCAGAGAGCAAGTCATCGGTTACCGGAAAAGCTTCCGCAGAAGGTTTACCAGTTAAAAAGGGCAACTATGCAACATCTACATTGGTAAATAAATTCAATGAATATGACAATGCACATTTTTCCTCGGAAGCCAGACGCTTTTCTAACAGCAGACGCATCCGACAAGGGGTGGGGATCACATCTAAACAGTGTATTCTACGAAGAAATATGGTCGAAAGATCAGGAAAATTGGCATATAAATCAAAAAGAGATGTTTGCAGTTCAGATGACATTAATAAAGAATCTCGAGATGCTAAAGAACAGGCATGTACTAGTACAGTTCGACAACAAGAGCGTAGTTGCTTACATAAACAAAGAGGGGGGGACAAAGTCACTAGCGTTGCTAAAAATATCAGAGCACCTATTGACGATGGCTTATCAAAAGAACATCATGTTAACGGCGAGGTACATTCCAGGAGTTTACAACTCAATTGCCGACAACCTATCCAGGAAAAAAGTCCTACCAGATTGGCATCTATCACAGAAGGTTACCAACAAGATTTTTCGGTTATGGGGTACTCCAGTGATAGATCTGTTTGCGACCAGTCGGTCAGCGGTAGTTCCACGGTATGTTGCTCAGTCAGTTCAGGATCAGTCGGCACTCTACGTGGATGAGTTCAGTCAGAAGTGGGATACAAGTTAGCATGGGTGTTTCCTCCACCACCCTTGATTCCGCGAGTTTTACAACACCTGAACACAGCCCGAGGAATTTATATAGTGATAGCACCAAGGTGGCTCAAAGTATTTTGGAGGCCAGATCTCAAGTCACGAGCGATCGGTCCACCATTCCATATACAAGATCTTCACCAAAATCTGATAGATTTGTCATCGGGACAACCACCGCATCAAGTGAAAGAATTTGTTTTGGAGGCATGGAGAATTCGGGGTGGCTTGAGCAGACGAAGGAATGGAGTGCAATAGATAAGAACTTGTTACAAACTGCTTGGAGGAAATCAACATTTAAGACGTATCAAGCACCATGGAAAAGATGGATAAAGTGGGCTAGTTCAAATCAGATATCAATAAATGATCCATCAGCGCAAGACGTGGCATTATACTTAAGTTATTTACACAGGTGCGAAAATATGTCTTTCAGTACAATACTGGTTCACAAATCTGTGGTAGCAACGTTTGCTAATCCCTTAAAAGGGGAATATTTGAGTTCACATCCAATAGTTAAGCATATGTTAAAAGCAATAAGTGTTCAGAAGAAGCCAAAGGAAAAACGATTTATTTGGGATATTGACATACTGGTAGCTTGGTTATCTCAGTCTGCACCGCCTGTGAGCAGTTTTCATCAAGTATCTAGGCGTGTTGCGATCCTTTTGTTATTATATTCTGGGAGACGGGTTCATGACTTGACACTACTGGATTTGGGAGAAGCTTGCTTTGAAGACAAAGCGGAATATGTAATATTTTGGCCAAAGCATGGTTCAAAAACAGATAATCATAACTATCAGCAATCGGGTTGGAAAATAAGTACAAATAATAATCAAAACCTTAATTTGCCCTTTTGGATTAGAGAGTTAATTAAGCTAGCTAAGGATAGAAAAGGTTCTAATAGCAATCTTACCGCCTTATTTATTACTACAAGAGGCAAGGTGAAGGAGGCCTTCAGATCCGTCCTTCAGCAGGCCTTCAGCTTCTGCTGGCAGTTGTAGAGCAGCAGTAGCTTCTTCAAGATTTTCTAACGATACTCCTGTTGATCTCATTTTGAAGCAAGCTAACTGGAGAAACAGTCAGACATTCTTCAGACACTATTGCAGAAATATAAAGAAAAGCGGTTCAAACAACACACAAATAACCAATTCGTGTTTTCAAGGGTTTGAGGCTATTAGCTAAAACTTTTTATATTCGTGGAAAATATTTAGTGATTAATAATTTTAAGTATGAGTCAATAATTTAAGATGTGTTTTGTACCTGTTGAAACCATTACCAAAAATACTCGTAGTAGGAGAATACTATAAGACTTGTTTATATTATCTAGTGATAAAACTTAGTTTACAATAATTTATGTTGCTATATTCAGCTAAGCTAGAAATTTGGATCATATTCACGATTGCTTGTTCATATGATATTAGTTAGTCGAATCTAATTGTTTGTGGATTAAAAATGATTTTAACAAACTTTGATTATTGATAATTTACCTTGGTCACAGTACACTTTTCAGCCGGCAGAAATCAAACAGATCTCAGATGGGTCAAGCGAAAGCACAGACTTGAAATAGAATAGTTTTTCCCCCGAAGGGTATAAAAACTGTTATTTCGAGTCTTGCTGAAGCTTGACCCATGAATTGAAGACCTTGCCGTCTATATCTTCGATCGTACTGAAAATGCAAAGATAACTTTACACTAGCCGACTGCTGATAAAGGGAGGGGTTGAGACGAATTGGAGTAACTCTTGGCCCCTCAGAGGAACAGATTGAAGGCAAATGCATACTATTTCGCGTGAAAAGCAAAAGGTCAAGGTCTCAGATGGGTCAAGCTTCAGCAAGACTCGAAATAACAGTTTTTATACCCTTCGGGGGAAAAACTATTCTATTACAACCAAACGGTTTTGCATCGGCTTTCAGCCCTGTTTATGTGCTCGCAGCTTATGCAGCGCAACCTTTCCTATGTTTTAATTTGGAAACAAAATTTTAAGCGCAGATTGTGCTTTTGTTCTAGATGGCACAAGCAAGATCCTTTGTTACCATAGAGGATTTGCTTAGTCTGGATGAAGCTGATAGCCGAGCGGACGAGTTAATTATTAATAGGCTACAATTACTAGCCGAAAGACATTTGCCGGAAGGGTGGCGAGATTGGGAGTCCGTTAACTTGTCAAAAGTAGATGTTTTTGGCGAAGAGCTCGATTTTCAGACTTTTAATAAGTTGAGGTTTGCTTTACCTATGGTAGGGGTGGTACAAGCCTTTGACCCTTCAGCGAATCACGTTCCTGAAAAGCAATTCAGAATATTTAAAATTAAGATGTTGGATTGGGCTTTCTGCAGGGCCTTAATAAGAAGTCCTGTTTACATTGTTCAACGAGTTAAAGGCTCAAGTCGCACGGCGGATATTTTTATTCAAGCTCTACAGCCATTAAAACATCTTTTTGTTTCTCGCAAGGAAGCACGCTGCTCTTTGTCAGAGGTAAGCTCAGATTTGGAAAATCAAGCTGTTTTAAAAAAAAACGACGCGATTCAAGAAGTCCGCCTGCGGAGGTTATCAAAAAAATCAAGGCTGGATGTGTTGGAAAACGGTATGGGCGAAATATTCTCAACGCTTAGCCAGACGATTATCTAAGAATTTGTCTCCAAGCCTTGCGGTACCGGCTCTAAATAATCCGCAATCCGAAGAGGGCTTCGACAAAATGGCGTCGAGTTTTTCTGATAATCCGAATATCTTTCTAATTGGAAAGTACCGAATATGGATGAGGCTGGTCTTGTCTCGCAAAATCTGAATATTGAAAAAGATGAGTCGCAGAATTTAGATTCTCTATTTCTACATGTTAAAGAGGCTGAGCCTCCTATTCCGGCCCCATCGGAGCAGATGAAATTGCAAGGAATGCTTTGCCAGAAACTACGATCTGAGGGGTGGAATAAGATTCGTTATAAGGAAGTGCAGAAAAAGTTGCAGGTATCTCCCGTTTTTGATGCCTTGAAGACCAACGAGGAAATGGTTTTATTGGCAAAGGATTCTTATTATAAAATTCATTGCTTAAGAAAATGGATGGAATGGCGGGAATTATATCTCATGGCCATTTGATTGAGCGGGAAAGGATTTCAGAAATAATAAATGCTCTGACGCTGAAACATCCGAGCTTATATGAGGATGTAAAAAGGATTTTCTTGGGCGACCAATCCTTTAAGGAGATATCAGATGATCTTCTTCAATTCACGTGCGCCAGGAGGGCGGAAATTATTGATATGCGAAGAAAAGTTTTTAATCCTACAAACGCTTTCTTGGGAGTAAAACTGTCAGAAATTCCTCCTTCGGAGAATTATCTATTTGAGGACAATGCTTTTTCCGAACTGGTTAGAAACGAGGGTGGTCCGCATCGGTTATTTCGGCCCAGAAAACGACAAGACCCAAAACAGTACAGTCTGCCTCTCGTCGCGTTACCAACCATGCGTCGTCTTGGCACAAGCAGCAGAGCCAACGCCGAACCAGTACAAGACCTTCAAACCAGAAAGCTTACAGAAAATCCTCTAAACAATCGAAAGCACTGCAAAAGACCGAACGTTTCAGACATTCGGCATCTGCAAAATACCTCCGCGATCACTCCTGACGGCTCGTTTCATGCGGGTCAGCTGCGTCGGTTTATTCACCATTGGCTCGCTCAGAAAGCTCCAAGTTTCATAATTTCCATGTTAATAGGCTATGTTATTCCATTCCAAAGAAAACCTCCAAGTATGTTATTTACAAACCAATTAATAAACAGGTTTGCGACTAAGCCGACCAAGCAAATGTCAAAAGAGATAGAAAATTTGCTTCGACTAGGTGTAATCGAAAAATCAAAATGGAAAGCCGGATTCTTGTCAACAATGTTTTTAATCCCAAAGAAGAAGAAGAAAAAAGAGGGGAAAAGTGTCAGAACTTTAATCTACACCGGTTGAATCAGCACGTAGTTCAGAAAAAATTTCGCTTCATAAACCATGCAGGTGTATCCAGGTTTCTTCGGAAGGACGATTTTTTAGTAAAGCTGGACTTGTCCCAGGCCTATTTCCACATACCTGTAAAGGAAGTTCATCGACGCTAGCTTTGTCTATCTTTCAAGGGAAAGGTGTTCAACATGACATGTCTACCATTTGGCCTCTCAAGCGCCCCATTGGCCTTCTCAAGAATAAGCAATTGGATGGCAGAACGCCTTCGCAAAAAAGGCATTCGGATAATAGTATATCTGGATGATTTTCTTTTGGCCAATCAAAATCGCTCATTTCTGCGGAAGCACGTTCGTATGTCCGCAGCGTTTCTTCAAGATCTGCGCTGGGAAATCAATGTTCCAAAATGTGTTATGTGCCCGACAAAAAAGTTGGAATATTTGGGAATTCTTTGGGACACGAATTTGAATTTAATAAGTTTGCCAGTAGACGAGAAAAGCTCGATTGTAAAGAATTTGCTTCAGCTACAGCAAACCAAATCTTGGAATTGGGTAGAAGCAAAGTCGATACCCGGCAAGTTAAATTTTGTTTCAATGGCTGTCCCTCTGGGACGTCTATTTTCTCGCCAGCTTCAGGTGGACAGTCGGCGTCTTTTGGAGAAGCAGCCACAATTAAGAAAGCCAATGTCTTGGGAAGCCGTGAGCAATTGTGTCTGGTGGATCCAAAACATTCAGCAGTCCAGTCCAATTTGGGAAATCAACCCTACCGTTGTTCTAGCTACGGATGCTTCAGAAACCGGTTGGGGTTTTCAGCTGGACAATCATCTATGTGCGGGGTCATGGTCAAGAACCCAAATGAGCTGGCATATCAATCTGAAGGAATTATACGTTGTAATGATAGCCTTAGAGAAATTCAAAGCCCGCTTACGGGGAAAACATGTGATGCTGCAATAAGACAACCGGACTGTGGTAGCTTATTTGCGGAATCAAGGGGGAACTCGATCCCAATCGCTAAACGAGAGAAGTAATAAAAAAATTAATTGTCAATTTATTATATATATTAAACCTTTGTCATAAAACAATCGGATGTGGATTTTCGTCGTGCCGTTTCAATTTAGTATTAATTTAATAAACTAATATTATTTTTTACTATTTTGTTATTAATATTATTATTGTTAGTATTTTTGATTTTTTATTGAAAAATCTATTTCTTAATGTAAAATACATTTTTTGTGTATTTGAAATAAAACAAGCCTATTTTTACTAGTAGAACTATTTTTTTTTTACCTATCGACAGTAATTTGATGTAAGACTAAATTACTGTGGGTGTTATTTTCGGGAGTAAATATACAAGAGACAATTGTAGTGAATGAACTCTTACGACACTTGACTTAATCAGCATTGTTGCAATATATGTTCGCCTAATTAAATACGCTGAACTATTGTTAATTAAAAGCTGACACTGCTGAGTAGATAGAAGAGGAGGATCCTCCCTGGTACTCCGGACTCTTTCTAACACATACAAACATATGTTTTTCTCACTCGCACTCATTTGTGATTTTTTTTTTATTTTGTTGGTAGTATATTTACGTGCAGAATGATTTGAAATTTAAAATACGTCACAAATTATTGGTAGCACTGCTACATTGCGGGAAATTTTTAAATTTGAATTATGTACCCCCAAAAATCGTCGTATAGCCCTCTAAATATCACCAAAAATCAATTTTAATTTAACCCTTCCAAAAATACATAAATAATAATATTTTGGCAATTTTCGATTAAAATGACATCTTTTTAGTTGCCATTTTTGATGTTGAAACGGCCTTCTTTTTTTTTATTGTTCTAAAAAAAGCGTGAAAAAAGACTTTTTTGCAATTTGCGATTAAAATGACATCTTTTTAGTTGCCATTTTTGATATTGAAACAGCCTTCTGTTTTTATTGTTCTAAAAAAAGCGTGAAAAAAAGAATTTTTTCACTCTTTTTCTACTTTTTTTCTCTCTTATTACTTTTTTTTATTATTTTTAAAATTGCTAAAAGCGTGGCAAAAAGTTATAAAACCGCAATGTTTTATTTATTAACAATATTAATTGTACAATTAGTAAGGTTATTTAACTGAACAAGAACATATAAGCAACATTTCCATTAAATTTGAGTTAGCAAACACTTCTATTCGATTTGAATTATGTGAAGGAAGCTGTTTGATTTTTCGTTCCTAGGGGCGATTTCAATTGTTTTATCAATGTTTGCTCTAATTAATAACAAATTAAGCTTGAATCAAGCAACCGATTGTCATCTGATTATTAACTAATCTTTAATATATTTTTATTTTAATTAAAAATTGCAAAAAATAGTGTATACAACACGAGCAAAATTAGTTATTTTTTCACTTGTCGTATTGTCCAACTCGTCTGACGCCTCGTTGGACAAATTTACGACTCGTGAAAAAATAACTTACATTTTGCTACTTGTTGTATAAATAACTATTTTTCACAAATTTTCTACTTTTTTTCATTATTTTTACTTTTTTTCATTATTTTAAAAATTGCTCAAAACGAGGCAAAATTTTATAAAACAGCATTGTTTTATTAATTAATAAAATTAATTACACAATTAGTAAGATTATTTAACTGAACTGGAACCTACAAGCAACACTTCCATTAAATTTGAGTTAGCAAACACTTCTATTCAATTTGAATTATGTAAAGGAAACTGTTTGATTTTTCGTTCCTAGGGGCGATTTCAACTGTTTTATCAATACTTCCTTCAATTAATAACAAATTAAGCTTGAATCAAGGAACCAATTGTTATCTGATTATTAACTAATATTTAATACTTATTATTTTAATTAGAAATTGCAAAAAATAGTGTATACAACACGAGCAAAATTAGTTATTTTTTTACGAGTCGTAAATTTGTCCAACGAAGCGTTAGCCGAGTTGGACAATACGACGAGTAACATACATTTTGCTACTTGTTGTATAAATAACTATTTTCTCCCCCTATTATTATCCAACCCTTAAAATATAAATTAAATATGAAAAAAAGCAACACCTGTACAGGAATCGAACCTGGGACCATTGAATGAGAAGCCGGAGCTCCTAACGCTACACCATCGAGCTAATTAACAATTGCAAGTTTACTTATTGTAAGTTTACTTCATAAACATATAACAAAAAGATTAAGTGACGTCACATATCGCTTCTCATGAATGCGAATTAGATCATATCATTAGAAAAAAACATCAATTCAATATTTTAAAATTTAATTAAAAATATTTGGGATAGTACTTTAATTACTGGATACAAAACGTTGCTCAAAAATGTTTTGACGATGATCCGCATTAAAAATTGATTGTATTTTTTCCTCAACATTTTGACATCGACGTGTAAATCTTGCTCGATCTCTCGCGCATTTTTCCCAAAGCCCTTTTCGTGCGGCTCGATACGCAAATGACCATTGAATCATCGGATATATTTTATTCTGATCTGTGGCAAAGTGAACATTACTTGTATTATTGATGAAATTAATTTTCTTCGAGTTGGATCTTGCTCGATCTCTCGCGCATTTTTCCCAAGGTCCTTTTCGTGCGGCTCGATACGCGAATGACCATTGAATCATCAAATATATTTTATTCTGATCCATGGCAAAGCAAAAATTACTATTGATGAAATTAATTTTTTTCGAGTCGCGTGCCATTTAATATAATAAATTATTTGAAATAAAAATATATTATAAGTATATGCTTCAATTATGATTACATAAACATTAATAACACAATATATATAACGCTAATGAATTAATAGCTATTATGCAGCGATACACTCGTTGCATTTGAAAAACTGCCTTGTTTCAAAACAGCCGATGCATATATTGCCATAGTTAGTCTTATAGTAGTCCAATACCATGCAGCCCGCTCGCCCAGAAATATGCCTTTTCACATCATCCACCCAAGTTAGTTCTTCACTATCTTCATCCGGTATTTCACTGAGCACAACATTTCTCAATTTTTTGTGAAAAAATGTATCACCCACCGAATAGCTGTCCAGACAATACTCCTGGTCACATTCACATGTAACACTTTTTTCACATTGAGTATTCACCACTTTACGGCTCAATTCCAACAAACTTAAAGACATTTTGATCGTTGTTTTTTTATTAATATTTTGCCTATTAATATTTTTTATTATTAATATTAATTTTTTTTATAAACTTCTGTCACTAGTACAATAATCTAACTAAATAAAAAGTTTAAATGTAAATCAAATTTCTTTGCAAAAACAGAAAACGTGATAAATACGATCTTTACACTATACACCTCCTTAAAATCGCTGAATATTGTAAAATTATATAGAAAAGGTGTTCATCATCTAAATATTACATACTATTAGAAAGGATTTTAAATGGGCTCATCATTTGTAAATGTGATTGACAATAAATAATAAAATAAATCATATCAACGAAGAAAAAAAAACACAAAAATTATTAACGCTTACAAGTATTTTATTAAAAACATATATTTAAACAACAAATATTTTGTGAATTATTACATAGATTACATTTATTTTTTGGTGGTGATGGGCCATCATATTGATCAAAATCTTCAGGTTGATTATAATGTTCATTACATGGTAAACACTGTTTTAAAATTTCACCATTTCGATATTCTTCCGGTAAATGTTTCCATGCTTTTTCTAGTTCTAAAGCTTGAGCATATTTTTGTAAGTAAACTAGTGGAAAAAATACCAAATCCGATGGTTCAAATTGATCCAAACCTTTCTTCAATTCCAAATGATTTACAGTAATTTCCCCGACTTTTTCTACAACATACTTATTGAATGACATTTTATAATAAACTAATCAATATTTTATTGTTGATCGATATTATGTATCCCATTTACTTCTAATATTAAATTATAATCAGTTTTCATTTTTTCACCAAAATATTGAAAACACTCCAACATACAATGTGATTGTATGGAATTGGATACCTTGAATAAAGTTCGCGTCAGGTCAATACATTTTTCAAGGCTATTATATTCATGATGAATCTTTACAACTGTTAACATTAAATTATTGTAATAATTTACAAAGTTTATATTTTTCAACAATGCTAATCTTGATGTAATAATATCATTAATCGATATTATTTCTTTAATAGTCTGTAGGTCAACAAATATTGGAGTAATATAATCACTTTTTAGTTTAACCATTTTTATTTCCATAAAAGTAGACTCCTCCAATTGGCATATGTTTGAAATTGAATTGAATTAATCGAAAACAATTGCATCACCTTTTTTAAAATATTTTATCAAAATGTTTATAAAGTCATTCCACTCTACTTCAGCAAAGGTAACATGATCTTCTTTCTTTCTTGAATTTATAAATTTCACTGCAGATTCTAATCCCATGGAATAACACAGACCAACCGAAATTTCACATATCTTTGATTTTTCCAACATATAACTAGTCTCCAGTATCAATCGTTTATCATTATAAATATTTTTGCGATAGTTTGCAAAAATATTATCAACAAAATCTGAATAGGTTGTTGCTTCATTCATTTTCAATTAAATTTACAATACTGCTATCAATATATCTATATGATCAATATTTATAGTAGCTAATTAATAAATAGATCACATGCGCAAATCAGGTAATATTTTTAATATTAATCCAGCTATTGTGAGATTTATCAAACCCCAACCACTTAACAAATAATTTATCATTCTTTCTGGATAATATTTTTTCTATTAAATAAACATCCGGCTCTGCTGTTTTTTGCAACTCTTCTGTATAAAAACCTCCACTTATTGGTACACCATAAATGTCATCTAATAAGTATGTAGTTGGATTGGTAATGCACACTTTTCTAATTTTAAATAATTCTGTCGTCCAATTTGGAGTGTAGCCCTTATCAAAAACATGTTTTGCTTTACTTATTCGAACCGTATCCCCAATCTGATATTTTTGTTTATCAACAATATTCACATGATTATACACTGTATTAAAAAAGTCTTTTTCATTTGACTTTTTCACATTTTTGGTTTCATCAATATAGTACTATGTTTGGTATTATTATATTCTTTTATTACTTTGGTTAAATTATTTATCCAATCATATTTCCCATTTAAACTAAACAGTTTATACAGTTTCTCTTTAATTGTTCGGATAACCATCTCCACTATTGCCGCTTTTTTTAAGCTATATGTATTGTAATGGTTAATTTTAAATTTGCTCAATAAACCTCCAAACTGTTTATTAAAAAACTCCTTTCCTTGATCGGTTTTGTAAATTTTTTGGTAAACGTTTACCACTATTTTTCAAGACTTTCCTCAGTGCAGTTGTAAGTTCATCTGCGGATTTGGTTTTCAATGGTTCTGCCCATACATATTTAGAGAAACAATCTATAACCACAAAAATATATTTGGATCCATTGTTCTGATATGAATAATTTGTTAATTCGGCTAAATCTGCTTGCCATAAATCATTAAAACCTGAGATAATAGTTCGTGTTCGCTTAAAATTATGACGAGCTAGTTTGTGTAATTCATTTACAATCACTTTTTTACTCATATTTCATAATTGTTGTATGATATTGTTTTAGCAACTTGTCCACAAATTCTTCAATTTCTTCCGTATGCCTTTTTAACTTCTCTTCAATTATATTTGAAATAATATTTTCTAGACAATCATCCACATATTTCTTATTAGTGACATCCAATGGTTGAGTAGGTGTATCAACATTACATATCTTGCAATTTTATAAATCATAATTTCCCTCATTATTTCGTGGAAATTGAATAACAATTGTTTTGGAATTTTTTGAAGCCACATTAAAAGTACAACCAAACTTGCTGACACTCATATTATCAATGAATATTTTTTAAGCAAACTATTTAATTTAATATATAATTTTTTCTTCAACTAGTTGGTTTATTAATTTATTATAATTTCGTTATTATGTGCATTATTTCCAGCTGCTTTAGATGCAAGTAACAGTCTAAGTCTATCAACAACTTCATTTACATCATTCCAATATACGTATTCTATCGGTTTTGAATTGAGTAACATCAAGTCACTAATTTTTTTCAGTTTACCACCCGTCTTATTATTTTTTTTTTAACTAACAATCGTTTAATTAGTTTTCTCTACTTATGAGATTTACTTCCCTTAATTTGGTTATCAGAATTATAATCTGGTCTATAAGCATTCGTCAATTCTACGATTTCATTATAATGTTCTTGATCGGTTTTCGTATACTTTAAAGGATTTTTCATAAATAATAGTTCATAAAGGCCCCATGTACCAGGAAACTTTTGATTTTCAATAACAATTATATCATTTTTTGCAAAATATATTTCTTTTGAACCAATTGTCCATTTATCATCTACAGTATCAAGTTTTATACCATTAACTTTAACAAATTGACCAAACTGTGAGTGCTTACCCCCAGATATATACATTTGCACAAATTCTCTAGCTATAGGTGGATATTGATGTAAATATGTAGAAATAGTTGCTTTATCGACTTGGGTCTTAAATTCTGTCATTAAAGTATCAGACTCATGATTTCCGTCGTACTTAATAAGTTTTTTTGGAACTATGTCGGGTTTAGCAGCACTACCCTTTCTTTTTCTACCTTTTATCTCTTCATCTTTTCTTCTAGTATATTTCGATGTTAAATTAATATTTTCTGAAATTTCTTGTAATGGTTCCATTATAGGTTTAAAAAACTTATTTAAATCAACTTCGTATTCATTCCTATTCGATTTGAAAGCTAAATATTTTTGTCTAATTACATTAGATGCATCAATTATTTGTTTTTTAATATGTTCCTCATTTTTGGATGCCATTTTCATCGCCACATACATACACACACACACAACACGATGTGGGTAGTTGTACAACTGAGAAGGAACTGATTCAATAAACCAATAGAATTGCAATTTTAATTAGATTGGACATATCCATTAATATCTGATGCAATCTGTATCTGTATAAAACAGGTACAGTTTTTATCAGCTTTATTTTATAACAGCTCTGATGCAATCGGTATAAGTCTCGATAGCACAATTTATCAGTTAGAACTACCAAATATTGATTTATTTCTACATGTATTAATAGAATATGTAGATAACCTAACCTAACCTATTATTTTTATCGATCACACCTTTAATGATCGGTGAGACCTGCATTGATCGGTGAGACCTGCATTGATCGGTGAGACCTGCATTGATCGGTAAGATCTGCATTGATCGGTCAGACCTGCATAGATCGATCACATCGATAATCATCGGTGTGGCGGCCCAGTAGTATATCCGATCACTCGATTTTAAATACAAATTTATAACAAAATAAAGGAATCAAATCCTTTTCTATATCGCCCACCCATTAATTTTACAATCTTTTACTATAACAATTATACCATGCTTATCTTTCCAGCAGTCGCCGCATATTTTTTTAACATATCAAATGACATATCCGTGTTTACATGATCGTCGTATGCATGTTTTAAATTTTTTTTTATCATGTTCAAATAGTACTATAGTGGTAGCATTATCACGTATTAATTGTTTAGGTATTCTTGAATATTTTTCACAGAGATAGAAGCTATCCACTAG
The DNA here is from genome assembly GCA_963556235.1 of Cryptophagus acutangulus. Taxonomy (NCBI): domain Eukaryota; kingdom Metazoa; phylum Arthropoda; class Insecta; order Coleoptera; family Cryptophagidae; genus Cryptophagus; species Cryptophagus acutangulus. The sequence goes on from OY744571.1 coordinate 3,906,853, forward strand.
TTTATGACGACCCATGCAAAAATAGTTTCAAATTTTATCTTGCTTATCACATGATACATCGTCAAATATAAATATGGAATTTGGAAGGGATTCGGGTAGATCCAAAATTTCTTGATTGTCACTATATGGAAAATATTTAATTTCCAACACTTGCTTTAACACACTTTCAAGCCGTCTATATTTGGGCTTATACAACGATTTTGAATAAATATAGATATTTTCAAATCTCAAACCATTTGAATTAAACAATAAACTCATCATCACATTCGTTTTACCGCAGCCACTAGGTCTACTTATTATTGCTCTTATTGTATTAGGAAATAGTGCACCATGTCTATGAATTTGAACATCTTGTTCATTGTCCAAATTAATTATTGGTAATTGTAGCTCTTGTTTCTTGATATGCATCTTGATAACAATTAAAAATATTTTTAATAAATACTTGTTTTTATACTGTTTTATTTTATTCTTAATGAAGACAGCAAAGGGTGCAGGTGTGGTAAATACTGCTATAAATAAATTACCGATAGAATTGCATTTTCCAGGATATCAATATTGTGGCCCGGGTACGAAATTAAAAAAACGGTTAGCTCGTGGTGATCTTGGTATTAATCCATTGGACAAGGCTTGTAAACAACACGATATTGCGTATTCAATAAATAAAAAATTAAGTGAACGACACTTGGCGGATAAGGTGTTGGAACATCGAGCGTGGGAACGTGTTCAATCGCGAGACGCAAATTTTGGGAAAAAAAGTGCGGCTTGGCTAGTGACGAATGCAATGAAGAATAAACAAAAAATTGGCATGGGAGTGGTTAATAGAAAGATTAAACGTAAAAGATTTCAAAGTGTTGTAGTAAAAAATATTAAAAATGCTTTAAAAAATGAAAATCGGTGTAGCAATTTACTGGATGTTTCAAAGATGGCACTGCATGCAGGTCGAATAGCTGTAAAGCGGGCAGGAGGTCGAAAAAATATTGAAACGCCTAGGATCATACCAATTCCGAAAACTGGTGGAGTTTTACCATTTATTATATCATTATATTTCGGTGTCCAGTCCAAAGATGTTACTTTATGTTACAACGTAGTCCGTCTTTTCGCACTACCGTTCACAAGATTTTAAAGATAAACTTGATCCCCACTCTTTCTACGCCGCGCCTATTCCCTGCGCCCTAGTTCCTTCGTCTTTTTGTGCTCTACCTACACGTATCGCTACGGTATACTCACAAGTAAGTGTTAAATACATCGTAATAAATTAGATTTTATAGCTATGGGAAAATCTAAACGTCGACATCGAAGATCTTCAAGTAGGGAGTCGCCTAAGAGAGATAGGATTTCGAGGAAGCAGCTCCTAAAAAGTTTAGAACAACTGGAAAATTATCATTTAACACGAGGCCGCTCACCGCCATTGCAAAAGCAACAGGCAGACGGAAGCCGTTCTCGTTCGAGATACAGGTCGCGTTCGAGTTACAGGTCACGCTCAGCTCGGACTGAGTCAAGCAACCATTCTAGCTCAGCCTCAAGTCGGCAGAGTAGCATTCGTCGACCTGAAACAGGAGTCCGGCGTCCGAGCGACGTACGACTGTTAGGTAAGAGCGTAGCCCGAAATCCGAGCGATTCGGCAAACGCAGAACCAAACAATGCGGGGGACCACGCCAATAGCCCGAGCGGTATGGCTTCTCCCCCTGTTACTCCTCTACCTATAGAAGACATCGATCAAGGAGAAACGTTGTCGATTCTTAACGAGATTGAGTTGCCGGACGATATTCTCAATATTTTGGGAACGGACCCAAATAAGAATATCGATAAAGCCTACAATTTTCATGAGGCGTTAGCGACTCGTTGGAAATATTTGACAGCCAATGGGCTATCAAAAGAGGACCAAGCTATGCTTTTACAGCATCGTAATGAACCGGAAAATTGTCCCTTTTTGAAGCCTCCTCTTCTCAATCCCGAGATAAAGGCAGTTATGTCTATTCCTCAACTAAACAAAAATGAGGCCTACAAAAATTTTCAAATTTTTTGGCAAGCGGAATAATTTCTCTGGGAAAAACTATAAACCTTTTGTTGAGTGAGACAGAAAATATACCCAAAACTCTATAAGACGAGCTTTTAACTCATCTTTCAGAATCGGGTAAGGCACAAATTCATTTATTTCAAATTCAAAAATTCCTGTAAACGTTGCACGTTGTGGCATCTGCAAATCTTCGCTCCTCTATTAAAGTGTTTATATTGTGTATTTTCAAAATTATTTTTGTGAAATCGCGTATCATATCGTGTGTTAAGTGGTGATCAATAATTGCATAGTATTTGTATTGCATTCATATATCATTTAAGGCTCTAAACTGCACCTTTACGTGCGTTATCTACGATTATTCTGGTCTAATTTTTAATCGCCTTATCAAGTTATTTTCTTATCTCGAGTATGGCTTGTACTATCTGTGACGCTCAGGTGGATGCCGTTGACTAGATTAATTGTTTGGTATGCAACGAATCTTTTCATGCGATAAAGTGTGCTGGTCTGAATAAGACTACTTTTAAAGCCATTCTTGACATGCCAAATATTACATTTACATGCGACACTTGCATTCGATCCAATTGTCATAACATAATGTCAATATTGAAAAGTCACTCTGGGCTTCTAAACTCGCTTCTGACAAAAGTTAGTAAGCTAGAGAATAGTGTTATAACTGGGAAAGACCCGGTTACTTTAAAAGCTCCTCTACAACCGAAGTCAACTTCGGCTCGCAAAAGTCCTGCCGCCTTGTCCAATAGCGCCGGCCCAAATTGGCCTGCCCCGACATCACACACTGTTTCTACAGCAACTGAGCGTTCTTCGGTAGATCGCAACAAGCAGTTGCACAGTAAAAATCCCTATATCATAGGTACAGGCAATGCAGCATCGGTTGCAAGCAACAGCTTTTCGTCTGCTCCTCGTAGACAATGGTTGTACATTGGTAGAGTGCAGTCTGGAACAACTCCTGATGATATTCTTCGCTATGTACGTACCAATCTGAATATTGACGATGCCAAGTGTGAAACTCTTGTTGACAACGACGATATATGTTCTTTCAAGCTCGGTGTAAGAGAAAACATTCTTAAGTCTTTGCTTGACAATTCCAAATGGCCTGAACAAATCGCTGTCAAGGAATTTATTCCGAGAAGAAGATCCAATCGTGGTTCATTTTTTCGAGATAGGCCAGAACACTAGCTTTTCTATCAAAACAATTAAGTCCATCTACTGTCCTACACTGGGACGTTTTGGTAGTTCATTTGGTCACATCTAAATTCGATAATACAACCAGGCGCGATTGGGAAAGAACTTTAACTACAGATACTCAAACATTTAAGGAAATGTCAGAATTTTTATTACATCGATGTCAAATGCTTGAAGCAATAGAATTGAGTAAAACCTTAAATAAATCTCAAATTTCTGGCTCAAGTAACGACAGATCAACTAATCACAGAAACATAACATTAACTACCACCACTAACAAGCTATCATGTCCGTTTTGTAAGCAAACGCATTATATAAATCAATGCAATGATTTTCTCAAACTAGAAATAGGCGCACGGCTTCAAGAAGCAAAAAACTTAAACTTATGCACAAATTGTCTGCGTAGTAACCATCGAAGTAGCAGATGCAGCTCAACCTATTCATGTAAAACATGCAACAAAAAACATCATACCTTGTTACATATGAGCAATACCGCTGATCAAGGCCCACATCCAACCTCTCAGCATATTAATAATCAAATGGCAACTTTAATTTGCAAATCAGCTTCACTCAATAGCATAAGAAAGGACTCTGAGGTTTTATTGTCAACAGCAATTTTTTGTGTACGGAATCAACAAGGCAGTTACATGAAGTTGCGCGCATTATTAGACGCAGGATCTCAATCGAATTTTATAACAAAATCGGCTCTTAAAAGATTAAATTTGAAAACACAGCCATGTCAAATCAATGTGGACGGAATAGGTAATGCGTCGGCAACTGTGCAACAATGCGCAAGTATCATTTTCAAATCACAATACAACAAATTCACACAGACGATTGACTGCCTAATTTTGCCGGAAATTACATGTAACTTGCCCATCAATTCATTTCATTTATCACAATGTACAGCAGTCGAAAATCTTAAATTAGCAGATCCAACTTTCAATGTTTCCGGACCTATAGATGTCTTGTTAAATGCAAACGTTTTTTGGAGTCTTTTATGCATTGGTCAAACCAAAATCAGTAAGAATCAGCCATATTTGCAAAAAACTCTGTTAGGTTGGATTGTTGGGGGTAAGATTGAGTTAAACAAATTACCAAAATCTATTACTTGTAATTTAAGTTCTGTCAACACACTAGAATCATTACTCACGCGTTTTTGGAAATTAGATGACGTACCTAATTTGGAAAATAATTATTCAGTTGAAGAATCTAATTGCGAAAATCACTTTGTAAACAACACTAAACGTGACGCGAATGGACAGTTCATTGTACGGTTACTCTTTAAACTAAATATTCAAGATTTAGGTTTATCTCGCGATATAGCAGCTCGACGTTTTTATGCACTTGAGCGTAAGCTAAACAAAAACGTAGATTTAAAACACCAATACACTGAATTTTTAAATGAATATCTAAACTTGCAGCATATGGAGGAGTTGGTCGGATAATTGGATCCTGACGAAAGTGACAAAAACTCATTTTACTATTTGCCTCATCATGCCGTAATCAAAGAGTCCAGTCTAACGACAAAAATTAGGGTCGTATTTGACGCATCATGTAAGACAACGTCGGGTTTAAGTTTAAATGACACACTAATGGTAGGACCAACCATACAGCAAGACTTAATTGCGATTTTAACCAGATTCCGCACTTATAAATACGTATTTTCGGCAGACATCACCAAAATGTATCGCATGACTTGGGTAGACGACCATGACTGTGACTATCAACGAATACTGTGGCGTGACAATTCAAATCAACCAGTACAGATATTTAAACTCAAAACCGCAACTTACGGAACAGCGTCTGCTCCATTCTTAGCTGTGAGAAGCTTACACCAGGTGCAAATGAAAATATGAACAATTTTCCAGTAGCATGTTCAATTATAAAACGTGACTTCTACGTTGATGATTTGTTGACTGGGACAAACGAGATAAATTCTGCAATTACGTTACGTGACCAACTTATCAAAATCCTATCAAGCGGAGGTTTAAAATTGAGTAAATGGGCATCAAACAACGCAGAGATATTACCAATAAGTCATAATACTCCAATAGACATTACGTTAGTAAATCTAGACAAAGACGAAGACACGAAAATTCTCGGTTTAAATTGGAACTGCACAACTGACAACCTTAGGTATCTCATCAACCCAATTGAAGTCAAACAAAGAACGACTAAACGAATTATCTTAAGCACTATAGCACAATTGTTTGATCCGTTAGGTCTTGTATCTCCAATTTTGATTACTGCAAAGATTTTGCTCCAAAGTTTGTGGACGCTAAGTGTGGAATGGGATGAAACAGTCTCTTTAGAAATTCAAACACAGTGGGAAACCTTTGTTAACGATTTAAACCAGATAAACAATATTCAAATACCTCGGTGTGTAACATCAAATGATATAGAAACAATCGAATTGCACGGTTTCTGCGACGCTTCCGAGCGCGCTTACGGAGCATCCTTATATCTGCGTTGCACCAATCAACATGGTGAATCTACTTCTAAATTATTGTGCGCCAAATCTAGGGTAGCGCCTCTTAAAACAAAGACAATACCATGTTTGGAGCTTTGCGGCGCTCTGCTCTTGGCTAATCTCGCTAACACTACATGTTTAAATCTTAATGTAAAAATAGACAAGTGCTTTTATTGGTCAGATTCTCAGATAATGGGAAATTTACCACAAGTTAGAATTGAACCAGCACGTCCTTTCATAAACAGTGGAATAGACTACGCTGGTCCCATTTATCTAAAAGAGGGAACAGGCCGCAGTAGAAAAAAGGTCAAAGCGTATATCGCACTTTTTGTGTGCTGTGCTACCAAAGTAATTCATTTGGAGTTAGTAGGAGACTTATCAACAGAAGCATTCATTAATGCATTGAAACGTTTCATCTCGAGAAGAGGTTATGTGGCGAATCTTTATTCAGACAACGCCACCAATTTTGTTGGTGCCAAGCGCGAATTGCGTCAATTAAAATTCTTGAATGTAAATAATTTGCCATCACAAATGATCAATGAGTTTAATAAATACAAGCTAACATGGCACTTTATCCCTCCCAGATCACCAAATTTTGGCGGACTTTGGGAGGCGGGGGTCAAATGTATGAAATCTCATATACACCGCGTACTAGGCGACACTTTACTTACTTACGAGGAGATGTACACTCTCTTGGTGCGTGTCGAAGCTTGTCTTAATTCTAGACCTTTAATACCTATGTCCAATGACCCCAATGAACTCACTGTTTTAACCCCTGGCCATTTCCTAATTGGTGAACCTTTGACGTCGCCCTTAGAAGCTGATCTAATGGACCTGCGACAAAATCGACTGTCACGGTGGCAGCGTATCGAACAATTAAGACAACACATTTGGCGCAGGTGGAGCAGAGATTACATACACACACCTTCCACTTCAGCAAAGGCAGAAGTGGAAGGCATCAGCATCCGAAAACGTTAAAATTGGTCGTTTGGTGTTACTTATCGAGGACAATTTACCACCTCTAAAGTGGCATATGGGCCGCATCGAAGAAGTCTATCCTGGCAAAGACGGGGTTATCCGAGTGGTATCAGTTAGAACTAGCAGTGGAATCTACAAACGCGCTGTTAGCAAAGTGTGTTTAATTCCAATAGAAGACACAACAAGTGATTCAAAAACTTTAAAGGACAATAATATAGCTTAAGAATTTGCATGTCATCACTTTGGTGTATACTTAGTTTTAGTTTTACTTTTAATTGATTGCTAATTGAAGCGAAACGACTCATGTATGTTTTGTCGTTTTCTCTTCAATGGGAAGCGGAATGTTGGTGCTCGGTCGACATTAATATTGAGAATGTGGGTGCAAATGACTTGCGCCTAAGCGCCGGGCTGTAACTATGTGGGTGCAAATGACTCGCGCCTGAGCGCCTGTCTATAACTAACTTCACTTAGCTGAATAATGTCAAGCACGCATTATCATTTCGTTCGCTCTAACAAGAAATCATACCTTTGAGTGTTAATAACCTTTTTCTGATGTTATAAGTGAAATAAATAAGTTTGCATTATGTAAAAGGAGATTAATTTAACTTACGAAATCGCTACAAGAGAAAATTGGCGGTGCATAAGTTGTTTGCACTGCACCCGCGGACTACGGTCCCAACATTGGTCCTTCGAGCCGGATCTTTTGACAATTTCGAAGACGTGGACAGCGACAACGACTGAAAACATCAATCGAATGGAATGGATCTTCAAATCATATCAAGTTATCAATAATCAAGGTTGGTGGGAATCCAAATCCTTTGTTCCAAATCCCAACCTCACAATTCAAGCTAAAAACACGTGGCAATTGAGCCGTATAATCTATACTCATTCAGGTAACTTTGCACATGGGTTTTCATACTAATTACAATTGCAAAATATTCAATTATCTCAAAATTATCCGTATTGTCAGTTCAAAATCTAAGCTATTGATCATAGACGACAATTCATCAAATTCACTCGCATAATTCATTAAATATCTCAAAATGCCACCTAAAACTAAAGATAACAAAGCACAGTTAATACATGTTCGACAGGTCTATATAGACAACATGCTGCGTTTGGAAAAATTCATTGATCAGTTTGATGATGATAGTAGAATTCTAGAATTGAAAGCACGTCTGAATAATCTGAAACCCATATTAGACGAGATAAACGCATGTCAAACTCAAATTGAATTGCTGGATAAAGAAGACCAGCATTTGAATAGTGAGGAACGCGAAGCCTATGAGAATCAATATTTCAGTATCTTAGCTAAATTTGAATCGCGCATTTTAATAATTGAAAACAAAAATCAAACTGCACCCGCGGACTACGGTCCCAACAACCTTACAATCCAAATTTAAATCTGTTTTCTTCTACCAAAACATTCGTGGTCTCAGAACAAAGGTTCCTGATTTTCATTCAAGAATTACGGCCTCAAACTTTGATTTTGTTCTTCTAACTGAAACTTGGCTCAAAGACAACTTTTCTAGCACTGAATTATTTGGTTCACACTTTGAAGTTTTCCGACACGATAGGAATTACACTGCTCTGAAATGCTGTAGGGGAGGTGGAGTTCTGATCGCAGCAGCGAACACACTTTCTAGTACGGAACTACCCCATTCTAACAACATTGCTTTTGAAGATGTCTGGGTCCAAACAACTATTAGCAATGTCGACTTAATTTTGTGCACCGTATATTTTCCTCCTAATTCCAACATTACTGCCTATGAATCGTTTATATCGACTCTTGAAAAGTACAAAAATAAGTACGTCGACTGCAAGTTTGTCATTTTTGGTGACTTTAATATGCCTAATATCTCATGGCAAATTGATGATGATCATCTCGTCCCTATAAATTTCCCAACACCACTCGCTGAGTTACTACTGGAAAATATATATTTTATGGAACTTAAACAAATAAACTGTATCTTCAATAAATCAGGGAAATTATTGGATTTGATTTTTTGCGATGATTCTCTTGACTTGTTAGTTCAGACTTCTAAGTTTCCATTAGGTGCTACAGATTCCTATCACCCACCTCTGGAACTTATATTAAACTGTACTGTTATTCCAACGTTCGACTCTTCTAAATCGCATGAATGTTACAATTTTGCACGAGCCGATTTTACGGGACTCAATAACTCCTTTTCGAATCAGAATTGGACTTTTTTGGACACTGATATTGATGTTAATGGTGCAACTTTAAGTTTTTACGATATATTATATCGTGGGATTGAAAAGTTTATTCCCGTAAAACTAACCCCTTCAGATAAATATCCATCCTGGTACAGCCGAGAATGCAAAAAGGCCATAAACTTAAAAAACAAGCTTTACAAAAAATTTAAAAGAACTGGACTTTCTGAAGATTATGATGCATACTCTGAGGCACGTAAAAAATCTAAAGACTTGATAGATTTGTCTTATCTACTCTTCGTTTCTAAATCTGAACAAATGATTCCTTCAAACATAAAACATTTTTGGTCGTATGTCAAAAATCTCAATAATTGCAGTGCTATGCCGCAAATCATGAAATTGGACGATGCCTTCTTTGACAACCCATTAGATATTTCTAACGCGTTTGCAAAACATTTTCGTTCCTGTTACTCCGCTCACCACAATGTTGGCACTTTGGTAACCGTCTCTGCCACTAAAACTGAAAATCGAACTTTACTAAACCATGTGTTTACGCTGGAAGAAATAACCTTCAAACTAAATAGCCTTAAACCTAATACTAATGCTGGTCCTGATGGAATTCCTTGCATCATTCTAAAGTCATGTGCAGAAAGCCTTGCCGCTCCCTTACAAAAAATGTTTCAACTGTCGTTCAATAGTGGAATTTTTCCTGATGCCTGGAAAAGTTCAACTCTTTTTCCTATATTTAAATCTGGAGCAAAAAACGACATCACAAACTATCGTGGAATCTCCAAGCTCTCTTCGATTCCTAAACTTTTTGAAGCCATCATCACCGACGAAATCTTCTTCAACTTTAAGCATGTCATCGCCAACGAGCAGCACGGTTTCTACAAAGGTCGCTCAACTTCTACCAACTTAGCTGTTTATCAGAACCAAGTATCAACGTCAATGGAACAAGGCAATCAATTGGACGGCATCTATACCGATCTGGCAAAAGCCTTCGACAGTGTTTCGCATGTTCTTCTTGCGGCTAAATTAAAAGTTTTGGGTGTATGTGGTGCGTATTTAAAATGGATTGTGTCGTATCTGTCGGGTAGAGTGCAATATGTAAAGATAGGAACCTCTATGTCAAATCCTATCAGTGTTACTAGTGGAGTGCCTCAAGGGTCTCATATTGGTCCAATTTTATTTGTTCTGTTTATTAATGACGTAGTTAACTCATTTGATGTCTGCAAATGTTTGCTTTATGCAGATGATCTTAAATTATACTGTAGCATCAGTAATTCAGAAGACTGTGTCTCTGTACAGAAAGATTTGAACAACCTGTCTGCCTGGTGTCACAACAACTTGTTATCTTTAAATGTCAAAAAGTGTAAGGTGCTGCGTTTTTCGAAATCCAGTAACTTGATTCTTTTTCAGTATGCCATCAGTGGTCAAATTCTTGAATCAGTTGATCAATTTAATGACCTAGGTGTTACATTTGATACAGTTTTGTCATTTAAACCCCATATTGACAATATTATTCTGAAAGGTTTCAAGATGCTGGGTTTTATTAAACGTCACACGCTACATATTACTGACACCAGGGCTATTCAATCATTGTACTTTGCTTTAGTTCGTAGTATACTTGAATATTGCAGCTATATTTGGTCTCCTTATTATGTAAGTCATATCAATCGTTTAGAGCGAGTACAGAATAAGTATGCGAGGTACTTCCTTTGGAAATATAAATTTTCTTTAGAGAATCTCTCTTACGAAACTCGACTACTCCTGATTGGTATACCGTCGCTTCAACTTCGAAGGAATAATGCTATAATATTTCTGTTATTTAAAATATTAAACGGAATCACAGACTGTTCAGAACTTTTAGAGCAAATTCAGTTTCATGCACCAGTAAGATTCACTAGATCCAACAAACTATTTTTATTTCTCAGCACCGGACAAACTATGGCCTAAACTGTTTTATAACTAAAATGTTATTGCTGTATAATACTTCCTACAGCCAATACGATCTTTTTAACGTGTCATTTCTTAGCTTTAAAACAAAAATTGTTAGAGGTTTTCTGTAATATTTCACTACAGAATATTTCTGTACTGTTTCGCATTTTCTGTATTTTTGCACTATGTTCTACTATTTAGAAATAATTTTTTCTGTAATGTATAGAAATCTAAATAAATAAATAAAAAATAAATAAATAAAATTTCATGAGCTGTCAACGGCCCGCCGAAAATTCATATACCCTACTTTGAATAAAAATATCAAAGAGGTGGTGGAGAAGTGTCCAGTAACAGAACTACTTTTTGGACCAGACCTAAACGAAAAAATAAAAACTGCAAAAACCCTGCAAATTGCGGGAAAAGACTTGAAATCCTCTACGTACGTTCCAAAACCAGCATATACGTCATACAAATCCGAAAAAAATCGAGGGGGGCAATCAAGAACCCAAGAACAGCGCCAATTAAGTCAGCCTTTAAACCGGCAACGCCCGACCCGTTATCCGAGAGAAACGAGTCGCCAAAAAGGGCAAACCTCGAGGGAAAAATACAAGCCGAGGAGAAAGTAGATGCCGATGTAATGAAAAATGAGGTGAGTAATCATTCATTTGCTGGACGACTCTCTGTATTTTATAATAACTGGTCAGCTTTAACCGCCAACCAAACTATCCTAAGTTACATTAAGGGCTACATATTACCACTGACTAGCGTGCCAACGCAACCCAGAGCTCCAAACTCTGGTGTTATGTCACAAACAGAATCCTTGCTCATGTCCAAGGAAATAGGTAACTTAATAAACTTGGGTGCGGTTGTAAGATGCGAGCCGCTCGTAGACCAATTTATTTCAAGAACGTTTTTAGCTGACAAAAGTAACGGCAAAAAACGTTTTATATGAAACCTTAAAGAATTAAACGCGTTCATAACAGCCCCGCATTTTAAAATGGAAGACACACGAACAGTTTTGAGAATAATTCAAAGAAATTGGTTTTTGGCAACAATTGACTTAAAAGACGCCTACTTTTTGGTGTCTATAGTTAAAAAACACAGGAAATACCTAAGATTCCTCTTCAAGAATCAATTATTTGAATTCACATGTCTTCCATTTGGACACGCATCGGCCCCGCACGCCTTTACAAAAATTCTTAAGCCGGTCGTACAAGAACTGCGTTCAATGGGAATTTTATGCGTCAATTACTTAGACGATTTTCTCATACTTGGCGAAACATTTGTACAATGTACCGAGAACGTATCGGTTACCTTAAATTTGCTCGAATCTCTAGGTTTCATTATCAACCGGGAAAAAAGCGTCTTATTTCCGGCTAAAGTGTGCAAATTCTTAGGGTTTATATTTCATTCGGATACTTTAAGAATAGAACTTCCCGTGGAAAAGAAAAACAGAATTAAAAAATGGATCAAATTTTTTCAAAAAACTAAAAAATTCAAAATTCGCGAATTTGCACAATTCATTGGCCTTTTATCCTCAGCATGCCCTGCAATTAGATACGGTTGGCTTTACACTAAATCATTTTAAAGAGCAAAGTTCAAAGCGTTAATGAGTAATAGTATGAACTACAACGCTACCATGACAATCTCAGCAGATTCCGATTTTTCTTGGTGGACGAACAATATCGAAACTGCTTACAATAACATAAAACAAGACTCTTTCAAAATGGAAATATTCACTGACGCATCCCTGTCAGGTTAGGGAGCATGCTGGGACGAAGAGAGAACGCATGGTTGGTGGTCTGAATCGGAAAAAGCTAACCACATAAACCTTCTAGAGCTAAAAGCAATATTTTTAGGTTTGCAATGCTTCGCCAAAGAAAAGAGAAACTGTAACATTCTCATCCGTTCAGATAACACTACTGCCATAGCTTGCATTAACCGAATGGGTAGTGTCCAGCACCTACACTTAAATTCAATTGCAAAAGAAACTTGGCAGTGGTGTGAAAATCGGAACTTGTGGATTTGGGTAGCATATATAAACACTAAAGATAACTGGCGGGCCGATGAGGAATCTCGGGTTTTAAAATCAGAAAAAATTATCAAAAAATTTGGAACTCCCGAAATAGATTTATTTGCGTCAAAAGATAATAATAAATGCAAAAAATATATCTCGTGGCACAGGGATCCCGGGGCTCTAGCATCAGATGCATTTACAGTGCCTTGGGGTAACATTTTCTTTTACGCATTTCCTCCCTTTGCAGTTATCTTGAGAACTTTGCAAAAAATTATAAAAGAAAAAGCAGAGGGAATATTAGTTGCGCCATATTGGCCCGCTCAACCTTGGTTTCCACTGTTACTCAAAATAGCTGTGAGCGAACCGATCGTGCTGAAACCTGATATAAATCTTTTGATTTCCCCTTACAGTCGCGAACACCATCCACTAGCACGGGACCTTACCTTGGTGGTCGCCAGATTATCAGGGAGGCTTTGAGGTTTAACAACGTACCAAATTGCGCCATTGAGACTACGCTCAATTCAATCGGAAATTCCACCATTAATCAATACAGCAGTACATTCAAGTTATGGTGGGAGTTCTGCATCAAAGAAAACATCTCGCCTTACCAGGACACGATACAGGACATACTCACCTTTCTTCAAGAACTGCTTGTTAGCGGAAACAATGCATACGGCTCATTCAACTCACACAGATCGGCGCTATCGCTAATCCTATCAGAAGAAATTGGAAAAAATCCCATATTACGACGCTTTATGAAGGGCGTTGCAAGGTTGAGACCACCATCGCCCCGATACAACTCCGTGTGGGATCCTCAAAAAGTCCTAAAATACTTTGAGGAAAATCCTCCAAGCTCTCTTAAAGACTTGTCATTTAAGCTCGTAACTCTATTAACACTAGCAACAGGACAGCGTTTGCAAATCATATCTCTTATAAGAATATCGGGAATTCAAAGTGATGATCGGGGTCTTCGGATTTTTATTCAAGATCGGGTGAAAACTTCTGGCGTAAATAAGCTTCAACCGTGCCTAACGATTCCAGTCTTCACCGAAAAACCAAACTTGTGCGTCGTTCTAACACTGAGAAAGTACATAGAAGAAACAAGCAATTTACGCTTTGGTTCAAATGACTTATTGTTCTTAACTTATAAGAAACCTCATCGAGAGGCTACAAAGCAGACGTTGAGCCGCTGGGTAAAGACTAGCTTAAGTCTAACGGGAATCGACACGGACATCTTCAAGCCTCATTCAACTCGCCATGCTTCAACTTCAGCGGCTAGCAGAATGGGACTGTCATTGGACGTCATCAGAGACTCGGCAGGTTGGACGAAGCAGTCCGAAACCTTTGCAAAATTTTACAAAAGACCATTATCCCAACAGGGAACCTTTGCTCAGACAATTTTGGCTCTGGGATCTTAAAACAATCGCATCAAATTCTAACTTTGTTTGTCACGCTTACAAATGGATATAGTTTTCTTAACTACCTAATTCTGTCCCAATCAGATAAATACTAAGTATTTTGTTGCATTTATTCAGAGTTGATAAAGTAGATTCTAAGCAATTGCTTGGTATTTTCATGTATCAATTCTCAATAGAGTCTTTAAACATCTACGTTGTAACATAAAGTAACATCTTTGGACTGGACGCCGAAATATAATTGAACGATCAAACAAACTTACCTGTGAAGTTCGATCGTAATTATATGAGGCGTCCAGTCCAAAGATGTTACCACCCTCCCAACCCTTCTAACTGCGCTACCCTGGTTCGATAATTGATAACAGAAAAATTAAATAAAAATATTTAAACAAAAATGAACTAGGGCGCAGGGAATAGGCGCGGCGCAGAAAGAGTGGGGATCAAATTTATCTTTAAAATCTTGTGAACGGTAGTGCGAAAAGACGGACTACGTTGTAACATAAAGTAACATCTTTGGACTGGACGCCTCATATAATTACGATCGAACTTCACAGGTAAGTTCGTTTGATCGTTCAATTATTTGCCGGATTATCTGCACTTGGAGCTCTGAGCGGAGGTGCGGCGTCCATTGTAAAAACTGTCAAAGATGTGCAAAATGATAAGAAGAAACTGATTGAAGCCGAACGTCATAATCGTGCAATGGAATCAATTGCATTGGGAAAACATGGATCCGGAATGTATTTGAAAAAGCGAAATAATGGCTTTTAGTCACCAGGCCCAGGCCCCTTTGAATTTCTGATTACCACATATTTTATACTTTGTGAGGTACTTGCCATGACCAAGTCCGACAACCTCCCGTCGATATTTTTTTCAAATTAGTCTGCTTTTTTGCGCTGGACACCCCTGAACATGGCGATTTCCCGGGGTCACAATTACTGATTACCACATATTTCATTCAAATGGAGTGGGGTGGATATTTGATTTGAAAAACGAATGTAAACTTGTCCTACCAAAATTCGACCGCTTTTGCCACGTCCGACAGCCCAAACATGGCAAAATGACGGGGTAACAATTACTGATTACCACATTGTTCATTTTTAAGGAATTGCTTACCAAAAATATATATAATTATTTAGTCATATTGTCCTTCATTCGTTCGTCATATTCAGTTAATTTTTTTTATTTTAGATTTGTTATTATTTGTACAATATCTTTATACACTTGTCCGACAAAAAAATGTCTGCAAAAGCAATAAAAAATCAAATTAACAAATATTACAAAATGTATGTATACAGGGTGTTCCACAACTTCATCAGAAAATTTTAACCATAGATGCAGCTTTGAATAATGAGTAGATTTTACCTTAACAAAATTTCTGAAAAACTAACTAAAAAAAAAAACTTAAAAATTGTTAAAGTTGGTTGTAGTACAAAACACTATTTATTTGGATGATTGTAATACAGTAGTACAGTAGGCCACACACTATACAGTTAGGCCACACATCATACAGTAGTGTATAGTGTGTGGCCTGTATTACTACAAAAATTTGTTGCTGTTACTGTAAATTTTTTTTTGTCGGACTCACGTTACGCGGTCATAATATTGTCGGACATCACAGTTTTCTATTATAAAAAATGCTAATTTATCATATGTTTTTTTGTCCGACATGTGGTATTCAATAACCTCTACCCCGCCAAAATTCCGACTTTGAGTCGTCGGACTGGAAAAACGCAGTCGAAAATTTGTAGGACAATATGACTGAATAATTATATATATTTTTGGTAAGCAATTCCGTAAAAATGAACAATGTGGTAATCAGTAATTGCTACTCCGTCATTTTGCCATGTTTGGGCTGTCGGACGTGGCAAAAGCGGTCGATTTTTGGTAGGACAAGTTTATATTCTTTTTTCAAATTAAATATCCACCCCAGTCCATTTGAATGAAATATGTGGTAATGAGTAATTTCGACCCCGAGAAATCGCCATGTTTAGGGGCGCGCAAAAAAGCAGACTAATTTGAAAAAAATATCGACGGGAAGTTGTCGGACTTGGTCATATGTGGGAATCAGAAATTCAAAGGGGCCTGGGCCTGGTGACGATTTGGTTTGCATGTAGACGAGATAAAAAAATTAAAAAAAAAACTTTAAAATTACACCAAAGAGCTCTAACTGATTTGGATATTTGTAAATACGCAGAAAATTATAAAATTCCATATTTTCGTGATGTGTATATGCGAAACCGGCTACCCAATAATGGATCATTGAAAAATGAAACTGCTATAATAAATTTGGATGATTTTGATAATGAAGGTACACATTGGGTGGCTTATAAAAAACGTAACAATAACATAATTCATTTTGATAGTTTTGTCAATTTACGACCGCTATTGGAGTTGATTAAATATTTTGGTGAAACAAATAATATTTCATATAACCATGAAAACTATCAAAGTTATAATACATATAATTGTGGACACTTATGTTTGGAGTTTTTAATTAATAAAAATAAATTGAATTATTAAAAGTATCAGGCATGTCGCAAACGTTTACATTGAAAGGTCAGAGCAGCCTCCTGTCAGCAAATTTTTATCCACCCATTGAACTGGATGAAAAGTATAATTATGCACTCGCTCTTATCGGCTTATACACTTTTAATAGTATACCAAATATTGAAGAAGGAATAAATAATAAATTTTATTATTATGATAGTGCAGATGTTTTAAAATTCATCGAAATTCCAACGGGAGCCTATGAATTAGCTGATATTGAATTATATCTACAGAAATATCTGCATCCTAATACAAATGAAACTGAAAAATATTTATCAATAAAACCCAATCACAATACCCTGAAGTGTGAAATTAAATGTGCTTATAATGTGGACTTTACATCTGAAGATAGTATTGGATCAATTTTGGGATTTGGACTTGAATTTTTGGGAGCTAATATATATCATGAATCCACTTTACCGGTAAACATTGTTAAAGTGTACACCATACGAGTTGAATGTAACATTGTGTCCGGTTCCTATTACGGAAATCAGCAATCTCATTCACTAAACGAATTTTCACCATCATCCAATCCGGGCTACAGTATAGACGTGCAACCTCATAATATTGTTTATTTACCTGTTAAGCAAAAATTGATTGATAATATTACACTTAAACTATTGAATCAAAACTCGGAATATATCAATTTCAGAGGGGAATTTATTATTATAGGTTTGGAATTGAAGAAATATGGGTCTAATATTTAAACAAAATTCTATAAAAAAAGATCGTAAATCCGTTAATGGTTCATTGAATCATCAACCTTTATCACAACATCTTGGAAACTTGGACTTTATCTATGGAAAATATTAAATTTTTACAATCTTTGGGTTATAATGTCCGAACCTTTAGAAATATTCAACGATCCAAACTATGATGATTCAGTAGTGCGCGAGGAAATTCACACATATCACCCACACACAAAATCTTTTGAAAATAGTGACGAAATTGAGATTTCAATAAATCAACAGGATGTATTAATGGCAATGTATGATGCTTATCATTGTATTGAAGGTGAATTTAAAGAAGAGGCTGTAGGCGAGGGTACGTGTAAATTAACCAATAATGCTGGCTTATACTTATTCTAATCAATCAGCTATGAATTAAATGGTAGAGAAGTAGATAAAGTCCGAGATCCTGGAACAGTTAGTACAATGCAAAATATTTTATTGTGTAATACGAATGAATCTCAAGCTTTGATTGGTGCAGGATGGGATTTGTCTGGAACCATTCTACCACCCTTTGTTGTAAATACTTTTACATTTCGCATTCCATTAAAATGCATTTTGGGTGTATTTCAAGATTATGCACGAGTTATCACAGGTCGTCATAAAATCAGATTGATACGTTCTCAAACTGATTTAAATTGTTATAAAGCTAGTGGTGTGAAGCGAGCAAACATAACTATATCCAATATTGAATTAAAAGTTAAACACGTCTATCCCAACGATGTTGTAAAATTAGAAATGTTGAAACATATTGGTAAGGATATCCCTATCAAAATTCCCTTTAGGCAGTGGGATCTGCATGAATTGCCGTCTTTAAGAAAAACTGATAAGGAAATATTGTCGGTTAAAACTAGTACTAATTTGGAAAAACCTAGATACGTTATTGTTGCATTCCATACTGATTTAAAAGATAATGCTACCAAAGATGTAACATATTTCAATTATCTTAATTTAGTTGATTTGAGGGTTCATTTGAATTCAGAATGTTATCCCTATGAATCGTTAAAAATGAATTTTGAAAAAATGGCATACACCGAAGTTTATCAAATGTATATAGATTTCCGGAAAAATTTCTATAATATTAATCATACGGAACCACTATTAAATTATACACAGTTTAAATTGAGATGTTTGTTTGTAATGGATTGTTCAAAGCAATCTGATGCATTAAAATCTTCTACAGTCGATGTGCAGTTGAAGATTTTAAGTAGTTTTCCATTTCCAGATAAAACCAAAGCATATTGTTTAATTATCCACGATATTGTTCTAGAATATACACCACTAAGTGGAATGGTGAAAAAAATTATATAAATTTAAGTTTTTATTGAATTATTATTAGTTTAATATTATTTTTATAATATTTTATTTTTATTGATGTGCAGGGATTTATTATAAATTCTAATTTAATAGCCAAAGAATTGGCAATACACGATGGAAAAGATATATCAACTTATTTGTTTAAACCAAATGTATCATTTAATAGTTTAAGTAATGATGAACAGAAACAAGTGCGATATTTGGTTTACAATCATCATTGTATTGCCTATAACAGTGGTGTGGTCGAATTGGATCAATTGGTTGCCATTTTGAAGAAACACATTATAGAATCGAATGTAGATAGAATATATGTGAAAGGAAATGTTAAGGAAATATTTCTTCGAAAACTGTTACATCAAATTACGATGAATCCACCTGAAATTATTAATTTAGAAAATGATAAAATATGTCCTAATCTTACAAAAATTGTACCGATTTGCACAAATCATAGTTTTAATAATAAATGTATTTGTAGTGTTAATAATTCTAATGTTTTATATGAATATATCTTATCAATGTTAGAAAAATAAATAATTATTATAAAAAAAGAAAACGTAATGTATTTTATTTCTTTGTCTATGTTATACAATAAGATGAACTTTTTACATATAAAATTATGTAATTAGATAAAATCATCAGATCCAGTTACTTAATAAGTAAATTATTTTTATTGTTGACATTGCTAATTAATGCATAAAATCATACACATTTACAAAAAATAATTAGTTTTTGTTTAACCGTACAATAACGAAATCGAAAAAAAAATGTCTCTTGCGAAGTTTGCGCGAAGTCCTTTACACGAAAGGATAATTTGAAAAGGCATCGTTTAGGCAATTGTTCCAAAAATAGTATTTTGTGTGAAAAATGTGGAAGTGTTTTTGCCAATTCAGCAGATTGGAATAAACACAATGAAACGGCCAATAAACGTGCTAGATTGGAACAACCCTCTACTAGTGGTAAGTTTTTTTAAATTTTAATTTTATATTTTAAAATAATTTAATTTTGTTTCAGCTGCTGTATATTGTGATGTGTGCGATATTTATTTTGACAATAGAAATAAATATATTGGACACTTGCGCAGTTTAGCGCATAAATCGAAAAAAGGTACTGCAATTGATGATTTGGATGGAGTGGCCTTAATCAATACTGCTTTTAAATCGCGAATAAATAGCTATCGCATTGTTGCAACTTTGCCAAATTTGATGAGTGCTACTGCATATTTGAAGGATGTTAAAGCAAGAGTGATTGAACTCATAAAACGATGTTTGAATCAACATGGTCAAATTAAAATTTACATCGAATTATTTGGCAACTATCTCTTACCAGACACTGGTGAAGAAGAAGTGAAGTCCTTCAATACACGCAATGCTGTTATTACTTCTAGTAGTCTCATTGATAGCGTTTATTTGAATTTAAAAGCAGATATTGATGAAAAGGCTAGCGAATTTCAGGAGAAAAAAAGCGGTAAGTTCCATTTTTTTTTAGATTATATTTTATTAATTTGTTTCTATTTAATAGGATGGGCTTTACAGCAGTTTTGCTATGTTGAGCTGAATGTAAATAAATACAATCCGTTACGTGCATCTTCATATATAAAACTGCCGAAAGAAATCGAAGATCGAAAAGCAATCATCAATTTTCAAAACGTCGAGAATGATGAGTGCTTCAAATACTGCGTTTTAGTTAGTCTTCATCCAGTGAAAGTGAATGCCAATCGAATTGGACAATACAGACAGTATGTAGATGATTTAATTTTTACCGGTATTGAGTTTCCAGTTAAATTATGCGACATTGAAAAATTCGAGATTTTAAACGAACTTTCGATAAATGTATATGGACTGGAAAAAGTGTTTGAAAACAATGTTTCAAAGTATGAAGTAGTTGGTCCACTACATTTAACGAAATCTCGTAAATTGCAACATGTAAATATTTTATTAATAAGTGATAATAGTGGTAATAATCACTATTATTTAATTAAGAGCATGACTAGATTATTGTCCAAGCAATTAAGTAAACATAATGGTGGGGTATCTCTGTGTGATGGTTGTTTGACGCGATTTTCTAATCCTGAGCATTTAGCAAAACATAAATTAGCCGATTGTAACAAAGTTTATACGAAACTACCGAGTACCGATAGCAGAACGGATAAATTTGGAAATAAGTGCCCCGAAAATAACTTAAAATTTGAAAATTTTCAAAAAAAGCTTAAAGTGCCATTTGTTATTTATGCAGATTTTGAAACTGTTTTAAAACCCAAACTGCTGTGTGAGCCTAACTCAGATAGTTCCTTTTCGATAAAGACATCCATGCATGAGACTTACTCGTTTGCTTATTACATTAAATGTGATTATAACGATTCTTTATCAAAATTTGAAACGTATCGGGGCGAAAATTGTGTTAACGTTTTTATTGAGCGTTTAGAATCCGACGCTAAATACATTTATATTAACTATCTAAAAGAAGTTATACCAATGAAACCTTTAACCCCTGATGAAGCATTTGTGTTTTTAACAGATGAAACTTGTCACATTTGCGATAAATTGTTTAAAGATGACGACATACGAGTAACAGATCATTGTCATGTAACGGGAAATTTTCGGGGTGCGGCTCATGTAAATTGTAATCTATATTTTCAAATTAGAAATTTTATTTCAATTTTCTTTCACAATTTAAGTGGATATGACGCACATTTGTTTATTAAAGACTTGGCATATAATCAGGAAAATATCTCAGTTATTGCACAAAATAAAAAAAGGTATATTTCATTTACTAAAAAAATTTTAGTAGATACCTATCAAGATCGCAAAACTGGTATTGATAGAAATGTTTATTTGAAATTGCGATTTGTCGATTCTTTGAAATTTTGCGCTTCTGGCTTAAGTCAATTGGCAAATAATTTGAGTAATGAACCATGTTGTGAAGTGATGAAATATTTTCCTCTTTCTGAACAGTTCAATTTAATTCGACAAGAAAGGAGTATTTCCATATTCATATGTTTCTGATATCGAGAAATTAAATGATGATAAATTACCATCACACAAAGATTTCTATAATGACTTAAAACAAGAACATATTTCAATGGATGATTATGAGCGCGCCTGCAAAGTGTGGAATTTGTTTCAATGCAGTACTCTCGGTGACTATTCCGATATATATTTAAAATCGGATGTTTTAATACTAGCCGACATTTTTGAAAATTTCAGAAATGTATGCATATCAACATATAAACTGGCAGCTCAATATTACACAGCGCCTGGCTTAAGTTAGGATGCTATGTTAAAGTACACTGATATTGAGCTGGAACTAATAACAGATATTGATATGATGCATTTACCAACAGATATTGTAAATACATTCTTCCTGTTGTCTTTTGGCTTGCTTTAAGTTTTTAGCTGCTTTCTTCTTCTTGCTTTAGCTGTTCTTGCTCTTCTCTCTTTTTTTCTCGTTTCGCTTGTCGTCTGGCTTCCTCTTGTTCTTCTTTCCTCTTTCTGTCCTCTTCCGCTTATCTTTCTGCTTCTTCTTCTTGCTCTTGCTGTTTTTGTCTTCGTAGTTTTTCAATCAATTGTCTCTCGATTTCTTGCTGCTTTTTTATTTGCAATTCTTCGTTGTTAACTTCTGTGAGACTCTCAATCGATTCTTGTAGTTTTTTATCTTTGTTGTGAATTGTAAGTATTAATTTCCCTGGCGGTGATCTATTTAGTTTTTGACTTGCGAAAAATGATCCTGGTTGGGGATACGTTGTACTTCTTGCCACTGGTTCGCCGATTGCTTGTTTGACTTCTTTTGCTTTTGAGCGAGTTATGATTGAATCGTTACCGGACATTCCGCATTATAACCAATTTTGAATGATAGATTTGTTTGTTATTAGCATTTCCTTTAGAGTTTTACACTTTGGGTTGTATTTATATTCTATTATTAAATTTACTAGATATACATATTTATTTTTTTAACTTAATTGATATTTTTAATAACATTAAATATCCTTAAATAACATTTATTTAAATAATAAATCGGTGTCGTATTTATTTGTCAAGGTCGGATATTATTTATTACAATTTGTCTCAGCTATCATAATAGTTTTATGACCTCGATTTTTATATGCTGATTGTTTTAATATACATTATAGTTTTAGAAATTTATTTAACAATCAATATTTAATATTTATAGATTTGTTATACATTTATGTTTTCTGACATTTTTTACAATTTATATTTCTGTAATATTACAGTAATTTTGTTATACATTATAGTTTTTAACAATTAATTTTTGATTTGGCATTGTTTTTTTTTTGACATTATCAGCTGCGTTAATTGTTAATGTTTATAATTAGTGACGATAATAAGAGAGTTATTTTTCGGGCAGTAATATGATTCCAACATTTAGATTTATAAGTTATCTCAAGTTACGGAGAACTTGGATAGGAAAGTTCGGCACCTCCACTATATGTCACGCCTTGGGGTCGTGAGGGGGTTAGCTCGGCAGTTCGGCTAATATAAAGGGCTTGGACTTACTGTGATTATCACTCGCGCACCTCTCTTTTCGTCGCTCATTATTAAAATACAATCGGTTTTGTTTGACATTTGTTTATTTCAAATTACACTTACAAGATTAAAATCAGCACTCCGCAGTATAGGCTGTGTGCAGAAGAGAACATTGTTTTCGGGGGATTTAGTTGATGTGCACTTTTACGAACCAACTATTCACTTTATTATCGACCGTACTCTGACTCGACTTAACTTTTTAACTTTTTAATTAACAACCAACTATTAATTAACAAGCAAACGAGATAGCAAAAGCGAACTGCAGAACGTTAACGGTCGAAGCGGGTGTTTGAGTTTCGTGTGTTTGAATTTGAACGAAGCAGCGCGAAATGTAGCAACTCGACAACAGCGCTTGCGGGCTTAATCGGTCGCAACGAACGAAGCGAACTAAGCCGAACATTATTGGAAGGGACGACAACAACTACGGTTCATGATGGCGAATCGAACACACACATGTTTTAAGTTTGTACTTTTAAAATAAATCTTTGTAGTGTAAAACAATATAGTCGAAATCATTTAACCTACGAACAACAGTTCAACATTCATCTTAAAGACTAATGAAGTCACATCAACAAATCCATACATAAATTTAGTCCTTCGAGCCGGATATAGTGCCGGCAAATCAACACACGGCGGTCCGCCATCTTAAGCATCAAGCAATTCAAGCACGTTGAGGTTGTGTTATTAATCGAAACACACGTCAAGAAGTGAGTGGAATATCGAGCATCGCAGAAATCAGGCAGGTTCACCAGCTAATAAGTAAGTGATCACCATTTCTTTGTGAGATTTCCATTCTTTGTTTAACCTAATCATGGCTGATTTACAAACTTTGATAAAAAGGCGTACAGCTCTCAATAGCAATTTAACTCGTTACAAAACATTCACAACTAAAATCGAAACTGCATTGCAGACAGATACAATCACTAATAAAATCAAAATTGAATCGGGTATACGAAAAGCTAAAATGGAGCCTTGGCTTGACGAATTTGAGTCAATACAATCGCAAATCGAGAATCTCGATCCTAATATCGACGATGACGCGGCAGCAGAAGTTCGAGAATTATTTGAAACAGGTTACTACGAAGTTCTAACAATGCTCACCGATTGGAGCTTAGAATATAGCAATTCAGATCAATCACAGACAAGTCGGTCAGTTAGTTCGGTGGTTACTTCAGTAGATCGCGGTCGCGAGCAAGACGTCGATTTGGAAAACGATGCAGAGTCAAACGCAGGTGTTGTACGTGTACCAAATGCAAGTCCAGGAATAAATTCAAATGAGAATAATAAAATGCAATTAAAATTACCGCGAATTAGTTTACCGATTTTTTCAGGACAAAGCAGCCAATGGCTCAATTTTAGAGACATGTTTACGTCCCTTATTCATGATCGAGATAATATTTCCGAAATTGAGAAATTTCAGTACTTGAAAGCGTCATTGGCAGGTGATGCCGTAGCGGTGATACAGGCAGTTCAATTAAGCGCGAATAATTATCTCATTGCATGGAATGCCATTAAAGAAAGATATGATAATAAACCACAAATCATTCAAAATCACATCAAGGCTCTAGTTGACTTGGAGTGTATTCCAAAAGAATCGCATTTTTTACTGCAATCATTACTAAATAATCTATCAACTAATATTCGTGCACTTGAAGCATTAGAGCAACCAGTCAATTATTGGGATTCAATTATAATTTACTTAGTCAAAATCAAACTTGATCCGACCACAAAACGAGAGTGGGAAAAAATGCGATCCGAAATGAAAGAATCACCAGTATTGGCTGACTTAACTAGTTTTTTGACAAAAAAGTGTCAACTATTGGAGTCACTTCAGGTCAACATGAAACGCGGAATTGAAAGACAGTACGATAAAACGAGATCATCAAATGTGGCATATGCTCAAGTGGAATGTAAGATTTGTAAAGGCGATCACCAGTTATACCGGTGCCCAAAGTTTACAAATATGTCTATATCTAACCGAATCAAAGAAATCACAAAACTTAATCTTTGCAAAAACTGTTTTAGGTCTAACCACAAAACAAGAGATTGCAAAAATTCAGGGAAATGCAAAAAATGCAATCAATTACATAATACAATGCTGCATCTTGATCAAAGTCAATATAATGAGTCAAAGGTCGAACCATTTCGGGCAAATGAAGAAAACGCAAGCACAGATGTGGCAAGTTCAAATTGTGCTTTTGCGGCCACTAAACAAGTATTATTACCTACTGCAATCGTAGATATCTTAGACAAGCAGGGAGTTAGACATAGGGCCAGAGCATTGCTAGATTCGGGATCGCAATCGAATTTTGTGTCGCAAGAATTTGTGAAATCAATCGGGTGTGCTGTTACCACTAGTTCAGTCTCAATAACGGGAATTAATGGAAGTCATTCCAAATCTTTAGGAATGACCACATTAACTTTACTTTCGAGAATCAATTCATATAAATGTAGGGTATCGTGTTTGGTTGTGCCAAAAGTGACCAACAATGTTCCACAATCACAAGTAGACATAAAAGAATTAAATTTTCCAGATCACATTCAACTGGCAGATCCACAATTTTTTGAATCTTGTAAAATTGACATTTTATTAGGAGCGGATCATTTTTGGGCATTGCTGTGCACAGACCAAATATCATTAGGAAAACACAAACCGATTATACACGAAACTTTGCTGGGTTGGATTGTATCCGGTCCCATTGCACGTAGCGATCAATTATTAAACAGTACTTGCTGTCTTTCTCTTGGCAATAATGATAATTATGACGTTCAACAAGAACTAGCGAAATTTTGGCAAATTCAAGAAATTAGTAATACACAACTAATGTCAGTTGAAGAACTTGAATGTGAAAAGTTATTTCAAGAAAGTACGATCAGAAACGATGAAGGTAGATTCATAGTTAGGCTTCCCTTTAAGAATAATATTGACAAGCTTGGCGAATCTTACAGCATAGCGAAAAAACGATTTTTGAATATGGAAAGGCGTCTAGGGTCGAACTTAGAACTTCAGAGCCAATACTCAGCTGTCATCCAAGAATTCATAAATTCGGGTCATATGACCGCCGTAAAATATACTCATGATCAGCTTGAACAAGCATGTTTTTTGCCCCATCACGCGGTGCTTCGTCCAGACAAAAGCACTACCAAAGTAAGAGTAGTTTTCGACGCAAGTTGCAAAACAAGTACGGGAATCTCCTTGAATGACACGCTGAAGGTTGGACCTGTTGTTCAATCAGATCTATTCACAATACTATTGCAATTTCGATTACATCCATATGCAGTAACTAGTGACTGTGAAAAAATGTATTGTCAAATTTTAGTTCACCAAGATGATCGTGTTTATCAAAATATTCTGTGGCGTAATGACAAACAGTCAGAGATTGAAACATATCAATTAAACAGGGTGAGTTTTGGCACGTCCGCAGCACCATACTTAGCAACAAAATGCATACAACAAATTTCAATCGAAAATTCAAACCACTATGCTGAAGCATGTCAATATATTCGAGACTCATTTTACGTAGACGATTTTATTGCCAGCTTTGCATCTAAGGCAAAACTTACCGAAATCACCTCTCAAATGAACAAATTATTGCTGAGTTACGGCTTTCCTATGAAAAAATGGTCTGTGAATCACAAACTAGCTCTCGATATCCCTGTATCAGACACTCGTGTGCACCTAGCTAACGATTCAGAATGTTATCGTACATTGGGTTTAGATTGGGACGCGAAAGACGATAATCTTCACTTTCCGGTAAAATTAAGGGATCAAAACAATATTATAGCCACGAAACGAAATATCCTTTCCGTAATAAGTTCCATATTCGATCCATTAGGACTTATGGGTCCCATTGTGGTAAAATCAAAAATAATTCTACAAAGGTTATGGCAATATAATTTAGCATGGGATGATTCAATTCCAGCAGAATTAAATACAATATGGACGTTCTATTATGCGGAACTCGCAAAAATTCCAAATATTAAAATTCCGCGGCAAGTCTTGTCGAACAACCCAACTCGAATTCAAATTCATGCATTTTCGGACGCAAGCGAGGTAGCATACGGAGCATGCGTTTATTTACGATCAACCAGCGCGGCAGGTCACCATATTGTGAATTTGTTTTGCTCAAAGGGTCGAGTGGCACCTTTAAAAATGCTCACAATTCCCAGATTAGAGCTTATGGCGGCTCAGTTGTCGGCAAAACTTGTATCAAAAATTAAATCGTTGAACAATTTCCCTGTTGATGAAACATATTATTGGTGCGATAGCACTATCGTTCTTGGTTGGCTACGAAAGCATCCGACCCAATTAAAAACGTTCGTGGCACTTCGGGTGTCAGACATAATTTCAGAAAGCGAAATTTCTAACTGGTTTCATGTATCGTCAGCAGATAACGCAGCCGATATTCTTAGCCGAGGAACTACCTCAGACAATCTTGCAACATCAGATATCTGGTGGCATGGACCAACTTGGTTGGCTCAAGATTATTCAACTTGGCCACAATCCCGAAATGAAATCGCGGAATCTGAACTACCCGAAATAAAATCAACCAACCTGGTTCTTATCTCTTTAAAGGAGAATGCCGATGATCATTGTTTAAATGTGTTGCTGTCACGAAATTCTGAATTCACTAGGGTAAAGAGAGCTTTGGCTTACATGAATCGCTTTATAAATAACACATCAAATTCAAAATCAAAATGTTTAGGTCCGATATCAGTCGACGAACTCAACAAATCAGTACAAAAGATAATCTTATACGTTCAATCGGAATCATTTCCTAATGAAATAAAATCTTTAGCAAATAAACAAAAGACTTTGGCATCTCAATCTTTGTCGTCATTGCATCCGTTTTTGGACGAGTACGGTGTACTCAGAGTCGGCGGTAGAATCAGACACAGTAATCTGCCATACGAGGCTAAATTCCCATGTATTCCTCCAAAATCGCACATTTTTACCGATATGATCATCCGACACTATCATAAACAACAAATGCATGCAGGATCACAATCCACATTGAACGCTATAAGACAATTTTATTGGATAATCGCCGGAAAGCGGGCTGTAACAAAAATCACTCGAAATTGTGTAAAATGTCGGCGATTCAATGCAAAGGCCACCGAACCATTGATGGGTGATCTACCTGTAGACAGATTGGCACCATCCAGACCATTTGCTATTTGTGGCACAGACTTTGCAGGGCCATTCTCACTTCGCTCAGCAAAGGGTCGGGGGGCAAAAATTACAAAGGGATATTTATGTATATTTGTCTGTTTTGTCACAAAGGCAGTGCATTTAGAGATAGTAGGAAGTTTGGATACCGATGCGTTCTTAGCGTGTTTCAAACGATTTCTTGCACGTCGCGGATATTGCAAAACCATATACTCAGACAATGGAACTAATTATGTAGGCGCGTTCAATCAGATTAGAGAATTGTACAACTTTGTTTCAAATCAGCCTCAGAACGATATTTTGGCTAATTTCTTAAGTAACCATGCAATTACATGGAAGTTTAGTCCAGCCAGGGCACCACATTTTGGTGGACTGTGGGAGGCCGCAGTTAAATCCGCAAAACGACATCTGCATAAAATAACAAACGATTTATCATTTACGTATGAGGAATTAAGTACGCTTTTTTGTCAGATTGAATCGGTCATGAACTCTAGACCGATAATACCCTTGTCAGCTGAACCAAATGATCTTACCGTCCTTACACCTGCTCATTTCCTGATTGGTGAATCACTATACTCGCTGCCAGGAGCAGATCTGCTCGAGATTAAGCAAAATCGTCCGCTCAGATTCCAATTAGTTCAGCAATTAAAACAACAATTTTGGAAATCTTGGACTCAAGATTATTTAAGTTTATTGCAAACCCGATCCAAGTGGAAGACCACTTGGATCGGGTCCACAAATGACCAACTTCAAGAAAATTCCATAGTGCTACTCAAGGAACCATCTCCACCACTTTTGTGGCGTTTGGGAAGAATCATCAAATGTCATCCTGGAAAAGACAATGTGGTGCGCGTAGTGACGGTAAAAACATCGACAGGAGAGCTAAAGCGCCCTGTTCACAAATTAGTGCCGTTGGTAAACCAATAAGAATTTTGGTGACGTGCGTTAGCTATCAAATTAATGAAGTTTATTAACTATAGAATGTTAATTTCGTAGTGTATTAGTTTTGTTTCAATTTGGAAATAATATTTGTTATTTGTTTAGCATAGTAGTTTTACATAGTAGTTTAGTAATTTTGATTCATAATTCCTGAGTTATTAGTAATAAGTTATCATTGATATTCTGTAAATCGTTGAATTTATGCATGTGCAAAGGATTATCTGATTGAAAAAGATTTAATTTTTTCAATGGGGGCCGGCATGTTTGAGTTTCGTGTGTTTGAATTTGAACGAAGCAGCGCGAAATGTAGCAACTCGACAACAGCGCTTGCGGGCTTAATCGGTCGCAACGAACGAAGCGAACTAAGCCGAACATTATTGGAAGGGACGACAACAACTACGGTTCATGATGGCGAATCGAACACACACATGTTTTAAGTTTGTACTTTTAAAATAAATCTTTGTAGTGTAAAACAATATAGTCGAAATCATTTAACCTACGAACAACAGTTCAACATTCATCTTAAAGACTAATGAAGTCACATCAACAAATCCATACAGCGGGAGAGCGGCTCCGCTGGCCACGATCGTGAACGCTCGAACGCCAAAAATAGTGCAAAAACACAAAATTCGCCGCTTCTCGAAACTAGGAATGTTAAAGCAAAAAATCTATCCGGCGTCGGCCCGAACAGAGGCGGACTTAATCCAACTCGGGGGGGTGACTCCAGCTCCAGCTCCAGCGTCCAACTTGGAGCTGTTGGAGGAGTCCGGGGTGTTCCGGGCCCCTTCAAGGGGTTCACCCCCTCGTTCGCCTTCCAGCGAGGAAGCTGCCGTAGGGCCCCGGATGGCCACCCCATTGCCGCCCCCTTGGAACCCTTGGGTTCGTCTGTTGGAAGCGTGAGCTTTTATTACTCCGTGGCTGCCTCCTTGGCACCCTTGGGTTCGTCCATCCGGGCCCGCGGAGGTGCCGGAGATATCTACCCCGGCCACCTCATCACCAACTCCGTGGCTCCCTTGGGTCCGTCCATCCGGGCCAGCGGGAGTGCCGGCCAACCCCGAGCGTCGGTATTTTGTAAATCCCCGCGTTTGCTGTTGGCGTTGCGCGGGGTATGCCTGCATCCGGCGTAGGTGCACCGGGCGGCCCGTAACATTTTGCTCCCGGTGTGG